>VDFB02256132.1:12588569-12708480 GCA_007258455.2 Sequoia sempervirens | reverse complement strand
ACATCCCATTATCTGTAATCAATTTTACTAGTGTACCAAATCTGGTCAAAATATTCTCCATTAGGAAATTTATTACCACCTTTCTCATGGCTTGTTTAGTTGGGATGGCCTCTACCCAGTTAGTGAAATAATGAGTAGCTACCAATATCCACTTATTTCCACCACTTGAATTCTCATTTATTTCTCCAATAAAATCAATTCCCCACTGATGGAAATGATCTTCTACTTGTGAGGGCCTAAGTGGAAAAGTTCCATGATATTTCATCTTCCCTGAAAACTTTTGGCAAGCTTCACATCTTCTTACATATGAAAAAAAATCATTAAATACCTTAGGCCAATAATAGCCTACCCTGAGAATCTTGTGAGCAGATGTTTTACTAGAATAGTGTCCTTCACACACTCCTCCATGTATCTCTCTCAAGACATGTTTAGCTTGTGACTCATCTAGACACACCAATAACATCCCATCCTCATTTTTCTAGAAAAAATCACCCTCTATGAACACATACTTAAATTCTCGCAACTTCAAAGTTCTCCTCTAGTTAAAATTCAGTCCTTGAGGGCACTTCATGTGTCTAAGATAATACATAATATTTGTGTACCAAGAAGTATGTTCAATGCTTGCAAATGCATCATGGTCACTCTATGTATTGGAGATTTGATTTTCTTCAATCATTATCACTACCATCAGCTTGGACAAACCTTGCCCCCTTACTAACTTGGTAATTTGAATCTCCATATCAAACTCTTGGATTTTATTAATCCATCTACATCTCTTCCCTGTTACCTCTATCTATATTAGAATATCTTTCACAGCTACATGTGGTACATAGGCAATTACTTTGGCTCCAACAAGATATGGTATGAAAGCCTTTGTTGCTTTGACCAATGCTGAAGCTTGCTTGTCCATGATGTCATACTTCAACTTTGACCCATGTAGTGACTTAATGAAAAAGGATATGGGATGCTCATAACCCTCATCATTCTTTTGTAACTTGACAATAGCTATAGTATGGAATGAGGCAAATGAAAATATTTGAAAAGGTTTAGAAAAATCAGGAGACTTTAGGATAGAGGATTTTTTGATGGCCTTTTTGATAGATATAAAGGCTTCTAAGGCTTCTGCAGTCCAGTCCATTTTTTCTCCTTTTTTTAGCATTTTAGATATAGGTTTTACAATCTCAGCAAAGTTAGACACAAATCTCTGAACAAAATTAGTCTACCCAAAAAATGATTGGATGGTCTTGATAGTCTTGGAGGTGGGGATTTTATCTATGGCTTCTACCCTTTCAAGGTCTATTCTATTCCCTTCTTTTGATACAATATTCCCTAAAAGTTTACCCTTTGTAACAACAAAATGACATTTTTTAGGGTTTAGAATTATACCATATTCCAAGGCCTTGATGAATATCTTCTCCAAGTGTTCCACATGATCTTTAGCCTTTTTTGAATAAACAGTAAGGTCATCTTGATATACTACCATTATAGCATTGATCAAATCTACAAATGCCACACCCATAACCCTTTGGAAGGTTTCTCCTTCTTTTTTGAGACCGAATGGAATTCTCACATAAACATACGTCACCTAAGGGGTGGTAAAAGCTATCTTATACTACTTAGATTCCTTAACTTTGACCTAGTTGTAGCCAAAAAATCCATCCATCATGGATAATAGTTCACACCCTATCACTTTATGTAATATAGCTTCCATATTAGGGAGGGGATAATTGTCTTTGAGGGAGGAAACATTTAAATTCCTAAATTTTACACACAATCTAATATCCCCATTCTTTTTTCTTACTGGAACTAAGTTTGAAACCCATGTTGAATGTCTGATGGGTTTGATAATACCCCCATCTCTGAGTTTTTTCAGCTCCTACATTTTTGGTTCCAGAGTTGGGTTGATGGGCCTCTGCTTTTTTCTGAATGGTTTTGTGTTTGGTTTCAGTGGGATCTCATGTTGAAATAAATCCTCCCTATACACCTTGAGATCCTCATAGGACCATGCAAATACATTCTTGTATTTTCTCAACAACACAATCAACATTCTTCTGATGGTTGGGCTTATTTCCTTCCTAATATATACCTTTTTTGGTGCTAGATCTGTCCCCAAATTGATCTCTTCAATATCCTCCCTCTTGACTAGTGTCTGCTTCAGGAGAGATCGATCATTTCCATCATATACTCTTTCCAATGCCACAAGCCCTTTGGAAAGCTTGTTAGTTTTAAGCTACAAGACCTCTTTCCAAAATACAGTCTATTTTCCATCTACTTCCTCCAAAAAAGCATTGAAGTGAATCTCCTGAGCCTCAGATTGATCTATGCAATGAAGAAAATCTATGAGGTTGATATCATCATTGGAAACCTACCAACTATATATATTGTTAGGGATAGCAAGTCTTGTTTTAAACTCAACTTGGGATATTCCAACTAAAGTGATATCATCTCTTTGCAAAGCCACATTAGCTAAAAATTCTCCCATTATATTTTTTTACCTATCTATCCATTCAATTGAAAAAGCTTCAAATAATTCAATTGTATCTCACACAATATTCCTATATTGTTTAAACATTTTGTGTTTTGTTGCATACTTTGACCAGACTTGTGAAACAATTAGCTCATAATCTCCTATAATAGCTAGCAATTTGATCTTTTGTTTAACAACCATATTTAAACCAATTAACAAAGCCTCATATTCTACTACATTGTTAGTACACTCAAAAGTCAAAAAAATGAATATTTAATGTGATACCTTTTGGTGAGTTAAAAAATACATCCACTCCATTGCCTTCTTAACTACATGCTCCATCAAAATACATCTTCCACACTCCATGTTGATTTTTAGAAACATGTTTATCAATCAAGTTAGTATTCACTAGTTCAAGTGAAGAAGGTTCCACCTTGAAACTCCCGAAATCAACATTACAAAAACAATTCAGTTGATCTTGAGCCACATGGTCTACAATTTGATTTATCCTTGGCTCTCTAAATAACTTGACTTCTTCACCATTTATGGGTATGGTGGCATAGGATAAATAAAATTGAACATTCCATCCAACCACTGCAGTCCACTACCTTGATAATAGCATTCCAAAGTGAGGAGGTGTACCAATCATAGTTATATCAAATGTTATATATTGCTTGTGGATAAGCAACAAATTTCACCTCTACATCTTTTATTATCCCCACTACTGGAATAGGTTTGATGTCCATAGCATAACACTTGTCACCATTAGTATCCACCCACATGCCTAATTGTTTCATGACTCCAACTGGCATAATGTTAATGGCAACACCTAAGTCTATCATACAATTCCTCACTAGTTTGTTATTTATAAGCAGTGTGGTGAATAATGGATCAATTTGTGAGGAATTTACTATGGTATCACCAAATCAAACTTTTGGAACATTCATCTTTTCCTACTTATTACTGACCCTAGTAATCCCTTTGTTCTTAGAAGTTATTTTTTTATCATTCTCATTAGCTATTAATTTAATGGCACTATCCCTATACTCCTTAATTTTCATCATTTCAAGCAATGGGATAGACATTTTTTACCTGGGATAAAGCTTATGTAAAGTCAAATGAGGTACCTTCTGATTTGATTATCTTCTTCTACTCTATTGACTCTCCTTTGCTTTGCTCCTTGTCCCTTTTATTTGTGTCATCAGGCTTTTTCTTTTTATGTAACTCTTTATTTTCTTCCTTCTGAAAATTCTTTTGTACACTTTGTGAGGATGCTTATTCTCTATTTCCTTTGGCGCTCATTGTGTTTTTTCGTTCATAAATATCCCTCTTGGAACACCCTCATTTCCATTCACTATTTTTTTTCTTAGCCAATATTTTCTTTTAGCTTGTTCTACTGCAACTATGGTCAATTTCCTAATCTCTTTGCCAGTTGGTCTCCTTATATTAAATTTTCTTGACCAATATGGTGCATTAGGAGGGAATTTTTCATCTTTAATTTTTTCATGATTAGAAAAGACTTCTTGTTCTTCCATGTGAATATTATACTTTTGGTGATCAACATCATACTCATAACCCTCTTCTTCCGAAGATGAATGCTTCTCCTCAACAAGATGAAAGGTGTTGGAAGTTAAATATACTGTATGATCTTCTCCACCATTACCTACTAACCCCTCCTTTTCTTGCATTCTCTAAGCTACAACACAGTGATCAAGGGAATGAGGTTCATCACAAACTTCACACCAAGGATTATTATTGACCATATGCACTCCTCTCTTCTTTAAAGGGTTGGGAGTCTCTTTGTTTCTAGGTCTATCCATCACATGCTTTCTATCCTTCCAATTTGTATTGTAAGGCATGTCATGTAATGTTGGCCTCTCATTCCTATATATATTTTCTTGTCTATGTTGAGGATTGATGAACTATTGAGGAACCCTAAGATTATCTCTTTTAACAAGCATTCCTATAGCCTTCCTATTGTTTTCAATAGTCTGCTATTTTCAGAGCTTCAACTAAATTTCTAGCACACCTATTTCTAAGATCGTATCCTATTTTTAGATCAAATTCCTTTAGATAAATACTCAATGCAAATAGGGTTTGCCAATTTTGACCCAGGTGGTATCTTATTTTCCAATTTGTCAAACCTTCAGTTAAAGTCATAAATTGACTCATTTTGATTCTTTTGAATACCAACTACTTCATGAAAAACAAAGTCTGGTGCACATTAGTTCCCATATTGTTCAAGGAAATGATCATGAAGTTCCTAAATGGAATCAATAGAATCTATTGGTAAACTATTAAACCAATCTCTAGCTTCTTCAGTTAATGACATCATGAATAGCCTCATCTACATATCTTCTTTTTTCATATCTAGATCTTTGATAAAAGCATTAAAACTTCTTAGATATTCCTAAGTAGTGATTGCACTACTTCCTGTAAATTTTGGGACAAGGCCTCTCCAGCTACTATCCATAGGGTAGGGGTATAGTTGAAATCTTGTTACGTCAAATTTTCTATTCATGGTTGTATATTGTTGAGGGGGTGGGTTGTGAGGATGTTGATATTGGTATAATGGATTGTTGTATTGTGTATGAGGAGGTGGCACATATTGTTGACCAAGAGGTGGTTGGGTATTTGGGTTTTGTGATGGGTTGTGAGGTGGAACGTTTGGTTGTCCATATTGATTCCCCATCTGATTCTGAGGAGCTGTTTGTGGATTTGAAGGTCCTGCATTATTGTTTCCTTGCTTGTGAGGTGGTACATATTTTGATAGATTAGTTGTCTGAGCATGAATTTGAGCTTTCTATAATTTTAAATCTTGAAGTTCCTTTATTATCTGGAGCCTTTTCTGTTTCTGCTTTGATTTTTCTCTCTCCACTTCTTGTCTCTCAAATTCCAAGTGTGCTTCTAATTCTTCCTGAGTCAAGAATTCATAACTTTCTTGAGGGAATACATAATTAATGGGCTCATTTTGATTACCTTCCATTATTTGATCATATTCCTGCTATATCCTATCCTTTTCAGCTTCAAGTTTAGCATTGAATTCCTTTTGTTTCTGAGGGTTATGAAAAGGGTTTCTTCTCTCTTTAGGAGTACAAGGCTCTCCACCTAAACTATCTCTCCATGTATCATAGTGATGATATGTCACACAGTACAGTTTTGATACTTTCTCCTTATTTTTTATGCACATTTCCTCAAATACCTTCTTACCCTTATCACCCTTATGTGGCCATTTACTGTTTACTATAGGACCTCCTCTATATTGGGACCTTCTACCATTCATGTTGAATTGTTGTAATGTTCTAATGTGTATTTAATTTTATCAGAGTCACCATTCACTTTATTAAAAGTGAGAAAATTTTGTAACTTCTTATTCCCAGTGGAGTCTATAAGATTTTTTGAACCTATGACAAAATGCCCCGACTCTAACTAGACTCCCTAGTAGAGTCACCAAACTGTTAGCTCTCAAAAAAGAAAGTAAAATACCTCAAGAGATTTCCAAACTCTTGGTACATTTTAGGGTAACATAAAAGGCCAAATGGTTTAGAATTTCTTCTCTTCAGGTGCTGCTAGACCTAGGTGGGTTTACCTATGTGAATGGAGAAGATTTGAACTATGTAATTTCTACTACAACAATCTATTTACAATGCAAATTTTAAAGTAAACAGATGAAAACCTAATTTGGTATAAATCGTATAAGCGATATGTTTAGTTAACAGATGTAAAAATCTAATATTAAATGAAACTAATTGATGGAATGTGGGGGACCTATGCTCTATGGGGTATATGGAGTCAAATAAAAATTAGAGTTCAGTGACTTATAACTGGCAATAATTCTAACTGTTTGGCACTTCTATGTTTATAACTTGTATAAACAGGCAAGGATGTAATTATCAAATTCTTCTTTAGTAATCTAAACTAACAATTCTAAGTTTCTATGACTAACCTAGAGGATTTATTTCTTTTCTTGAAGAACCCAGTTAATTATGCCAAATAGATACAACAAATGTGCACTGATAAATTGAAAATATGCTTGATATATCAATTTAAACAACATAGAAGTATTAATATATGGATAAAAACTGATAATATTTTTAATTAACTTAACAAACAATTGATACCAACATAGAGCCACCGAATCAGAGCTTTTCTATTAACTCCTTCAAAATTAGCGCGTGCATCTTCATCCATTTTGATATAAACATTGTATCAATCCCTATTCACATACTTCTTCTATCTATTCTAATCTTCTAATCTAATCCCCCTTATGGTATTAGTCTCTCTTATTTATATGAGAGGAAACAAGCTTTAAACCAAAGGACGTGACTTTTGATAACAAAACTTAACTGAAAAGAAAAAATGTATTAGAGATAACTAACACATGCCAATCTGTTAATCTTCAAGTAAGAAGCCCGTGGTCATCTAAGACATATGCAAGGCTCTTACTTTATGATATGTTTTCCTGCTGATGATGTCGATCAATCTTCATCTAAGCCTAGATATTTTTCCTAACATTTGCTTATTGTTAAGTCATTTGGCCAATTCAATTCCTGTGCAACAGTGAAGTTTTTAAGGTGGCTCTTCCATCCGCCATCGAGCAAGTTTCTATCATCTACAACAAACTTTGTATAACCATTATCTAATGTCATAATCCCATCAAGCAGAGTGTAAAAATTATTCAGATTGATATCACCATCACCCTAAATACATGTCAAGCATTGAGGAACCATTTGATAAAATTCACTCTTCCATTCATTCATTCCCTTGAGTTGTCCATCACCTTTTATAATCAAAGGGATGAAACTGTGTTTTATTGAATCAAATGAATTCCTTATAGTCTCTACCTTCTTCTTCATATCAATCAAATACTTATGCTCATCAATGAATCCCTTCACCATCTCTTGTGTAGGATTTAATCTCGGAGGTGCATTAGGATCCCTTTGTGTTTCTTTGCAGAAAGTGGTTTAAATATGGTAAGTGGTCTGCCATCTTTTTTGTAATTCCTCTAAGATAGGGGAGTTAGTATTTATTTTCTCTAGAGCTTTCACTAAATGACCAAAACCTTCATGAACTCCACTTATCTTCTCTTTCAAAACTTCAACATTGTGCTTCAATATTTCCTTTAAGGTGCCCAATATGTGTTGCTTGACATCACCCATATTATGTTTCTTTAATTCTTGAACTTCTCTTTTCAACTGTTGAATTTGAGGATCTTCATCTAGAGCAGGTGGATGGCATGCAACTATTTCATCTCCTTTTACATTTGTGGTGTGTTGCAATTGTTTCTTTAACCAAAAATTTTCAATGAATAAATTATTTATTTCATCATTTGATAACTTGAGTCTTTTCTCATACTCTATTATCTTCTTTTCCATGTTTTGTACTACGTCCTTTGTAAACATGGTTAAATGCATCGCCATGGTTGTTGCTTATGTTGGAGTAGTGTCCTTCATTGTCCTAACCATTGCAGACCCTCTAATTTCCTATACTACGTCTAGAAGCCTTTAGATCCTTGTGTTCTTCTACTTCATCCATAGGGAAAGGGTTCGGTTAGTAGGATTGTATCTTGTGCCTAAAACTCCTTCTTTTGAATCAAATTCTACAACCAAGTTTGGATCATGCTAGGCTCTAATTTGATCTAACAGGAACACCTTGGAGAGTTCCATTCTAGGTATGAGCAACATGTTACTATTTAATAGCAACTCCCTTGCTTCTTTTGGAGTAGTATTGATGTTATCAATATCCAACTCTACCATTGTCTGGGCCTGTACCTCTACATGTTTTGATTCATCAACCCCAATGAGATTAATCTTCAATCTATCATCAAACTATTTCAATTTCATTTTTATCAAAAAATATTTGAATTCCCTTGTATGGATGAAATCATCATCCCCCATGAACTTCAGAGAAGCAACTATCCTCGCATCATCTTGTATCTCATCAAAAACTTCTTCTGATATTCTTACTTTTGGGTCATGAGGCTCTAGCACCTTTTGCTACCCTGCTACCTCTTTCATCTCAACTAGAGTCAAGCCTACTCCTTGCTCTTCATCACTTGACCCATATTCTTGAGTAGTGCTCCAGTTCTCTGTTTCTTAGCAGGAGGCTCATCAGCTAGAGATGGAGGAGATAGGTGAACTGGTGATGGAGGTTGTGTATGTGATGTGGAAGCTATGGATGATGGTGGATGGGGTACAGATGGTGGAGTTGATTTATCTTCTTGAACCCTTTTATATAGTTCCTTAAATTTACCAAGGACCAATTTTATCCTTTTCAACAAATTTGGTTCCTCATCAAAGAAGCCCTTGAACTTCTTATCATTTTCTCTCTTTTGGTCCTCCCATCTCATCATCATTAACCATATTTTCCTTGTTTCAAACATATATGCAAAATATGCTAGGTTTCGTATTACATCCTCTTCTAAATCAAATGCATGTTTTATCGCCCTCTTTGTAAGCAGGGTCCTTCTGATATTATTGATGTGACCCTCTGGATCACATACTCTCACTTTTCCTGACCTGAGAGAAAAAATTTCCATTATAAATCTCTAAATTTCTTCCAACATATTTGATCCAACTGATAACCCCTCAAATACTTTCAAGTTAGGTAAGAAAGTCCCCTTTCTTTGATTCTTCATGAGTTCATGCTCCATCTAGAGAATTTGCCACATTAATTCTAAAACCAATACTCTAGAAGGCACAAATTTTGGTAGAATATGAGGAGCCTCACACAACCATATACCCTAATTATGGTATATTGCGGCATTAAAAACCAATCAACATAGTTGTGTGTGAAACCCTAGTTTGGTTTATATTGCATGGGTCTCATGACCTCCATTAAAGATTGTGGTAGCCTCAATGTTGGAAAACCAAGGGAAGCAATTAATATGTTGACAAAGTCATCCCTAAACACAACAAAGTCACCTTCAGGGCACCTACTATCCCAAACATAGCACCAATTTTGCACTGCGAGCATAAATCCATTTTCCTATGTGTCAACTTCATCCTTTTAGTCCACTTTGTTTCATTTTTAAATAGAATTAAATGACACAGTAGAGAATATTTTCTGAAAGTGATAGGGGCCTTAGCTTCCCTAACCTATAATAGGCCTTCATGATTTTTGTCCTCAATGATAGAAGAAAAATAAAACTGCACATTGGACTTAGGGTGTTGGATAGTCATTTCCATCCTCATCAATCCAATTGGCATATTTTCTTCAACATCAAATCCAAGAATCTAGCATAATGCATAATAGGTGTTTTTGAAATAAGTCTAAAATTCACACACTTGAAAGGGTTCAGCTTTTGAAGAAAGAATAGGAAGGACTCTATTCTTGTCACCCCTTTTCATGTGCAAGGGGAGTTCATCAATTTTCTAAGTCCTCTTTAATCTTTTGTACTCCTAATCTAGCCTCCCCAAATCTATTTCTATGAAATCCTGCCTATTTATGTCAAAACACCTAATTATAGCTTCCCCAGAGATATCTACCAGACATTTTCTATCTAGGAGGATAACAACTTTCAACGGGGCATGATAACTACTAGCTAGAGCTATAATTAGCTTGATATCAACAAGCACATTAGGAAATATCAATTTAGGCATATCAAGAGTCCATAGGTTTGATACCAAGACCCCTTGGTTTCTATTCTTATAAAAATACCAATACAAATTCCACCCAGACCATGGAATTATTGGATCTCTACACCCTTTAACTAAGTTCTTAAAGACCCCCTTATAACCTTTATCAACTAAACCAGGTAGTAGTGCAAGTAATGGTGACTGTAATGAGGCTTTATTGTATTTTTCCTCTTTTTTAGTCCTTACTTTTGTTTTCTTAGGTTCCATTACTTGAAATTCAATGCATGGTGAGTAGAACTTACCTAGAATATTGCTTGCCCTGAAGAATTATTCTGACTATCACACCTTGAGTTCACCTATACCCAACTTCTATTACCACGTGTGAACAAATTCACAATTTTCCTTGTTTAATTATCATATCATACCACATTAATTCCCATACAAGTTCTCCATCATTCAAATCCTTACACCGAGCGAAATTTCATATTTTGATGTTGATTGATGTGACTAACCTTCATTTAATGCTTCAACAACTGATTACTATGCTATTGGGCATCACTCTTCACTCCTCTACAATACCACAATACATAACATTTACTTGTTCTTATTATACCACACTACCATGCACTTTCTTGATGGTTTCGATGTGTATATTTAGTACTTTACCTTATATACTACTTGACTGCGGGCCACATTCTGACCTCCCACACTATAGCGGTTCCCTCTGCTAGTATTGATGATGACCCCATTCTACGGCGGGCTAGTTATCAACCCTCTATGGTATAGTGGTAAAACAATATATTGATACCTTCTTACTATGCTACTGTGAATTACTTTGTTGGAGGTCGTGGTAAGGAGGTAAACGGAAAGGCATATATGGGATACTCAAGTATGGTAGTGGTATGGTAGTAAAAGGCTAATTTGACTTTTTGGATGGAAAAAACATGAATTTCATGAAAATACTGAGACATACCATTGATTTTATATGACAAAATCAAGAAAATTTTAGTTGAAATTTTTGGTTCCTATAGCACCGATGGGTGGTCTTACTACTACAAATGAGGTTTCTTCTTATGAGGAGAATGAGAAGGTGAGGTATGCTATTTCAATGCTCTATCTAAAATTGAGTGAACTAAGGTTCTTTCTTTGGACACTACTTATGAAGTATGGAAGAATTTTGAAGAACTATATGAAGGAACTGAAAGAGTAAAGTTGACAAAGAAGCTAACGACAAAGCATAGATATGAGAATCTGAAAATGGAAGAAGGTGAAGATTTTACAAGTTATTTCCAGAGGGTTGAATTTGTAGCAGATGAAGTTAGGAATCAAGGTGGAAACCTAACTGATGAAGATATAATTGAGAAGATCCTGATCACCCTAAGAGATTGCTATAGTGATAAGATCTCAGTTATTGAACAGATGTATGATCCTAAGAAGTATACTAAAGAACATTTATTTGAAACCTTGATAGCATTTGAGATGAGAAAGTTTGGAAAGAAAGAGGAAAAGATAGAAACAAAATTTAAGGCAATGAAGATTGAAGATGATCCAGATAGTGATGGTTCTGATGAGCTGGAAGCGAATTTCACTAGAAATTTGAAGAAAGGTACCAGTAAGTATAAAGGTATGTTTCCCTTCAAATGTTTCAGTTGTGATAATATTGGTCATTATGCTTCAAGATGTCTAAAGAGATTTGTACATAAGAAGAACAAGGATTATAAAGATAAGGATAGAAAGGATAAGAAATATACAAATCTTTATTATGTTAAAGAAGAAGCTAAAATATCTAATGATGAATCTGATTATCATGGTGATGATAGTGAACACTTATTTTTAGCTTTGGAGAATAAATATGTGTCTACTAACCCTAGAAAATGTGCAAGGAAGAATGTTTTGGAAAACAAGAAGAATGGGATGGAAGGTATTGTGGTCACCGCCTTTCATGCTAAGTAGGATGAAGATTACTGGGTGATTGATAGTGGATGTTCTAATCACATGACCAGTGATAAAAGTAAGTTTACTAAACTTGAAAATTATGATGGAGGCTTGGTCATGTTTGGTGATGATTCAAGAGAATTTTTTTTGGGAAAGGTACAATTAGTTTTGATGGAATACACAACAATGATGATGCATATTATGTAAAGGGTTTAAGGCATAACCTCTTGAGTGTTGGATAGATGTGTAGCAAAGGTTTTAAAGTTGTGTTTCAAAATAATACCTACAAGAACAGAGAAATATCTTGAGATACGGTTGTTGTTGGAAGGAGAACTCATGGAAACATCTATCAGCTTAAAGGTGTGGATGGTCAGTGCCTTGTATCTCAAACAAATGAAAGTTGCTTATGGAACTAGAGAATGGGACATGAAAACTTTGATAATCTAGTTAGAATCAGTTCAAGAGATGTTTTATGAGGTCTACCTAGAATCACAAAGCATGTTAATACTTTTTGCAGAAGTTGTCAGTTAGGGAAATAGACAAGATGTAAATTTAAGGGAAAAGAGCAATCTACTATTGAAATGTTGGAGTTAATTCATATTGACCTCTATGGTCCGACTAGAACAATTTTTTTGAATGGTGACAGGTATTTCATGCTCCTTATTGATCTAATAAAGGTGGAGAATTCACTTCTGGTAAGTTTAATACATTTTGTGAACATGGAATAAAAAGATAGTTTTTTTCTCCAAGAACCCCTCAACAGAATGGGTTAGTTGAGAGGAAAAAAACCAAACGGTATCGGAAGTTGCAAGAACCATGATGAAAGAATCAAATGTATCAGATGTGTACTAGAGAGAGGTGGGTATGTGTAGGATCATCATGGAAAAAATATTCCCTTAAGTGGCAAAAAATTCAGAAAAATAAAATTTAGGAAACTTGACTTAAAAATATGAATAAGTTATCTATATTATTTCAAAAATATGTAAGAATAGAATCTATAGCAAATTGAATGTAATTTCTAAACCAACTGGGTTTATTTTAAAAAAATCTATTTGGTGAAAAATTTTAAATTTCAATCACTTAAATTCTCAGTAAAAATAAGAAGTAGGTGTCTGTTTGACCACCCTAACCACAATAAAATGATAATATTGTTTTATAATATTTTTGATATAAGTAGAGGACTCATGTCCCAATGTGATGCATATTTTTTTATAATTTTTTTACAAGTAAATAATTAATTATAAATTTGTTATTACAACTTTTAAAAAATATAAAAAACTCATATGTTTGACCACCTTAACTTGGTCAAAACTTGAAGAAATTCATTTTTTTTAAATCCTATAGTATGCAAACCATAGAATGTTGCACATGTTTTGGATTAAAAAAATGTGATATTGTTTGTAAGCTATAGATGTTTTTCAATTACCCTATCAATCAGGACTTTAGTCATAATTCAAATAGAAAATGAATAGTAATTATTTATTAAATTCAAATTAAAGCATAATTTATATTGGTGGAAAGCTAAAAATATCCTTTAAAAACCCTTTTTATGTCATTTATTTTGGGTAAAAAAATGTCGACAGCCACATATCCTACACATACCCATCATATTGCCACTTTTTGGCCCATGATGATTCTGTACATACCCAGGCAATATACACTATTGTTTATATTCTTAATAGATTTTAGATTCAAGGCAATAGCACAAAGACTCCTTTTGAGTTATGGAATGATAAGACTCCTACTGTGAAGTACTTCAAAGTATTTGGAAGTAGATGTTACAATAAAAAAGATGATGAATCTGCTGAAAACTGATCATAGCAAATATAAATATATGATTGGTGGACTGTTGTATCTTAATGCTACAAGAACAGATATTATGCATGTAGTATGCTTAGTTTCTAGATTTCAAGCAGATCCTAAATAGGAACATGTTACAATAGTTAAGACGATATTTAGATATCTTAAAGGTACAATGGATTATGGATTATGGTATCCTAAGGGTGCTGACTTCACCTTGAGTTCTTATTCCAATGCAAATTGGGTTGGTTGTGTGGATGACCAAAAGAATACCAATGGGGGTGATTTCTTTCTTGGTGGAAGATTGGTTGCATGGTTGAGTAAGAAACAAGACTCAGTTTCTTTATCCACTACAGAGGAAGAATATATTCCTACAACATCTTGTTGTGCATAGGTTTTGTGGATGAAACAAACTCTGAAAGATATTGGAGTAATATGTTGTAATGCCCCACCGTGCCAACCCCAAAGGACAACTAAACAATAATTACTGCACAATTTTTTTTTTTAAATAATATAACATACATGTAATACACATTAAGACATGACATGAATTTCATTTAAGCAGATTCATTAACACGTACATCCCTTGGGGTACACGAGGAGTCATTAGGAGACTGAGATCCTCACAACAACAATAAAGAATAAAATCCAAAGATATAATTCATAACAAGATAAACATTAACAAATGTAACACATACATGATAATCATTGATAAGAAACCATCTTAGTACATAAATACAACATATACATGATTAACTTAACACAATGAATATCAACTGCAAATAGCCACATAAGGTTTAATGTTACATTACAATACAATGTTCAAGAAGTACGATGATACAAAAGTGTTTCCAATCATAAATGGAAACCATACAACAAGATAACATGATGCACAATATCATAACTGGCTCCAAGACAAATACAATTCTAGAGTCGCCGCAACAACATCAATCTGCACCTCTCGATCCTCGATTGGGGACCCAATGGGGTGCTTAGCACGTTCCACCCAACCATGTGAGTCCAAAGACCCAACCCCCATGCTAGGAGCTGACAATAAGAGTCCTCAACCAAGTACATCCAAACACGGAACCAAAAGACTCAACAACATACAAAAGTATCATAAAACTCAAGGATTACAATAAAAAAATCAACAATATCCAAGAGTCAACATAATAACTTAAATTCATAAAACCCATCACATAGATCAAAGCGATAACTAGTAACAAGTAACCAAAGGATGATCATTAGACACTTCCAAATCAAAAGAATAACAATAACATCATATCTTAGTACCAAAAGAGTACAAGGTCATAAGTCAAATATCAATGAGATCATACAAGACCACAAAGTACACGAAAGATATATCAAGACAATAATCATAAATCAAGATAAATCCAAATATCAACAATCTCAACCAACTCCCACAACCTACTTCCAGAGGAACACAATAAAGTAAAACACATGGGAAACTAGGGGAGAGTGTCATCGCATAGTCCTACATGGGCTGTCATGTGCTCTTCCTCCCAACTGGAGGCACCGGTCCCATCTATGGCTGTCCTGTGCTCTTCCTCCCCAAACTGGAGGCGCTGGTCCATAGGGTGACTCATGCGGAGCCGTAGACCTCTCGTGAAGACGAGGTTATGACCTTACCAACCACGGCCTTCTCAGCCTTCCATTAGCCTATGGAAGCACTAATAAAGATGAGGCATCCATTTTTTTAAATCTTGTAATGATATTACTACCCAACCCACCTAAGTTAATTATTAGGTTTTCACTTGATTACTAACTCACTCGTGGGTTATCCTGTGCCCTTCCCCTTAAACGGGGCCCCGGCCCCCACGAGGAGCCACTCTCCCTAGAGACCCCACAACATAAAAACCAAGGGTTGTGCCATCATAATCTGAAAAAAGAATCACAACATAAAAGCATGCGAGGCATTACCCATCTCGCTAACAAGTACAACATTAGAGTCTTACAAAGTTCCGTACAACCCTTCCAGAATAATGAAACCAAAAACACTTGCCACATCAAGGGCACATAAAGAGAGAACATCAACTGATAATCAACTCAAGCCTCTGGAAGATTCTCAAAAATTCCACATGAAAGAACTGACAACAATAATTGCAAGGCCATAAGAACTATTCACAATTCCAATATAATGAGTAAATACACCAACGTAAGATCAACAACTCCATTCAAACAACATCAACAACTTCGATATGAACTAAATTGGAAATTCAAGAAGATCAACTATCCACAACTCATAAACAAGACAACACAAATTAAATGGCAAAGGATTCCTTGAATCAAAATTAGTCTCCAAAAGAATCCACACCAACACGAAGCATCCAAACACAATCCTTCAAAAACAGAGGTAAAAAGCATGCAACCAGGCCTCCCAGGGAGACCTCAATTTCCTCCTCACAGGATACCTATGCAGCTGGTTAAACAAATGACCTTTGACAAAAAAAACAACAAACATGACAACAATGTAATTAAATGTTTCACCAAAATAATAAAAGTGGGAAGACTACATTAAATAAGAAGCATAAACTTATTACAACCAAATCATCACTTTAGTATCCAAAATATTCCTTAACTCAAAACCAACCAAGAATTCACCATGTAAGGATAAAAGAATAGCAACACAACTTAACTTAAAGAAGATCACCAACTCAAGTTAACCCAAGAAAAGTCACAAAGAAAGAGTATGTCAAAACACTCATAAATGACATGAATCCAAAGGAATGAAATACTTCCCAAGCCAAGCATTTCAAAAGAGGATACCACAAATAGGATACACCAAATTACCCCTAAAAGATCAATGACCAGTCAAAAACAATTTATCTATTTGTTCAAAAATAATTAATTTAAAAATAAATATGGGAACTCTAAAATCACTTATCGTAATTATCTCAAGGCATATTTTTACATTCCACAATATTCCTTATCATTAATCTCATAATAATTAAAAGATTATTTCCCTCGGATATTAATATTTGAGACAATCTTAATACAATTTCCTAGTTATTTAGCTTACACACTAAACTTAACATTCCACTCTAAAGGTTATAAAATAACAACATTCACCTACAAATTAACAAAGAATAATCCATAATAATTGTGATAATTATAATATCGTAAATTTCTTAATCTTCTAATCAAATAATGGAAATAACCTTCATTCAATTTTCAATGTCAAGGGAACTTAACTTTATTTATCTTTATTTAAGTAACCAACTACCCTTTGAAATGTTAAGAGTTTAACCAAGAAAACATGGAAATGAAACCTATATGAAATAACCTAACATTACATTCCTAGACTTTTGATCAACTAAGCATACTTAGACTCCTATAATTGAACTCATAAAGGAGGCCCACATAAATTTCCCAAACCATCCAAATAAACTCATTCCATCAACATCAAGTTTAGAGAGACTAAAGAAGAATTACAAAATGATACTCATTTAATGCATAACTACTAGATTTACAAATACATATATTTACAAGGCTTGATTATGTAAAGTAAACTAATGTTTATAGTGTAAGGGCTTAATTTTTAAACTCTCCACATAGGATCTTTTATTAAATGAAATTTATATAAAAGGAATATGAGAATGTTTTTATGGGAATAAGAATTAATAGAATAACCCAAAATATCACAAGCCACCGTAACTAGCAATGGAAAAGTAGCAAACTATATTGACTACCAAGCAGTGACAGGTTGACAATGAAATAAGAGAGATTATATAAGCTTTTAAACTTCCTAGTATGTTCAGATGTGACAGCTGAGGCAGGTTAACAAAGAAATCAGAAATATTAATTAAACCTTTAAACTTCCTATTATGTTTAGGTACGCAGCTGAGACTATTGACAAAAGAAAATAGAGAAAATATATAATTTACTACACCCATGCAAGTCTAAAATTTGCAGCAAAAAAAGGGCAATGGTTTCAGGGAGGCTATTTAAATTTGTATAACGCCTCAATTCTAAATGCTGTAACAGTGACAGACTGCCAAGTATATTAGAAAGTGAATATTAGACGTTGCAGCTGTAATGGGTTGCCAAAGATATCAGGGAGATTATAAAAATTTAGATTACCAGACTATGTGAAGGAGCTCAGCTAAACACTTTAACCAGTAACATGAATTTCTCTCAGCTATGACTGAACAGAGGTAAATGGCAAAGGTTTGAAACATTGCGCAGACCAAGAGAATTAAATAATCTGCTCATTGGTCCTCAATTTCTTCGCTTGAACAATCTGCTCATTGACGACATCAGAGAAGACACACGAACCAAGCTTCCTCCAAGTTTGAGATGGTTACGGTTGCAAAAACGTGAGAAGCCATTTCCTCCAGCCTTGTGGATAACATTGGGATTTTGATAATAAAAAAAAAATAGAGAGTTAATTTAAATCGAAACACCCTACCATGCTCAAGAGTTGTGGCTGAGACAGGTTGCCAAGTATGTCAGAAAGTGAATAATGGAATATGGAAATATCGCCTTCTACTTGCATTATTGTCAAATTTCAAATGTTATCAGCAAAGCTGAAGGGAAAGAGAAAGGGGAGGTGTAAATACGTGACTCAAGAGCAGGAGAAAACAATCGCCATCTCATGGGATACAGTGATTGTAGGTTAGGCACGAAACAGATTGAAAAAGAAGAACTTAAGAAATGTTCAGACACAAATGAATGGAACAACATAACTAGATGTCAAATTATGGACTGCAATGAATACATTCACCCAAGATTTCTTCACAAGCAATATGAATAAAGAGAAAATGCAAACAAATATCAATCGAAGCACTTCAAACCTGAGTCCATGCTTCCAATCTATGCAAAATAAAATGCAAGCATGCTGGCAATGATTCAAACAGACCTTTTACAATTTAAAGGCGGAAAGCTTAATAGTGATAAAAGAGAGAGTGTACAGGACCTGTCAATTACGCTAGCAGTTGGTGGATCCCCTTATCCAATACACAAAGTCTAGAATATAGATTTAAAACAATACTGCCTCTTCCAAAAGTACGAGCAGGACACTCACAATTAATCAAGCGCATCTGAATCGACTTCCCCCCCAAAGAACAACCTCTCCAGAGTTGCCTCTTTCCTTCTAATTTATGAGTTCAATGATTGAAATATCTGCCTGGAAGGTGATGAGACAGCGGAAGCTAAAGTGTTCTTCCAGCTTTTCTTGCCATTTCCTCTTCCCAAAATCTTATCACGATTTATTTAATTAATAAACTATTCACTTTCCATTTTCCAATTGCCTTCCTTTTTATTATTTTCTTTTCTAGATTATTTTGTTCATTATTATTATTAAATCAATTTATCTAATAATACCAGTTGTGCTTTTAACAAATTAGTTTAAATTTGATCATTTGATCTAAATCATTTGATTTAATTTAATGGATTATTATTTTAATTTCTAATTATATTTTAAATAAGCTCGCAAATTCACTTATGATTTAAATTAATTATTTAAACATGACTACTAACATTTGATATTTTCCACACAATCGAATAACACAGTAATCAATGAAGCATACACAAATACTCACACAAAAGTTCAGAACAACCGACACGGAGGGGTATTACATCTTCCCCCCCTTAAAAATTGACTTACTCCTGGAAGTCGAGCTCCATCATAAACATGGTAACACAAAAATATCAAAGATCATAAGCACATCAACAGCATAAATTAAAACATCGATTAAACGTCATCAAGTAAGCAATGAAATTTAAACAACCCAAAAATAAGGAAATGATACCAAAGCAAAAGTGGTGACGGGGTTGCAACCCGACCAATTTGTCAAACACTAAAACAGATGACGAACTAGGTTAGGAAAACTTTCTTGTCAACCCCTATGTTCAACGTCAAGCCCATTGGGTGTATAATAATGCTCGCCCTGTCCTGACAATGCAGGTGGAATCGAGACTTAATTCTTGCAATCCTGCATGCAAACAAACGTTGTGCACAATATATATATATATCACAAATACATTATGAGAGGAATTCCCAGCATAGTAGGGCACTCGCGAGCAAGTGATACCACACTGTCCCTCCCACCAAACCACACCTAGTAATCAAAACAATCCTAGTAACTCATAAACAATTTTCTTCTAATTAGTTAGAAAATACTCATATAAGGATACTAACCACAATTCTAATTCCTATACTTTACCAAAATTAATTACTACTTGACATTATAAGTGTCTATACCTACATTTTACAATTACATTACCTTCATCACTATGCTTTCTAAAGCCCACTTCCTGTAAATCGAAAGCTACCATAGAGCATTGCACATTAGTACCAATAATTCAAGTTGCATCTTAACCTCAAGATACTATATTCTACTAACAATCATAGAATAATTATCCACAAAACCTCACATTTTCCTTAAAACTCATAATTTTCACACAAAGAACTCCACTTTAACCATTATTCAACACAAATTCTCACATCAGAAAAGAGTAAAATTTTACACCTTCACAGATTCAAGAAAACATAATTCATCGCTCAAGGACAACCAAATCGCAAATTCCACGCACACTTGACATAATCACACACATAAAGGACATCACCAAGAAACACATCACACTAAAACTCAAGGGTCCATAGAGCATCCCTGACAGGAAGGATATCGGTGCATTGCACACTACACCGAGGGTCCTATCCTTTCCCATCAGTTTCCTGCACCATCGACCCAACACCAGAAAATAGAAGAAACTCAGGTCCACAAAAATGACAAAAGAAAAGTAAAACTCAAGACTCACGGGTCTAAGCGCAAGGTTACATAGTGAGCACAGATAGTGCCCAGTGTATGAACCTAGGCTCTGATACCATGTTGTAACGCCCCGCCGTGTGAACCCCAAAGGACAACTAAACAATAATTACTGCACAATTTTTTTTTTTTAAATAATATAACATACATGTAATACACATTAAGACATGACATGAATTTCATTTAAGTAGATTCATTAACACGTACATCCCTTGGGGTACACAAGGAGTCATTAGGAGACTGAGATCCTCACAACAACAATAAAGAATAAAATCCAAAGATATAATTCATAACAAGATAAACATTAACAAATGTAACACATACATGACAATCATTGATAAGAAACCATCTGAGTACATAAATACAACATATACATGATTAAATTAACACAATGAATATCAACTGCAAATAGCCACATAAGGTTTAATGTTACATTACAATACAATTTTCAAGAAGTACGATGATACAAAAGTGTTTCCAATCATAAATGGAAACCATACAACAAGATAACATGATGCACAATATCATAACTGGCTCCAAGACAAATACAATTCTGGAGTCGCCGCAACAGCATCAATCCGCACCTCTCAATCCTCGATTGGAGACCCAATGGGGTGCTTAGCACGTTCCACCCGACCATGTGAGTCCGAAGACCCACCCCCCGTGCTAGGAGCTGACAATAAGATTCCTCAACCAAGTACATCCAAACACGGAACCAAAAGACTCAACAACATACAAAAGTATCATAAAACTCAAGGATTACAATAAAAAAATCAACAATATCCAAGAGTCAACATAATAACTTAAATTCATAAAACCCATCACATAGATCAAAGCGATAACTAGTAACAAGTAACCAAAGGATGATCATTAGACACTTCCAAATCAAAAGAATAACAATAACATCATATCTTAGTACCAAAAGAGTACAAGGTCATAAGTCAAATATCAATGAGATCATACAAGACCACAAAGTACACCAAAGATATATCAAGACGATAATCATAAATCAAGATAAATCCAAATATCAACAATCTCAACCAACTCCCACAACCTACTTCCAGAGGAAAACAATAAAGTAAAACACATGGGCAACTAGGGGAGAGTGTCATCGCATAGTCCTACATGGGCTGTCCTATGGTCTTCCTCCCAAATGGAGGTGCCGGTCCCATCTATGGCTGTCCTATGCTCTTCCTCCCCAAACTGGAGGCGCCGGTCCATAGGGTGACTCATGCGGAACCGTAGACCTCTCATGAAGACGAGGTTATGACCTTGCCAACCACGGCCTTCTCAGCCTTCCATTAGCCTACGGAAGCACTAATGAAGACGAGGCATCCATTTTTTTAAATCTTGTAATGATATTACTACCCAACCCACCTAAGTTAATTATTAGGTTTTCACTTGATTACTAACTCACTCGTGGGTTATCCTGTGCCCTTCCCCTTAAACGGGGTGCCGGCCCCCATGAGGAGCCACTCTCCCTAGAGACCCCACAACATAAAAACCAAGGGTTGTACCATCATAATCTGAACAAAGAATCACAACATAAAAGCATGCGAGGCATTACCCGTCTCGCTAACAAGTACAACATTAGAGTCTTACAAAGTTGCATACAACCCTTCCAGAATAATGAAACCAAAAACACTTGCCACATCAAGGGCACATAAAGAGAGAACATCAACTGATAATCAACTCAAGCCTCTGGAAGATTCTCAAAAATTTGACATGAAAGAACTGACATCAATAATTGCAAGGCCACAAGAACTATTCACAATTCCAATATAATGAGTAAATACACCAACGTAAGATCAACAACTCCATTCAAACAACATCAACAACTTCGATATGAACTAAATCAGAAATTCAAGAAGATCAACTATCCACAACTCATAAACAAGACAACACAAATTAAATGGAAAAGGATTCCTTGAATCAAAATTAGTCTCCAAAAGAATCCACACCAACACGAAGCATCCAAACACAATCCTTCAAAAACAGAGGTAAAAAGCATGCAACCAGGCCTCCCAGGGAGACCTCAATTTCCTCC
This sequence comes from Sequoia sempervirens, assembly GCA_007258455.2. Lineage (NCBI taxonomy): Eukaryota > Viridiplantae > Streptophyta > Pinopsida > Cupressales > Cupressaceae > Sequoia > Sequoia sempervirens. Next base: position 12,685,866 of record VDFB02256132.1, on the reverse strand, counting down.
TCACAGGATACCTATGCAGCTGGTTAAACAAATGACCTTTGACAAAAAAAACAACAAACATGACAACAATGTAATTAAATGTTTCACCAAAATAATAAAAGTGGGAAGACTGCATTAAATAAGAAGCATAAACTTATTACAACCAAATCATCACTTTAGTATCCAAAATATTCCTTAACTCAAAACCAACCAAGAATTCACCATGTAAGGATAAATGAATAGCAACACAACTTAACTTAAAGAAGATCACCAACTCAAGTTAACCCAAGAAAAGTCACAAAGAAAGAGTATGTCAAAACACTCATAAACGACATGAATCCAAAGGAATGAAATACTTCCCAAGCCAAGCATTTCCAAAGAGGATACCACAAATAGGATACACCAAATTACCCCTAAAAGATCAATGACCAGTCAAAAACAATTTATCTATTTTTTCAAAAATAATTAATTTAAAAATAAATATGGGAACTCTAAAATCACTTATCGTAATTATCTCAAGGCATATTTTTACATTCCACAATATTCCTTATCATTAATCTCATAATAATTAAAAGATTATTTCCCTCGGATATTAATATTTGAGACAATCTTAATACAATTTCCTAGTTATTTAGCTTACACACTAAACTTAACATTCCACTCTAAAGGTTATAAAATAACAACATTCACCTACAAATTAACAAAGAATAATCCATAATAATTGTGATAATTATAATATCGTAAATTTCTTAATCTTCTAATCAAATAATGGAAATAACCTTCATTCAATTTTCAATGTCAAGGGAACTTAACTTTATTTATCTTTATTTAAGTAACCAACTACCCTTTGAAATGTTAAGAGTTTAACCAAGAAAACATGGAAATGAAACCTATATGAAATAACCTAACATTACATTCCTAGACTTTTGATCAACTAAGCATACTTAGACTCCTATAATTGAACTCATAAAGGAGGCCCACATAAATTTCCCAAACCATCCAAATAAACTCATTCCATCAACATCAAGTTTAGAGAGACTAAAGAAGAATTACAAAATGATACTCATTTAATGCATAACTACTAGATTTACAAATACATATATTTACAAGGCTTGATTATGGAAAGTAAACTAATGTTTATAGTGTAAGGGCTTAATTTTTAAACTCTCCACATAGGATCTTTTATTAAATGAAATTTATATAAAAGGAATATGAGAATGTTTTTATGGGAATAAGAATTAATAGAATAACCCAAAATATCACAAGCCACCATAACTAGCAATGGAAAAGTAGCAAACTATATTGACTACCAAGCAGTGACAGGTTGACAATGAAATAAGAGAGATTATATAAGCTTTTAAACTTCCTAGTATGTTCAAATGTGATGGCTGAGGCAAGTTAACAAAAAAATCAGAAAGATTAATTAAACCTTTAAACTTCCTATTATGTTTAGGTACGCAGCTGAGACTGTTGACAAAAGAAAACAGAGAAAATATATAATTTACTACAACCATGCAAGTCTAAAATTTGCAGCAGAAAAAGGGCAATGGTTTCAGGGAGGCTATTTAAATCTGTATAACGCCTCAATTATAAATGCTGCAAGAGTGACAGACTGCCAAGTATATTAGAAAATGAATATTAGACGTTGCAGCTATAACGGGTTGCCAAAGATATTAGGGAGATTATAAAAAATTTAGATTACCAGACTATGCGAAGGAGCTCAGCTAAACACTTTAACCAGTAACATCAATTTCTCTCAGCTACGACTGAACGGAGGTAAATGGCAAAGGCTTGAAACATTGCACAGACCAAGAGAATTAAATAATCTGCTCATTGGTCCTCAATTTCTTTGCTTGAACAATCTGCTCATTGACGGCATCAGAGAAGACACACGAACCAAGCTTCCTCCAAGTTTGAGATGGTTACGGTTGCAAAAACGTGAGAAGCCATTTCCTCCAGCCTTGCGGATAACATTGGGATTTTGATAATAAAAAAAAAAATAGAGAGTTAATTTAAATCCAAACACCCTACCATGCTCAAGTGTTAAGGCTGAGACAGGTTGCCAAGTATGTCAGAAAGTGAATAATGGAATATGGAAATATCGCCTTCTACCTACATTATTGTCAAATTTCAAATGTTATCAGCAAAGCTGAAGCGAAAGAGAAAGGGGAGGTGCAAATACGTGACTCAAGAGCAGGAGAAAATAATCGCCATCTCATGGGATATAGTGATTGTAGGTTAAGCACGAAACAGATTGAAAAAGAAGAACTTAAGAAACGTTCAGACACAAATGAATGGAACAACATAACTAGATGTCAAATTATGGACTGCAATGAATACATTCACCCAAGATTTCTTCACAAGCAATATGAATAAAGAGAAAATGCAAACAAATATCAATCGAAGCACTTCAAACCTGAGTCCATGCTTCCAATCTATGCAAAATAAAACGCAGGCATGCTGGCAATGATTCAAACAGACCTTTTACAATTTAAAGGCGGAAAGCTTAACAGTGATAAAAGAGAGAGTGTACAGGACCTGTCAATTACGCTAGCAGTCGATGGATCCCCTTATCCAATACACAAAGTCTGGAATATAGATTTAAAACAATACTGCCTCCTCCAAAAGTACGAGCAGGACACTCACAATTAATCAAGCGCATCTGAATCGACTTCCCCCCCAAAGAACAACCTCTCTAGAGTTGCCTCTTGCCTTCTAATTTATGAGTTCAATGATTGAAATCTTTGCCTAGAAGGTGATGAGACAGCTGAAGCTAAAGCGTTCTTCCAACTTTTCTTGCCATTTCCTCTTCCCAAAATCTTATCACGATTTATTTAATTAATAAACTATTCACTTTCCATTTTCCAATTGCCTTCCTTTTTATTATTTTCTTTTCTAGATTATTTTGTTCATTATTATTATTAAATCAATTTATCTAATAATACCAGTTGTGCTTTTAACAAATTAGTTTAAATTTGATCATTTGATCTAAATCATTTGATTTAATTTAATGGATTATTATTTTAATTTCTAATTATATTTTAAATAAGCTCGCAAATTCACTTATGATTTAAATTAATTATTTAAACATGACTACTAACTTTTGATATTTTCCACACAATCGAATAACACAGTAATCAATGAAGCATACACAAATACTCACACAAAAGTTCAGAACAACCGACACGGAGGGGTATTACATATGTTATGAGCCTATTCCTATTTTCTTTGACAACACAAGTGTTATAAACATTTTTAAGAATCCACTATGCAGTCAAGAGAAAAAAAAATATCTATTAGATATCATTTCCTAAGAGAAATAGTGTTGGAGAATGAAGTTAGGTTCAAGTATGTGACAATAAGGGAACAAATTGTAGATATATTCACTAAGGCTCTTCCGAAGGATAGTTTTGAGTTTTCAATCTTTTCCATTGATGTCAAAGGGGGAGAGAAATTCATGTGAAAAATAGTAAGAAAAGGAAGAAAAGGTGTTCTCCCGAAATATTGTGTAGGTTGTTGTCTTTGATGGTTTTACACATCATTTTTTGCCATCAATGACAAAGGGGGAGACTGTTACAAGCATGAGCATATTTGGTGGTTTTGTCATTAACATTGTCATTGATTTCAACATAGTTTGAACATGTATATTTGAGATGATGTTGAGATCTTGTGAGTACATGGAGCTATCCTTATGATGATGTAGATGTGCTGAATTGATGATTTTCAAAGTTCTTTTGAGAAAATTAATAAAGAGAGAAGTCAACATTGTGAATGTGTTCAAAATGTGCTCTGGTATACGCTTCTTGTTTCTCATGTGTTGATCCTATACTTGCACAAATATGAAAGGTTTTTTTGATGTTCTAATGGTGATATCTACTAATTTGTAGCTTCTTGTTTGATGAAGTGTGAAAGTTGTGTTCACCGGTGTGTGAACAGTTTTGTCAGAGTTAACATTCTGTGACTGGGAGAAATGTTTCTACTCCATAGTCCCCTAGTGTTCTATTTCATAACTTTTGAATCTAGAATGTGTCTTATAATGGTGTTCTCTTGGTTTTGGAAAAGATGTGTGTGGTTTGGTCATCTCGAAGTCAAGTTTCCAAGTAGTTGTGTGTGTTTGCACAATCTCGATGGATTGATGAAAGGTGTTCAGCATTCGGAGATTGTTGCACTTGCTATGGATGTATCTGAAGAAACCTGAGATGTGTTCTTATGTATAATGAACTGTTTTGTGTCATCCATGTGCTATCTTCTTATTGGGAAGCATGCACATCAATGTTAATTTGTGTTTTCATTAGGTTTGGCTGACCTAGTGTTTACACTTCATTTGAAGAATTTAATTTAATTAAGGAACTGTGTGGCTAATTTGAAACATTATTTATGGTCTTGGTTAAGTATTTTTATTGGTCCACTCCCATTCCTTTCCACCATGGGAATGTTAAGTTTCTGACCTAATTTGAAGTTATGAAATGAGGCCTATGTGGTCAACCTTGGAGAAAGTTTCTAAGATTGAATATGTTATAAATGCAAGTCAATTTGTGAAGAATAGAATGAGGATGGAAAAGTAACAAAGTAAGCCACAAATTAAAAGAGTAGAAGTGTGTGAAAATGAGTTGAGGAAGCAATACTTCATTGTGTTAGATTCCTAAAGGTAGTGAGCTAAAGGTTTCTACATTATTCTGATCAAGGTAGAAGATGTTTGTTAATTTTTATTGTGGATCTTTTGTTTTCTTTTGTATTAGTGGGCAGTGAGCCTCCCTATTGGATAGTGAGTCCTTTATGTAGGAAATGAGCCTTTGTATCTAGATAGTGAGTCCTTTTCTGGGCAGTGAGTCCTTGGAAGTGAGCCTTTGTAATCGGTTTTGCCTCTTTATATTGTGGGTTAATCCTCATTGTGGTTTTTCCCTCATTGGGTTTTCCACATAAAATTTGGTGTTCATTGTGATCATTTTACTTTTTGTTATCTACATTTCATGTTCATACCTAATAACAAAATAGTGTGGTTGTGAAGCTAATAAGTATTTAAATTTTTGGATTTGAATTTGGTGACAACTGATTCACCCTCACCCTCAGTTGTCATGTGCCATTAAACACAAATATGGGGGGATGGCCACCCTCCATTACACAAGAATTATAGGCATCTCACATTGGAGGTGGGTTCTAGATGAGATAATATTTTTTTGGTGGTGTTGGTTCCATTTTCCTAGATGGCATGATGATGATGATCATATTTTATACTATCGGTAGTCTCGGTATATGTTAGAAGATTAATCTTTACTTGGTAAAGGTTATTCTTTAATTGTATTTTTTTATTAACTTTTAGGAATATTCCAAAGGAATCCCTACAAGTCTTTTGTCTTTTGTCATCTCACACATGTGTGAGGATAACTTATTTTTTAATTCCTTTATTAAGGAATATTTGTAACCACCTCCTTAAGAGGTGACACTTTGCACACACATAGATGAATGGTGGCATTCATTGAGTTGGGAGTTACATTTTAACTCCTTCTTCTCACCTCTACTTATTGAGGTGCCTCTCCTCTCATTCTTCAAGACTCATGCAAGCAAGCTAAGGCTGAAGCTCTCTCTCTTTGTATTATTCTTTAGGCATTTTGCCTCCATTCATAATATTGGGGTTTTTTCTTGTTTTTTCCCCTTAACAAATTCTTGTGTCTCTCTTGCTTTGGTGGTGCTTGGTTTGGATACTTCAACTTATTTGGTAATCTCTTTCCTTCAAACAATTGCTCTTTATTAGTACTTTCCATTGCTCTTTTTTTTATTTCCTTTCATGGTATCAGAGCTTGGTATTACTAATATCTTTTGAGCTACATTGTTGAAGGTTTACCAGATTTTTTAGCACACCATTGGAGACACTCTCAAGGAGGAGAAGAAGAGCAAGTGTCTAATCTTGGTTGTTTTTTGTCTTCTAACTCTTGTGCAGGATTTCTTATCTAAAAATTTCTAAGTTTTTCAAATTTCAAATCTATGCAATATATTTTACATGCATGTTTTATTTTTGCATAAAAATTTAAAAACCCTCTAATAAAAGGGTTATTTTTTCAAAAAAAATTAAAAACAATTCATTAATTCTGTATAAATTTTTTTTTGAATATTAGGCTAAATCTCTAAAAAGAAAAATTACTTTATTTTACATTTTGTCAAAAAAAAATCAATTTTTTTTAGGGATCTAACCCTAGTTCAAATACTCTTTTTAAAAAAAAAACTAATCTGCTTTTTAAAAATTTATAGAAAAAATCTGCATGTTATTATTTGCATGTTGAAATTTAAAAAAAAAAATCTTCTATGTTATTATTTGCATGTTGAAATTTCTTTAAAAAATCTGTAAAAAAAATCTGCATGTTATTATTTGCATGTTGAAATTTCTTTAAAAAATATCAAATTGTTTTTGGGCTTTTTTAGAATTTTTAATTCTTAAATCTCAAAAAAATCTTAAACCCTGACTTTTTTGACAGGAATTTAATTTCAAAATAGTATTCAAAGTTTTTTTTATAAATAATAATAATACAAAAAAACTTCTCTTGAGGCTTTGGTTCATTCCTTGGCCATTGCCTTTCTTTCCTTTGTTGCAGCCTTCCTCTGGTGATTTCACTGACCTCTGCACAGTAAGCACCCAACTCTTTTCTCCTTGTGTGCCCTGCTCTCTGCATTGCCCTTCCTTCAATCTCCCATCCCCTGTGTGAATCATAGTATTTGTTCCTTAAAAATAAATATTATTAAAATTTGCATCTTCAAACTTTTCTTCCCCTCTTTCAAATTTATCCCGCCCATTTCCTGAAAAGCAAAAAATCAAAAGCTTTTACTTAAAGCTTTCCCACCGACTTTGTTTTAAGAAAAAAAAGTTACTAAAATAAAGATTCCTAAATTAAACTTTTTTGCATAAAAGATTTTCTTTTAAAAGAAATAAAGTTGAGTTTAAGTTTTTTAAATTTACTTGTGTTTTTATGAAAGTTTAAAGTTTAAGTTTTTTTAATATATAATCTCTTTTTTAAGAAAAATAAATCATTCATAGTTTTTAATAATTGTTTTATTTAAAAATCTATTAATTTCTTTATATTTATAGATTTTATATAGCTTTTTATTAATTAAAAAGAATATTAAAATGATTTTAAAATTTAGATATTCAATATAAGGAGTTTATTTTCTTTTTAGGCAATTTATTTAAATAGGTTTTTTTTTAAGATTTAATTTGCTCAAAAGGGAGAAAATATTTACAATAGTTATTTTTCTCATAAAGTTGTGAATTTTTTTATTGCAATCATGTCTACTTTAATTCATGAAATTAAGTTGAATTCTTCTAACTATCATTCTTGGAAAACTCATATATACTTTATTTTTTGGTTTAAACATCTTTTAAATGTAGCTACAGATCCTAAATCTAAACCAGATTCTTCTGCATCCAAATATGAAATCAAAAAATGAAATCTCAAAAATGAAGAAGCCCTTGGCCTCATAGGTATCTCCATGTCACCCGAACTTTATGTTCACATTGGGACATGTACAACTTCCTATGAAGCATGGGACAAACTCAAAACAATTTATGATAGTACAAATGAATCAAGAAAAATTAAAATTCAAGATCAACTTGAAGATTTGAGGTATTCTGATTTTAAATATATGGATGATTTTTTATTGAAATTTGATGCTTTAAATAATCAATTGGATGGTTTAGGAGTTAAATTAGATAATCTTAGATTAATTCATCTTATTTTTAAAAAGTGTCTTCCTAGCCAATTTCAGCAAATTCATTACTAATATTCATGCTCAATTAGCTATTCCTTCTTTAGCTACTCAATTAACTTATGATATTTTTCATGATTTATTAAGACAAGAAGAGGCTAAGTTAATTCAGTTTGGTACTCTTAAGTCTAATGAACATGATTTCTTGTCTAATCATAAGAAAATTTTTAAACCTCATTCTAAACAACAACATTATAATTCCAAACCTCATTATAATAATGGCAATGATCTTAGAAAGTTTAACTCTTCTAAGAAACCTCATTGCACTTATTGTAATAAGGATGGTCATTGGAAAAATACTTGTTTTAAGAAGAAAAATGAGAAAAATCCTATGAAGAAAAATAATCAACAACAAAATAAACCTAATAATAATAGGTTTCAAAATAATGCAAATCAATCTAGATGTGCTTTTACTTGTAGTTCTAATGTTTCTCAACCTCTTGAATGGGTTATTGATTCAGGTGCATCTCAACATGTTACTTCACATAAAGAAGTTTTTGAGTCTATGCAACCTAATATATCAAATGTTCCTCTTCAACTTGCTAATAATCATACTTGTAAAGTAGAAGTAATTGGAGATGTGAATGTTCCTAATGGTAAATAGCATGATGTTTTATATGTTCTTGAATTAAAGACTAACTTTCTTTCAATTGCTAAGCTTTGCCAAGATTATAAAATTGAATTTTACAAAGATATGTGCTATGTTATTGATCCAAAACAAAACAAGGTCATTGCTAATGCTAAATTAGACAATGATAATTTGTTCAAATTTTATGAGTTTGCTCAATCTATATTCTCTTTAATATCTACCATTGATTTTAATGTTTGGCATGAAAGACTTGGTCATATAGATGCTAACAATATTTCTTTAATGAAAAAGCTTAATATGGTATATGGATTGCCTAGTATTGTTCCATCTAAAATTGTATGCACATGATGCATGAGTGGTAAGATGCATAGGGAGCCCTTTCCACATGGTCAATCATGGAGGGCAACTCATAAGTTGCACCTAGTTCATAGTGACCTTTTGGGACCCATGGAGAATAACTCCATCCAAGGATCAAGGTATGCACTTACTTTTGTTGATGATTTTTCTAGAAGAATGTGGATATATTTTCTACATAGTAAGGATCAAGTTCTTGATATATTTTCTAAATTTCATAAATTTTTTGAAAGGCAATCTGGTTTTAAACTTAAAATTCTTAGAACTGATAATGGAAAAGAATATGTGAACAATGATTTTAATTGTTATTGAAATCATTTGGTATTAAGCATGTGCTAACTATTCCATATACACCTCAACAAAATGGTGTAGCGGAAAGGAAGCATAGAACTATTGTTGAAATGGCTAGATGTATGTTACATGCTAAAAACATGTCTTATAAATTTTGGGCAGAAGCTATGTTTTGTGCTACTTACATTATTAATAGGACTCCTACTAAAGCTTTAAAGGATATAACTCCTGAAGAAGCTTGGTCTTGTAGGAAGCCCAATCTTAAGCATTTAAGGATTTTTGGTTCAATTTCTTATGTTCACAAACCTAAACAAAAGAGGCAAAAATTAGATGCTAAATCTTCTTATCATATTTTTGTTGGTTATGATGAACATTCGAAAGCTTATAGAGTTTATAATCCTCTTACTAACAAAGTTAAAGTTGCTAGAGATGTATACATTGCTGAAAATGGTGTTCATGATTGTTCTAAAGTGCATAATATTGTTTCTTCTCAAAATAAAGTTATTGTTGTGGAGGATAATCCTCAAGTTGAAACTCCTCTTAACCCTCCTAATGCATATCTTACTCATAGTGATAGTGATGATGAAAATGTTGAAATTTCTCCTTCTAATTCTTCTTCTAGTGATGATACTCCTACATCTAAAAGAATGCCAAAATGGTTTAAAAATTTGTTGCAAGAAAGTAAGGATTATTTAACTAAAAATCCACCTAAAAGAAGAAAGGAAAATTATTGTAATTATGCTTTGATGTCTAAAATTATGAATTCAAATGATCCTCAAACTTATGAACAAGCTAAAGATCAACCTCATTGGCAAAAAGCTATGCAAGAAGAATATGATACTTTAATTGCTAATCATACTTGGGATTTAGTTCCTTTACCTCAAGGTAAGAATCTTGTTTCATGCAAATGGTTGTATAAAACTAAGGTTAATGCAAATAATGAAGTTAGAAAGTTTAAAGCTAGATTAGTTGCTAGGAGCTTCTCTCAAGTTGAAGGATTAGATTATAATGAAACATTTACTCCAGTAGCTAAGATGCCAACCATTAAATTAGTTCTTGCTTTAGCTTCTCATATGCATTGGCTTATTCATCAAATGGATGTTAAAAGTGCATTTTTAAATGGTGATTTACATGAATAAATTTATATGTCTCAACCTTTGGGTTTCATTAAGGAAGGTAATGAAAATCTTGTTTGCAAATTGAAGAAATCAATTTATGGTTTAAAGCAATCTCCTAGAGAATGGTATTCAAAGATCAATGCTTTCTTTCTATCTCAAGGTTTCATTAGAAGTAAAAATGATCCAAATTTATATATTAAGCATAGTGAAGATGATATTGTGATCATTATTTTATATGTTGATGATTTAATTGTCACTTCTAGTTCTAACAATTTGATTAGTGATGTTAAGTCTCAATTCAATCAACAATTTCAAATGACAGATTTAGGCCTATTACATTATTTTTTGGGTATGCAAATTTGGAAAACACCTAAAGGTATTTTTATTTCTCAACATAAATATGCTCAATATCTCTTAGATAGATTTAAAATGAAAGATGCAAAGTGTCTTTCTACTCCTTGTGAATTAGGAACTAAATCAATGGTTGATATGGAAACTTCTTTTGTTGATCCTAATTTATATAGGAAATTAGTAGGAAGTTTAAATTATCTAACTCTTACTAGACCTGATATTTCTTATAGTGCTGGATTGGTTTCTAGATTTATGTATAAACCATAACAAACTCATTTTAAAGTTGCAAAAAGAATTTTAAGATATGCTAAAGGTACTCTTAATCTTGGTCTTTTTTATGATGCAAATTGTTATTTTTCTTTAAATGGTTATACTGATTCAGATTTAGGAGGTGATCCCAATGATGGGAGATCCACTTGTGGTTATTGTTTCTTTGTTGGATTAGGTGCAATCTCATGGAATAGTAAGAAACAACAATCTACTTCTCTTTGTTCCACAGAAGCTGAATATAAAGGTTGTACAAATGCATCTAAAGAAGCATTATGCTTAAGAAGACTACTTGAAGACTTGGGTCTACCTCAAAAGGATCCTACTCCTTTATATTGTGATAACCAAAGTGTTATTGATTTGGCAAAGAATCCAATTTTTCATGCAAGGAACAAGCACATTGCTCTTCAACATCACTTCATTAGAGAGAAAATTGAAGACAAGCAAATTTCAGTTTTGTATTGTAAAGGTGAAGATCAAGTTGCAGATATTCTCACCAAAGCTCTTTGTAAAGATAAATTTCTCTTTCATTGTAAAAATCTTGGATTACAACCCATTGAAGGGTTTGATGTAACCTCCCCAAGTAAAGCTTAAGGGGGGATGTTAGAAGATTAATCTTTACTTGGTAAAGGTTATTCTTTAATTGTAAATTTTTATTAACTTGTAGGAATATTCCAAAGGAATCTATACAAGTCTTTTGTCTTTTGTCATCTCACACATGTGTGAAGATAACTTATTTTTTAATTCCCTTATCAAGGAATATTTGTAACCACCTCCTTAAGAGGTGACACTTTGCACACACATAGATGAATGGTGGCATTCATTGAGTTGGGAGTTACATTCTAACTCCTTCTCACCTCTACTTATTGAGGTGCCTCTCCTCTCATTCTTTGAGACTCATGCAAGCAAGCTAAGGTTGAAGCTCTATCTCTTTGTATTATTCTTTAGGCATTTTGCCTCCATTCATAATATTGGGGTTTTTTCTTATTTTTTCCCCTTAACAAATTCTTGTGTCTCTCTTGCTTTGGTGGTGCTTGGTTTGGCTACTTCAACTTATTTGGTAATCTCTTTCCTTCAAACAATTGCTCTTTATTAGTACTTTCCATTACTCTTTTTTTTATTTCCTTTTAGTATATTTCGGGGAGGGAGAATTACATAATCGAGCAATACCTCCTCGATAGGGCTGCTCGCCAATTCATGGAGGTGTAGGATGCACCTGATGATACTTAGAGAGCCATCTTTGCTCAATGGACTAGAGAGGCAATATGGGGATAGAGGATCCCACCTTAGCAAGTGATTGATGACTTCAGGCAGCTGGTCATGGTGCCATGGGTTTATTTTGATAGTCCTATAGATGTGGGGACCACCCCAACTTTTGATGCATATTGGCGGGATCATGCCCCTATTCAATTGACATTATCAACAATGCCAATACTAGGAAGAGGATAGGTCAGAGGACCTTAGATTAGATAGGTCCCTCAGAAGCTAGGACATGAGGGACAAGATGGGCAGGATGGAGGTGTGGGACATGATGGGCATGATGGACAGTTTCCACCATTAGTACCATCTGTCAGACAGAGGCCACCGATGCAACCACATTAGTAGCCACATCAGCATATGCCAACCTCATGACCACCACTAGGTTCTGATCCTAGGGACATAAATATAGCAACACTGTAGGCATAGATTTAGGTTTTGACAGGGTAGCTATAGTAGGCTCAAGCCTAGATTTAGACATTGGTTTGGGAGAGGGACCAAGCATGACATGAGGTCACATAGGAGCACCAGATGAGGCAAGATGCAGATCTCAGGTTGGCCTTGGAGACACAATGAAGGTAGTAGTTAGAGGCTACATCACAATAGGTACAGGGATAGGCCATGGCTCTGGCTGAAATGTACAACCAAGTGATGCAGGAGGCATCATGCTACAAGGTGGCGAACTACAAAGTTGTGGCCTAGGAGTAGTAGGATCTAATTTTTTCTCATCTCAGTTATATTTATCCTACCAAGACCCCTCACACAGGTGCATCAGGGAGACTAGTAGGGTTTCACCATCAGATCCGGGGTAGTCATCATGGATATAGAAAAAGTGAGGGTAGCTCAAGATTTTGATAATAGACTTGGAAATATTTTTTGTATAGACTAACTTATGATGTGTATACATTCATTGCTTGAGTTTTTGACTAGCCTCTTATATATTTGATGATGATAGTATATATCTGATTCTAATTGTATCATGATATTTAGCATTTTTTTATATATATACATGAGATGGTTTCGGTGTGACTACATGATATGATGTTTATTTTATTTTATGTGATGTGTGATGGAGGCATTACTATGGATGGATGTTTATATGCTTATATTATGATGGTATATGCTTTATGACATGTAGTGATTTATGATATATGATGTATGATGTGAATGCATTTTATATGTGATTTATGCAAATCTATTTATTTAATGTAATGATATGTACCATTTCTTTTCAGTATCTTTTCCATGTGTGATGTGTGTATGGATGATGCAACATGTGATGAATACGATAATGCTTATATGATTATACAAATGGATGTAGATGTAAGTATTGTTTATGAGATGCTTAGAATAACAAATATATATTATGTGATGATGAAAATACAATGTATGTGAGATGATTGGTGTTTCCTATTATGATGATATGCATAGTATGCTAATGGTTTGTGGATGCAGGATGGATACATATATGGATATTTTTATTTTTGAATGTCATGATACCATGTTAGTGTTAGTATATGGAGAATATATAAGAAAGAAAGACCAACCCTTGAACGCAAACTATGATGATTATGATGATAATGATGCAATGATTTCTTATTAGAGATTAGGGAAATAAAGAGCTTACTTACCTATTTTTGATATCACACATAGGTACGATGCCTCAAGGTATAGATAACCAAGATGGTAGTGTACCTAGTGTGATGGACTTTGACTTGAAAATTATATAGGAGTATCCTTGTTCACAACTGACATACAAAACCCTATTAGGATGCAGTTCATATATTTCAAACATCTCAGACCAAAACATAGAAAAGAAAGCTTTCCCCTGTGTTCAACAAGACACTTAAAATGCCCTCCATACAAACCAAATAAATTAAGCATGACCAAGGTTATATTGCAAAAATATCCAACAAGCAAAATAGACAAAAGATAATGATCAATGTACCATTCCTTTCTCTCTAAATCATTTTTTATTAGACATCATCAAGAGGTCATTGGAATGAGTGTAATAAGATGAATCAAAATAAACAGACCAAGTAAACAAACAAGCCAATGTTCTTCGCATCTCTAGCCAAGACTAAACTACGATGATGCCTGATGTTGATGTCCATTGTAGGAAGGATGCATCCTAGGACATGATGTTATTAGATGATGATGAGAATAATTGGATGATGGGATATTGATACCAAGAGTTTACCAACTTGTTTACCTACTGACCTAGACTTGAGATGTCAAAGTTTGAGTTTTCACTTTTGATTTACTATACTTGTTTCTGATTGTTTCACCAAAGGTTGAGGACAATGATCATTTATTATGAGTGGATGTTTCTTGCAGGTGAAAGTGAAACGGGATGGATTATTTTGGGTTTTTTGAATGTTTTTGGTGTTTTTTGAAATGTTTTGAAGCTATTTTTTGGTATTTTTTAGATTTTACGAATGTTTTGATTTTTTAGTTTTCCAATGTTTTGTGGTTTCTAAGATTTTGACCAAGAACCTAACCTAAAGACCTATCATAGGGCCTAAGGATCTCAAATATTAGCCTTGCCTACGTTATACACATAGAGACCACGTAGTTCGATTGACACAAACTCGTTTATTGATAAGAAATGAACAAATGGATTCTCAGTTTATTATGACAGACTCCTAAAGGAATGACCTAATGTGTCTCGGGGGCACATCAATGATGGCCTTGCCTACGTTCAAAGCTAAAAGACCCATAGTTTGACTCGATGACTCCACTTTGATTGTTTTATATTTTCAACCTGTTTTTGGATTTTTTACACGTTTTGAATGTTTTTGGGTTTTCTAATTTTATGATTTTTTTTGGATTTTCTGATTTTATGAAAATTTTTGGATTTTCTAATTTTATGAATTTTTTTGGATTTTCTAATTTTAGGGAAGACTTCAACAATATACATGAGTCTGATCCAATTTAGGTATAAGAACATGCCCCTAGTGTGAGATTCGATAGACTACTCTGATATATGAAGGACAAACTAACCTTAGGAATGTGCCAAGTAGTTCTAGGAGGGAACATGATACAAACACAAGATCAAGATATGATGCAAACTCAAATGGGTGTCAGAAGTATCAATGGAATGCGATGGATGAATGATGTAGAACAAGCCATAGAGATCATGGTGGATGGAGAGTGATTATTTACACGAGGCACCTGTTTGCCATATTTTCACCAAAGTACTTTCCCAAAGCACCACCGAAGTGGTTTTGACTAGAGGATGATTTTTTTCTTTATTGTTTTCAATCCTTTTTCTGATTATTTTGGATTTTTTTATTTTTTTATTTTTTTTGTATTTTTTTGGATTTATACCTTGTAGGCTTATGCATAAAACTTCTTGAGATAGGAGCTATTGATGGGATCCTATAGAGGTTCACCTTCTGGTGTAGATAGATGATATGCTCCTGATTTGTAGCTTGATGTGATGATGAAGGGTCCCATTCAATTGGGTTTAAACTTTCCCTTGTTGTCTAGATTTGGTAGATTCTTCTGATTTTCCTTCAACACGAGCTCTCCAACTTGAAATTTTTAACTCCTGATCTTCTTGTTGTAGCTCCTCTTCAGACAATTTTGATAGACTTGTAGATGGTTCAAAGCATCCATATGTCAATCATCTAGTAATTCTAGCTCATTTAACCATGACACCCGATATTCTTCATTTGTAATGAGATTTTGCAATGATATCCTTAAGGATGGGAGCTCAACCTCAATGGGAAGAATGGCCTCTAATCCATAGACTAGGGAGAATGTGGTTGTACCTATTTGTGTGTAGATACTTGTCCTATAAGCCCATAGGGTGGGATTTAACTGTAGGTGCCAATCATGAACATCTTCATTGATTGTCTTCTTTAGGATTTTTAAGATGGTTTTATTAGAAGCCTTGACTTGGTCATTACCTTGGGGGTAGTATGGGGTGCAAAAGTGATGTTGGATATTGAATTTTTGGTATAGGTCTCAAACATCCTAGTTTTTGAAAGGTGTCTCATTATTTGAGATAATGGCTTGAGGGACACTGTAGTGAAAAATAAGGTAGTTCAAGATTAACTTGGAAATATTCTTTCTAGTGATATAGGTCATGGGAATAACTTCTACCAATTTTGTGAAGTACCCAGTGGTGGTGATAATGAACTTATGTCTGCTAGATGATGTGGGGGTGATTTTACCAATGAGATTAAGCAGCCACTGTGAAAAGGGCCAAGGTGTTACAATCAGTTGGAGCTCCTGATCTGGTGAATGGATGAGGTCTTCATGTTGTTGGCATTGCAAAAATATTTAGACATAGTTGTGAGCTTCCTTCTCCATCATAGGCTAGTACTACCCAGTCCTTAGTAGTTTCTCGACCAAGGTCATAACACTTAGATGTGATCCACAAATGCCATTTTGTACCTCAGCTAAAGCAATTAAAGCTTCCTTAATGTTTAGGCATTGTAAAAGGGTTCCTTCAATACTCCTATGGTACAAGGTGTCACCTAAGATAACGAAGTGGGGTGACTTCTTGACAAATGTTTTTTTAAGGTTTGAGGTAATATCAACAAGGAGGACTCATATTCTTAGGTAGGTCTATATTTCATGGTACCAAGGATCACCAGGCCAACGATTTCACACATGAACTCAAGCTCTGGTAGCTTGAAATCTGGTACAAGAAGTTGGTCTATAAGGAATTCATGCTTAGGGACATTGAGTAGGATATCCAGTAGTGATCTGATTGTTACCATTGCATCAACTACTCTATTTTTTTCCCTTGGTATTTGCTCAAATGTGATATTGATGAGGAATTATTTGAGGCTCTCCACCTATTTCATATATGGGGTAAGTATTTCATCCTTTGTTTTGTATTCATCGTTGACCTGATTGATGATTAGTTGTGAATCTCCATGCACTTTAAGTGCCATAACATGCCATTGTACTTTAATTCTAAGTCTTATGAAAAGATCCTCATACTCTACAATGTTGTTTGTGCAATGAAAAGACAACGTATCTGAATTTTTTATGCAATCTCCTTGTGGTGTGATAAAGAAAACTCTCATTCCTGACCCATGTTGTGTGTAGGACTCGTCAAAATATACTTTCCAATGATCTATTTCATTTAGATTGAAGATTGACTCATCAAGAAATTATGATACTAATGGGTTTTTTGAATATATCGGTGCCTTTGCTAGTTGGTTAGCAATTAATTTTCCTTTGATGGTTTTCTGTTCTACATACTCAATGTTATATTATGTTAGAACCATAACCCATTTAGCCATTCATCCTATGAGTGTTTCTTTTGAAAGAAGATACTTGAGAGGGTATATTTTAGTGATGAGCTTGATCTGGTGAGCCAACATATAGTGCCTAAATTTTTTTCCAGCAAACACTGTAATGCCCCGCCACGCAACCCTAGAGGAAGTTGCAATTCACTACTTAAACATACCAAATTTTTTTTTGTTTAAGTACAAATAACATGTCAAATGAATACATATTTCCAACAACCTCTAAGGCCATGAGACAAAGATTACATAAAAACCCAAACAACAATTAACATCAACTAAAACCAAACCATTAATCACTTACACAATTAAGATTACATACATTCAATACAAGATAAATTACAACAAGGATATTTAATACCTCAAGATACCAAATTAAAATTTAAACAATAAGATTACAACACTCATTCCCCGAATGAGATAAATCCAATAATCATGATTACAAATTACAAATTCCACCTCGATAGCAAATGAGGGGTAATAAAATTCAATAAGAACTGAGAGAATAAGGCATGAGAAGAACTGATTCCCATGAGCTCTCCAACTGGAAACCACGAACTCACAAACATGAAGAAGAACCAATGGAAATATGCATGCCACCTAACCACGTGGAACCCAAAGGCCCCACTCCCTCCGTGCTAGGAGATAGTAAAAAGGATTTCCTAGACAAGACCATCTACCACTAGACACAGGCTTACACAAAAATTGAATTGAAACAACTACAATCACAAAGCCACTTAACATCTACACACAAAATTCCATTTAACCACTATAGTTGCAACATCACTTAACATGAAGTTACAAAGCTTCCAGAGAACAATGATCATGTACATCGGATAATAACTGATTAACTGTCAACATAGGAAGAGTGTCATACATAATTGCCATGAGTTACCCTAGCTCAACCTTCCTAGGCTACCAGACCCCCATCTTGGGTTACCCTGGCTTGCCTCTACCGGCGCTGGACCCTCATGCAAAACTATGCGTCCCATCTCATCTCAAGCCTTATCATTCACTTGCTTCACGAGAGAGGCATTCATTATCTTATTAGTTTGAAAGATCCCCATTAATTCATTTAAATTATCACTTAGTTAAACTCTAGGTGAGTTACCCTGGCGCCCCTTTGTGTGCCGGACCCCCACCAAGAGCCACTCTCCTATCGACAACACAACCACAAAAGAAACTAGATAACATGACCTCTCCAAACCAAGGAGGAAACGAACACGAAACTTACTCCAACACTGGAGAAAACAACGTACAAAACCCACTCCAAACATTGGAGGAAACCAAATACAAAAACCCACTCCTTCCAAGGAGGTACAAATACATTACCCTCTCCTATACCCAAGGAGGCACAAATCCCCATTCGTGAAAACCGGGTGATCCACATGGTATAATTATGCACATTTTCCACGACACACCAAAAGTTGACTTTCATAAAGACAACCCACAACAAGATACAAATCCCCTATCTGAAAGACTTCAAACAATGACTCCGTACTCCCAACATCGAGCAAGGAAGAATAAACATCAAAAGTATTTCAAGCAATTAAATAAACTAACATTCGGATTTCCTAAATCCACTCAAACACAGGTTTCATGACTTGCATCTATCCAATCAATTGATCCCATTTATTTTCACAACCTTGAAATATTTCAAGAACAGATCATTTACTCTAAATTTCATAACCATATTCATAATCAAAACACTTTAACAACGCAGCTATCTGGTTAAAATTTAAATCAACCGTTCTCTTTAAGTTTCATGATCACATACTAAAATAAATCACTTGATTAATAAATCATTTAGGTTAACTAATAAGTTCATCCTTTACTCTCAGTTCCACAATCATAATAATCACATGGTCGATTAGAAGTTCTAGTTTGACATTTAACATTATTTAAATATACCAAATAAAGTTATATTTTATTTGCAAATGAATCATTTAAATAACTTTAAATATAACTCCCATTGAATAAACTATAACAAATAACATATACATATATTTTCCAATTAATTTATATTTCAAAAACCTCATGATTAACATAACATACATTTGAACTTATTAAAAAATTCTTTTAATCTAATATATATTAAAATATTATATTTTATATAATATACAATATTAAATATTATATATAATATATAAAATATAATATAAATAATATATATATAAAAATAAATTAAATAAAGGTAAATAAACTTTTAGAAGAGAATTTGTTTAAAACCAAAGGGCCGAAGCCCTGGCACGCAAGCCCTCGCCCATGGCGGCGGAGCCTGTGTGCTCCATATAGCACCCCGCCCCCCGGCCGGGTGGAGCCTGTGGCTGAGCACACAGTGCCCGCCTCCTTGCCGGGCGGCAGAGCCTGTGTGTGGGGCACACAGTGCCCGCCTCCCCGCTGGGCGGCGGTGGCTGTGTGCTTCGCACACAACACCGCCTCCGCCGGGCGGCGGCGGCGGCGGTGGCGGCGGCGGCGGCGGCGGGGTGGGGTTTGACCTCCCACCTCACAAAACAAAAAGAAACATTTTATAATATTTTATTTTCTGCATTTTTCCAGAACCGACTAAAAACGAAAACAAACAATAAAATTTCATGGGGTTTTAACCCAAAATTTACAATTTTCTAAAATAACAAATATATATTTGTATATATAGTTGTGGGTATTTCCATATATCAATATATATGGTTGTATTCACAAATACATATACCCGAATTTTGATTTCATACACAAATTATGAAAATAATCTATCTAAACCCATTTCAAGAATAAAATTTTATTTCAAACAACAAGATGGGTTTTCAAAACTAGATCTCACATGGAGTTTTCTTTTATTTTCTTTCAATAACTTGGTATAAATTCCATGTTTGGTTTCAATTTCCCAATCAAACTACCATTTAGAAAATTTAAGAGCTCTTCCATGAATTCCATTGAATCTCAAACTATATTTTCAATTCAATCCAAAATGGCAAGAAGATGAAGGGAGAAAGTATGAAACCTTATGTTTTCTCCAAAATTTGCAAGCCTCCACCATGAAGATTTTCAAACACTCTTTCAACTCCACCATCTTAGCCTCCTCCAAGCCTCTCCACCCAAAACTCCAACCAAGAATCCATGGAGAGGTTGAAAGAAACCCTAAATAAAAATATATATCCTTTTTCCAAACTTTTCAAATTCAAATTTAAATTCAACCTCAAATTCAAATTCTAATTCTAATTAAATTCAAATGCCAATGCAAACTCACTTTCAAATTCAAACTAAATTCAATTTCCACTTTCAACTTCACAAATATCCTTTGTCAAAAAGTCAACTAATTCAGAAAATATCTTTTCTACCCCAAAGTCTTGCATAAGCAACATTTGAATTTTTTTTAATAACTTTAAACAATTTTCTAATTCCAATTTGAATCCAAAATATTTTAGCACTTTACATTCAACAAAATAATTAAATCTTTTACACTTTTAATTCAAAAGGGATAATTTAGCTAATTCACACAATTAATTTAAATTATCAATAAAATAAATCTAATTCAAAATTATATTATTTTATTAATTAAATTAATTAATTAATTAATCTCTAATTTTCCAACATCTCAATAAGACAAAGCATTCATCATTTATAATTTTCAAAAGCTATTTAATCACTTTTAGCTTGCAACTAAACACATTTAATCATTAATTAGACTACGCAAGTCATTTAATAAACTTTAAATTTTCAATTAAATAAACACTCATGGGGAACTGACCAAGTTAAAAAAAACTGATCCTGACGACAACCCAACAACACGCTATGACTAGGGTGACGACTTGGTTCGGAAAACCTAGCTACTATCTCCCAATTAATTTTTGTTGGTCAATGGACACGCTCAGACCTGGAAACCAGGTGGAGTTGATGTCATGTACCTGCCAACCTGCAACAAAGAGCATGTCAAACGTGCATATATACATAATATGATCAGACACATAGTGAAGAGGAAATCTCAGAATCGTAGGGCACTCGCAAGCAAGTGATACAATCCCGTCCCTTTCACCAATCCAGTATCATTAACTAACACGTCTAACATCAAGGATAAGCTCAATAACATAAACATCATTTAATCAGATATATTCTAAGTTACTCCAAATCATGACATAAGGATAACATCAGAATAAAAGAACATCACTTCAACATATAACTTCCACATTATAAGCATACTCAGATATACAAAGAACCTTGCCGATCAAAGAGTCAAAACAGAGGGGTGTTACAAACACTACCACTAGAAAATCCTTCTCAATGAGTGCATAATTCAGCTCGTGTCCCACCATGGTTCTATTGATATAGTAAATAGCTCTCTCTTTTCCATTTTTATCATGTTGAGCAATGAGAGTGCCAAGAGCTACTACTATTGTTGATATGTAGAGTATTAATGGTTTGTTTGGAATCAGAGGCATTAGGACTAGTGGTATTAGCAAGTAATCCTTGATTTCATTGAATGCCTGATCACATTTATCATCCCACTTGTATGCTACCCCCTTGTGTAGTAGATGAGAATATGGGATAGCCTTATCTGCTAACTATGTTATGAATTGGCGAATAGATTGGAGTCTTCCCTATAAGCCTCTTAAATATGTCAATGTTCTTAGTGCTTCCATCTCAAGAATTGATTTGACTTTGGAAGGGTCTATCTCGATTCCTCTCATTTATATAATATACCCTAGAAATTTACCTTATTGCACACTAAAGAAATACTTCTTGGGATTGAGCCTAACCTTGTACTCTTCTATCCTATCAAAGATGCAACTTAGTGCTATTATGTGATCTTGATGCTTCCTTGGTTTGGTTAATATATCATCCACATAGTCTTCCACAGTTATGTGAATGATATCATGGAATATTAGTGTCATATCTCTTTGATATGTAGTTCCTACATTCTTCAACCCAAATGGCATCATGTTCCAACAGTAGGTTCAACATGGATAGGTGAAAGTTGTTTTATGTTGATCATCTTTGGCTATCATAATCTCATTGTACCCTAAAAACCTATCAATTAATGATAACATTTCTTGCCCAACCATCATATCCACAAATGTCTATTTTTAGGAGAGGGAAATCATCTTTAGGGCATGCCTTGTTTAGGTCCCTAAAGTCAGTGGAGATGTAGATGCCCCTAGTGGGTTTTGAAACAAGTACAAGATTTGAAACCCACTCTGGGTAATCAATTGGTCATAGGAATCCAACATCAAAGAGTTTTTGCAATTCAAGTTTGACCAGTATTATGATTTCTGGATCCATCTTTCTCATCTTTTGTCTTACTTGATTTTCCTGTGGATAAACAACTAGATGATGAACCACAATTTTTGGATCAAGACCAGGAATGTCTACGTAGGTCCATGGAAAGTTTACCTTTCTTTCACTTAGGAATGTAGCTAGAAGTTCATGTTCTTATGTCAAAAGTGATTTTTCATAGAAGGTTATGTGTGGTGTTTCTTCTATTCCTAGTTTGACTGGATTGCACTTCTCTACTAAGACTGCTGACTTTTCCTAATGCATTAATAACATTAAGCAAAATATTGAATCCCCCATCCTTTGGCACCTCAGTGAGGTTTTCACCATTAGATGTGTCTTTTTTTTTACTATTTTCAGGTCAGAAAGTGCCACAATGTGGTTTTCACTTAAAGATCTAGATATTACTCTTAAATTTTCACTTTTGTAAATGAGAGATTCAACCATTTCCCATAGTAGGCATGTGTGTCTAGCTCAATGTTGAATCCTACTTTATGATATCCATATGGTATAGTTTCATACAATCCCATAAATTCTGAGAGAGACTCATCATTTTCAAATGTGTCTAAGATCGGTGGTCCTCGTTGGTTATAGTTGTTGAGTTGGGGGTAGACAAGTTTTAGCTCATTGGTATAGTTTCTTGGTTCAAATGATAGGGTAATGATCATGAAAAGAGAGGAATCCTCAAATAACATGGGTAGGTCAGTGATGGGGTCCTTGTCACATACATCAGTTATATCAAAGGTATAGTTGTAGATACATAAAAATTTTTGATTGATACTATGCATCTGATTCTGATCAAATAACATTGTTTCTTCCTAAATCACTTCAAATTGATCAATTAATTGAATATTCAACATTATTTAATTAAAATAAAAAAATTTAGCTATTAATCAAATAATTAAATTTATTGGATTAATTCACTCTTCTTCTAACTAATTATTCATCTTATTTAATTAAATCCTTTCTTAATCCTCTCATTTGATTAAAAATCAATCAAATCAAATGTCACATCTCCTAATTCACTCCAATTAATTAATTCTAGATTAATTAATCCTAAATCAGCTTTCTAATCATCATTATCAAATACTCCAACTTTTAAGTCCTCAAGAGTTAAATCAACTCATGGTCAACTAACTAGGTTGCACATGAAAAAAAATTTAATTAATTATTTAATTCATCTATTCTCCCTTGCCAAGGAATATTCCAAGGAATATTCCTCTCAAGCACCCCTCATTCAATTTCCCTCTAAAGGATTTCAAAAATCTATCACATCCTCTTACATTTGCAATAAATTCTCTTACAAACTTTCAAATCCTCTTACATCCTCTCAAATCTTATTCTATCCCTCGTACAACAATTTCAAATCCTCAACCAACAACATTTACTTCTTTTCCATCCTCCTCCACTTACACATTTCCCAAAATGTGCTCCACCCTCATCTAATAGAATTGTGACACTTGGAACATTCTCATTGGCTCTCAATTTATCCCACATTCACCAATTTACTCCATCCTTCAACCCTTGGCTTCTATAAATAGAGGCATTCTTTTCATAATATGGATCCACAAATTCATGCATTATCACTATAGTCATTTGAGTTCATAGCATTTCATCATTTTCATCCATTTTAGCTAGATTATAGTCATTTTTCATACTTAGAATCATCTTCAACTTCATCAATCTTATCAAGGGATTGGGAAAGGCCTTTTTTCCACATCAAAGGATCACCACTGCCCCTATGGGATGGAGGTTTAGTTAGTTTAATTTAGATTAAATGCAATCTTTGATTAGTTTCTTGCTTATTTCATGCTTTCTTTTGACTTAGCTAAATAATTTCATAGGGAGCATTCGATTTTCTATTCTAACTTGTTTGACTCTTGTTTTATGATCTTTTGTTAGTCTATGTAGGTTTTGTGCTCACATTTTGGCACATACAAATCAACTTATTCACTCCAATTAATTAATTCTAGATTAATTAATCCTAAATCAAATTTCTAATCATCATTATCAAATCCTCCACCTTTTAACTCCTCAAGAGTTAAATCAACCATGGTCAACTAACCAGGTTGCACATGAAAATAATTTCAATTAATTATTTAATTTCTCTATTTTCCATCACAAAGGAATATTCCTCTCAACCACCTCTCATTCAATTTATGTCCAAAGGATTTAAAAAATCTATAACATCCTCTTACAATTGTAATAAATTCTCTTACAACCTTTAAAATCCTCTCACATCCTCTCAAATCTCATTCAATTCCTCTTACACTAATTTCAAATTCTCAACCATCAACATTTACTTCTCTTCCATCCTCCTCCACTCACACATTTCCCAAAATGTGCTCCACCCTCCTCCAATGAAATTGTGACACTTGGAACATTCTCATTGGCTCTCAATTTATCCCACATTCACCAAATTCCTGCATCTTTCAACCCTTGGCTTCTGTAAATAGAAGGATTCTCTTCACAATAAGATATCCAAAACTTCATGCATTTCCATTATACTCATTTGATTCCATAGCTTTTCATCATTTTCAAGTATTATGGCTAGATTATAGTCAATTTCACTCTTGGATCATCAAAAAATCATCAAGTTTATCAAAGGTATTGAGAAAGGGCTTCTTTCCACATCAAAGGAGTATCACTCCCATATGGGATGGAGGTTTAGTTAGTTCAATTTGATTCACATGCTATCTTTGATTAGTTTCTTGTTATTTTCATGTTTTCTCTTGAATTGGCTAAAGAATTTCATAGGGAGCATTAGATTTTATTTTCTAACATGTTTGAAATTTTTTTGTTGATCAATTGTTAGCTTGTGTGGGTTTTGTGCTCACAATAGTTATCTAAAGGTAAACCTGTGGATACTGGTAACTGAGGTGGAGCTTTGAATTTTTTAATCGAGGCACCTTTTCCATGTATGGTTATCTTTAGAGGAGTACATCCAAGCCAAGATTCTTCATAAGCTTCTCAAGAATAATGGGTTCTAGAAGGACGTTATCATTTTGACCAAGCTTTTCATTTTTATTATAGCCCCATCCTTGCATTAATTGTAGTCCTTTGTCGTTATTGTCCATGGGAAGATTAGGTATGAGCCTTTCATCATGATACAGGAGACTTGATATATCCCTTTCATCTACCACTTCCTGACTTAGGTCCCTCCATCTTTTGAATCTGGGGGGGTCTATTTTGAAGGTTTGAGTTGGTGTGTTAATTAGATGTGGTTTCCCATGAGATCTAGGAGATTGAGGTAACTCTCCTATTACAAAGGAACTCTTTTTCAATGTGTAGTCCCCACATCCATTGTCCTAGATAATGAATTTACTATTAGAGATGTCTGGAATGGAGGGAGTCTTTGTCTCAGAAGTGGAGGCTAGGGTAGATGGGTCTATCTATAGAGAGGTGTGTTTGATGGAACCCCCAAAAAAAAATCCTTGCTCCATATTAAACCCTTATTGCATTTGGATATAGGGTTGTTATCTACAATAGCTTACATTATTCTATTGGGCCATCGAATCCCGATTACCCATTGCCAGTTATTTTAATGCATCTTTAGTAATTCATTGTCACCTGGTAACCGGTCCTTTAAGCCTAGGTCTAGACCTTTCTATTTTATAAAACTGAGTAAGAATCTTTGGGCCCTTACATCCTTTGCATTTTATAACTTATAAATTTTTTGAGTCAATTATTATCCTAGGGATTCCCCTTCATTAAGAGCAACTAATGAACACGTGCTTAAAAGTTTCACTTAAATCCTGATAGCCCTCATAGTTGTAACACTCATCGTTGATTTATTCATTGGTTCACACCTTGAAATGATGATGAGCGATGGAATGATGTTTTCTTTCAACATTACTCATTGCTAATAGCTTTTGAGATTTACGATTTATAATAGCGATGAGCGATGCTACTCTTATGTTCTTATCAGTCATCACAGATGGCCATAAAAAGATAAACTTGGAACAATGATGAGTGATGTGATGTGATTTCCTATATATTGCTTGATCGTGGATATGTTTTGAATGTAAAGTCTCACATCAATGATACGTGATGGACCTTACAAAAATTGTAAATTTTCTCATTGCTAATTGCTTGCAAAACATATGAGGAGAATTAACAATGAACAAAGGCCTTATGTAATAATTTCATCGCTCATTGCATATTTTTTTTAGAACTTGAGTTCTGAATTATCAATAAATGAGTGATTTTCTCTAAAGGGTTTTTCTTTTGTTGATGTGATATGATCCTATGAGAAATGTATTTTGTGACATTTCTTTTATATAGGTCGTACATGTCCAAATTTGGTGCTATTACAATATCTACCGCTGCAAATAGAAGCCTCAGTACAAGGTTTGAATTAGGTATGCATGACTAAGGGAGGAATGTGACCAAAGGTCAGGCCACAAAATTGGGGGCTAACGACTACCGCATGGATGTTCACATTGCTGATAGAGTGGGGCAAAGATAAAGTAGATCAACGACAAGTGATGGCCACTTCATGGAACGGGCAACGTGGAAAAATCCTTAAGGTTTAACATAAAGAAAAAAGGAAAGCAACGAGAGGACTAAGGAACCGTTGATAAATTTTTGAAGAAGGATAATCCAATGGACTAAAGATCAGTGCATAAATACTTTCATCAAAATTTAGGATCAGCAATGAAGCGATGAAGTGTATAGAGAAATTTCCCCTTGAAGAAAAACTAGTCTTGTGTACTTCGTCGATATTAATGAAAGCACAAATTAGGTTGGTGATACATGTTGATTGACAGATTGCAACACTTGAGCTAGAAACACTATTGTCTATGAGGAGGTTGCTAAGGACATTAAAAAAAGGCTCATTTCACCATGGATGAAGTTTTAAGCACTTTAAAAGCAACAACTTAGATTCAATACTAAGTTGTAAGTTATCAACTCACTCGTGTAAGGAGATTTTGAGTCATTAATCATACATGCTTCAATTTTCCTATTTAATACAAATTTCTTGATTGATCTTCTTCATCATAATTCATTTTGCAATGAATGAGGGTCGAGGGTTAATAAAGAAGTGTGTAGGAATTGAATTTTCCTAAGAAGTATGTAGAAATTCTAGGCAAGTAGGTTTATCATGATGATTCAAGAGTCTGGGGAGTTGAGTTTGTTTGAGCCTGAGGAAGGTTTTGAAAATGAAAGTGAAATACATGGAGCTCCTAATATGCCAAAAGGAAGAATAGGATTCAGGAAATTCAAGGAGTATAGTACCAAGGAAAATTACCATCCAAGAGATCAAATAGTTTCAGAAGAATTAGTCAAACACAGAGAGAAGAGGATGGTGAAATATGAAAACAAGGCAAGGAGAGAGAGTGACCAATGTAAAGCCTATCCTGAGGAGTGCAATTCTCCATGTGAGGTATCTAATCACACTTCAAATAGTGAGGTTGAAATTGATCAAATGACTCAAAGTGATGATTGCACCCCATTTTTTTTTCGATGAAACCATGCCCTTTCTATTAGGAATTTCCTATTCAACACTCATGTGATTTCTTGTTTCATATGCTGAGGTGGAATGCTTTTGGGATGGTATGTAGGAGAAGTGCCAGACTAGTTAACCTTGACAACACATATGTTGTTTCTAGATGATGTACAAGTTTGTATGAGAGCTGCTATTGGAGAATCTTCTTTGGTCAACAAGGATGCGGATTCAACACAGTTACAACAAAATCTTCCTTTTGAGTAGATGGTGTGTCTTCATTTAGGGAATATGGAATGTGGTATTTTACTCTTCCATTTTTCTCAAATAATTGCATGTAATAAACTAAGAATATCTCAAATTTTGGTGCAAATGAAATGAAATGTAAATGTAATTAAGCCTAGTGCTTGTTGCTCCATTATTCTATAAAAGGGATTTTAGGGCTTATTATAGAGGTCGGATTCTAAAGTCTTAATAGGGTTTTACGTGAAAGCTAAGTTCAAAAAAGGCAATTAGAATAGAATACTAAAATAGGGAAGTAGTTTATCTTAGATAAGAAGTCATATATGTAATGATCTTCAATGAGTTTTATAGAAATTATTGATATCAAAATAAATATCAGTCAGGAAGTTGATACTCTCCTATGTATTTTCATGATGAAGTTATGAATCAGAAATACTAATGGTGTTATCATTTTTCTTCAAATATTTCATTTGAATGTATTGCTCTTTTTTCAGCTTTAATTCAAGGAATTAATTAAAATGCTTGAATAGGGTTAAAAACTTTGTAAGGAATGGCTTAAGATTTCTAAGAAGTAAATGTTTCTTGCATAGTGACTTTTCATAAACGCAAAGAAATACGAAAAATAGTCTATTTCTTCCTTACGTGAGTAATTTGTAAATTATTAATCCTCTTGTGTAATTGACCCCATTGCTCCTCTTGATGAGACACTGGTTAGTTTTTTAGAAAATCTTGTGTAGGATGAACAAATAGTTTTCCTAGCCCTAGACTTATGAGAAGACAATATTCAATTAAAAAATCTTTCCAAGGGTAATAGAAGTGGCATTATTCCCAATTCCTAGTGAATAACTAGTCACTCACTTGAAAATCCGCCAAATCTTTGTTGAAGTGAACTTTTTGCATTAAATAGAAATCAATATGTATGTAAATGTGTTACTAATTGATTATATTGAATGAAACACAATTGGGATTACCCTCCTACATTTCACAGAGCTTGAAGTGAAGGAGTACAAACCTCAAAGTCCTATGCTCATTGTGTTGGCCATTAACCTAGCAATTCTTCATCATAGGAGTTGGCTACTTCTTAGAGGATTGTTCGGTTCTGCTGGAAAACTCATCAATATGGTACTTCATCATTCTTTGGGACTTAAGGGATCTTGTAGTACTTGGCCTCTAGATTATTACAATAATAGAATTGCTCTTGGTCTCCATGGACTGTGACCTCTTGATTTTGATAGGGAAAATTGACACATTGATGGATGGTGGAGGTGACAACCTACATCCCATGAATTCATGGGTATCCTAGGAGGATATTGTAAGGTAATTAAAGATCAAGGATTTTTCATGTAGTCTCCATGATTACTGGTCCTACTTGAATAAGGAGTTGAACGGTGCCTTGAGACACCCTTTCTTGGTTGTCATATGCCCTGATTGTGATACCTTTACCATTTTCAATGACCTCTTCACAGAAGCCTAGAATCTTTATTAGCTTGAGGGTACAAATATTTATACCTACACCTCCATCCACCAAGACTCACTTGACTTTATTTTTATGGAATAAGACTTCAAGATGGAGTGTGTGATTATGAGATGGTTGAGTTTGGATATCCTATTCAAAGAATGTTAAGAGATTTGGTGTGGTGATATGTCAGACCATAGCTTGGAACTGGTCCGCATCAAGATCTGTTGGTACGAAGGATGTGGCTAATGCTTCTTCTAGGATTTTCCTATGTGCGGGTGAGATTTTTAGTAACTCCATGATGGAGATCTAGGTGGGGGTTCTCTTTAATTGATCTAGGACATTATAACCATTAGGAATGGATTTTGGATTACATATGGGTGCTTTGGGTGGTTGTGATGGCTCTGGAATGGTAAATTGACTGCCACGTGTGGTGACTCCACTATCAGTTCTAGCTCACTTGATGTTGACAACTATAACCCACTCATCCAAGGATGTAACAACATGATCGTAAACATGGTTTACATTGTTATATTTTTCCTTTCCACTGTTGTTTCCTTTATTGTGATCTAGCATCACATTCGTGTATATTTTAAGATCCTGATTTCTTGCAGGTTGTTTAATGTTTATTTTCCTATCATCAATGAGATCTTGGATCAAATTTTTTAGTCTCATGCAACTTGTTGTCATGTGTCCCTTGATTTTATGAAAATCGCAAAGGTGATTTTCATTATACCCTGATGGTTTAACTTGGGGCTCTTGATAATTTTCATAAATGGGGATTTTAATGAGATTCCCGTGTACCAATTTTTGCATGATAGATTTGATTAATTCCCCAAGTGGTGTTTATTTTTATTTGGGGAGATACTTGTTCTATGGGAGTGGTCCTCCTTGATTATTTAGGTTGTTGACCGCTTGATTGTTGGTTTGTTGTGATGATGTGTTGGCTTGTGTGTTAATTTGGTTATTTACTTGCGGTTGTCAATATTATTGTGTGTTTCTCCTTGGGGCACTGATAATAACTTTAGCATCAATGATTCCATCGTTAGTGAGATTCTTGTTCTTAGCCCATGTGTGAGGTTTTTTGTTGTAACTGGTTGATTGATGGTTGTCTTGATAATTAGGTGTCCCCCCTTATGCAATAAGGGCTCTTTCGATATTTAGTGCCTTGGGGATCAACTGATCATATGTCATGATGCATTGCATTTTCAGATGGAAGGAAAAGGTACCTTCAAGATTGGTAATGATAGTACAAGTTTATTGTTCTTCTGGCATATTCCACTTGCTTCTATTGGCCTTGGATTGCCATCATTCCAATAATGATGCAAATGTTTCCCCCTTGGCTTGTTCTAGATAAAATAGTTCTTCTAAACTCATGTCCATCCCTATGTTGAATGAGTAGTTCTGTATGAATATGTCCACAATTTCTTGGAACTTTTTTATTCTAGAGGGGAGGGGGGAGAACCATTCCATTGTTGGACCAGCCAAACTTTGAGGGAAGAGTTGCATTAGATAATAATTGTCATATGCAACTTCCATACAATGTACATGGAATTCCCTGACGTGATCTTCAAGATTTCCCATTCCATGATATTTGTCAAATTTAAGTATCTCAAATCCTTATGAGATTGACACCATGGAAATTCTTCTGTCAAATGGATAGGGACACAAATTCCCTTGTGATTTTGTTGTTTTTCCTGATTGTAGGTCTAGCACTTGTTGTGAAAGTAATTTGATTTGTGCAAACAGATCATTTTGCAGATGAGGTGGTGGGATGAATGTGTTTTGGGGTGGTTTGATTGCTTGAGTGATAGGTGGGGTGTTTTTTACACTTGGTGTTGTGCTTGTGGGAAGTTGTTGTAGGATTTTTTGTGCAAGCAATGCTTTTTGGTATGCTTGTAGTTGTTGCTACAACAAGTACCTATCCAATCTTACATACCATGCTTTGGGAGCTTGCTTGAGTCCATATAATACCTTCTTCAATTTGTAGAATATATTAGGATTATCTAATAACATAGATCCTTTTATTTTTTCAATATAAACCTCTTCTTCCAACTCACCATGCAAGAATGAAAACTTCACATCCATCTGATAAACTTTGAAATCCTTATGTGCTACAAAATCCAAAAACATGCTAATAGCTTCCATTCTTTCCACCATAGAAAATGTTTCCTCAACGTCTATTCCTTCCACTTTTGAGTAGCCCTTACACACAAGCCTTTCCTTTTTTCTCACCACTTCTCCATTCTCATTTAGTTTTTATGAAATTCCCACTTAGTTCCAATCACATTCTTGTTTGTTAGTCTTGGGACACATTCCCAAGTTTGATTTTTCTTCATCTTATTTAATTCTTCTCCATAGCCTTGATCCAATATTCATCTTTGCATGCTTTAATCACTATTTTATGTTCAACTTTAAAAAGTAAACATAGATTTACCTGTTCTTTTATTATGGTATACTTTCTTCTTGTTAACACACCTCTACTTTTGTCACTAATGATCTAATCTTTAGAATGATTCTTCTACACATACTCAGGAGTCTTAGGAATCCTTTCCGAAGCTTCTTCCTCTTCAACTTGCACTTCTTTTTCCTTTCCTTCATCTTTTTATTCTTCTCTATAAGAATTAAAAGTAAAATTTTCAATGATTCATACCTCCATTCAACCATCTCTAGTTTTCCAGGTGCACACCTTCTTGTCTTCAATTTTCTATTTCATTTCACTCACTTTTATAGGTCAATTATTGTTAGTTTACACTCAATTAGGTTTTTCCATTTCATCTTTCATTTCATTGTCTTTTCCAAGTCTAAAATTGGTGGTGAACCCCTCATTAGATCATATTTAGCCCCCTAGAACAACCCTCTTGTAATATTTCTTTCTCTTTTGCATTGAAATCTGAAGGGTTTGTTCTTAAGTGAAAGTTAGTGAAAATTTCCCTTTTAGGTCCTAAATCCTAGAGGGGAAGCAAAACAATTTTCCACTTTCATTTTTGGTGAAGCTACATTTAGAACATTTCATTTTCTGATTTGGAGTGCATTATCATCCTAGAATTAACTCACATTAACATTGCATTAGGACTTGCATTGGTTAACTTGCATTCTAGGGTTTTAAATTTTTGCATTAGTGAAAGCTCATTTAGCTTGCATCTCATCTTTCTAAAAAATCATTTAAAATTTGCATTTTCATTTCAGATAAAAACTAGAAAACATAAAAAAGCATAAAATTCAATAAAAGAAATTTAAATTTTTTTGAAAAAAATCATCCTTGGGACTCATTTGTTGCCTTGGGTGAATTAGTCCCTTTGCATATTCTACATTGCATTTTCTGGCATTCAAACTACAATTTTTGAGCTTTTGTTTGCTATTATTTCCTTTCTGTTTCAGTTTACAGATATTTTGTTTCATCCAATTTATTGCATCTAATTTAAATTACTTCATCTTGTGCATTCCTTAAATTCAAAATTGCATTTCGTCTCTCATTGTTGTGTAGTTTATAATATGAAATTCACATCATGGATATGTGCTTTAGTAAGCTTTGGTTGTCCTTAAAGTCCTTATTGTATGTGTTAAGTTGTGCTTTTGGAAATGACCCTAGTGAAATTGAACTCACTTATGCTCCTTCAACTGCTAATGCATGTTCTCCTCGTGATGTTGAAATCATTGGAGAAGATGATGCCAACATGAATAAGTTCCTAAATGATTTTCTTAACAACCTCAAAGATAATTCATCCTTTTAACCATCAATGAAACAACCAACCCCCCCCATGATACCACCTCTTGAGATATTTGGTTACTTATATCCTGAAACAAAAGTTGAACCTAAGTTCCCTATAATAGGTGAACCTAGTTCCTCCAAGAAAGCAAATACTCAACCATTTTATGACAACAAAGTAATGTTCAAACACTCCCATCAACCTAGAAGAGACCTATGAAAAATGATTCACGGTCTTGAGTAAACAAGGATGTGATGCAACAAGTCAACACAAAATTTATCAAGTCCTAGAGCAAATACCAACTAATGAAAACCAAAAAAATTTAGGATATCAAGATCCCCCTTGCAACATAAGACCTCCTAGTGAATACCTAAGGCTTCATAGTGATGGTATGGTAATCTTAGAATCTCCTCTTGATATGAATGTCCTTCCTAAAGAACAACCACTAACAAATAATAATGAAAAGGATGATAGGATCACCTTAGGTCCTCCTCTTCCACATTTAATTTAAAAAATTGGTGAATCTAGCAAACGCAAGAGGCCCTACAAGCTACATAAACCAAATTTCCCTTGCCCACCACCTGAAAGTGAAAGGAAATTAGAAATACTTTTAAACAAGGAACTAATCACATTACCACCAAAGAAAAATAGAATCATACTATATCCTAAAGATGCAAAAGTTCCACATTGTTGATACCACAGAACTCTTGGACATAGTACTAATGAGTGTCATGCATTCAAATTTGTATTAAACAACTTTCACTTTGACAACAATGGTTTCCATCGAGTGATTGCATAACTCACCCCTTTTTTACCCCTTGTCATGTAATAGTCGTAGAATACTCTATTTTCACTATTGCATGATCTTTCCCATCACTTACCTCGACTCATTCTTGTCTCACAGTCATTGTGGGCAAGACGTAGATAGCCTTGTATTAGTAATGCATTTTCCATTGTCCCTTAGGTTTGTTGTCCACTTTCTACTTATATAAACTGAGATTGGGATGCAAATGACCTTCTAATAGGTTGACTCACATGTTCCTTACTAGTCTTTTTCATTATTTCATTTTCATTTTCTTTTGTGTGATTACATGTGTGTAATGTGATCCCCTGTGACATTTCGTTTGATGTCTCTCTCTTTGTGACATTCTTCTATGTGTAGCTTCATTCTTCTCTATGTCATCAATATTTTATCTTTTCTTTTCATTTTCTCTCTTCATTTTTCTTATTTTTTCCTTTTGGGGATGATGTAAGGCATCAAGAAATTCGTGTCTCTTCCATGTTGACCCAAAAGCCTTTCTTTTCATTTTCTCTTTTCATTGGTCATGCGTTTTCCTTCTGGGGATGATGTAAGGCATTGAGAAATTTGTGTTCTTCCATGTTGAACCAAAAGGTTTTTCTTTGTTTTCACTCTCTTTGTGTCATTCTTCCAGTTCTATGTGTATTTGGGGAACGATGAATTTTTTATCTCTATAAGAACATGACAGCAAGAACATACTGACCCCAAATCCATAGATCCCTTATGTGTTTGGTATTTTTAATTTTTTGGGGCAACCCCTCTCTTTTCCTTTTCTCTTACATGACATAGCCTTAATTGGAAACATATGACTTGGCATAGGGCTTTCCAAGTTAGCTCTTATTTCTTTTTGTTTGTATTTATCATTTGCTACTTTAAAGTAATTTCTCACAACACGGTGTTTAGCAATTTCTTTAAAGTGGGGGGATACATTGGCATTATTCTTTTGCATTTTTCTCTATCATGGGTCACAATGTAGTTTTCTTACTTCATACAATGTGTTTTTCACTTTGTGGATGGCATTGGGTGTGATGCCCTTAAAAAGCATGATCTCTCTTAGCATATTATGTATTCCTCTTAGTGGCTTGATGCAACACACTGCATCCCCTAAGTTGTGAATATTTTATTATTTGATTGGTCCCCTCTTGGAGACATTATGCACAATGTTCCCTAAGTTAAGACCTCACATGAAATAAAAAAACTCCTTTGAACATCCCTCATTGTTGCATTTGCATGGCCGCATTGTATAATGTTGGAATATATGCCTCAATCTCACAGGCTGAAACCTCTGAGAAAGCATAGTCACTGTGACATTCCTATTGTCTGCTTGACTGGTAGTTTACCTTGTGTTTTGCTCATGTCAAGCCAAGACAATGCTTTTGTCCTACCGAAGGAGCCTATCATTGTGACTTATGGGCTTCATTGTAACTTCTACCAAGTGGAATGTCTCAACAACATAAGGGTTTGTTATCAGACTTCGGGGAGACTCATGGTGACTTAGAGTCTTTGGGATAACAAAAGGATTTGGTAGGAAGTCATGGCGACTGGGAGAAGTCTCACCGATAAGAAAGTTTTGGGTGACTTGAACTTTCAGGAAGATCTCTTGGTGACTGTGGAATGTCTCACCGATGGTATACACTCGGGCTAACTCAAGGGTCTCGGTGAGAAGTCTCGGCGACAATTGGAAGTATTTTCAATATCGACATGACCTTCGATCTATCTGGCTAATGAAGAAATCAGTATGACTTGTTCCTATTGGCATGAAGTCTTGGTGAACATGGATGTCGGGCCAACATGATTGACTCGGGGTGACTTGAACATTCAGGAAGATCTCTTAACGACTGGGAGATGTCTTAGCGACAGTGTTAGTGGTCATCGGTGTAACATAAGGTGATCGGTATGAAGTCTCGGTGAAAGACAAATGTCTTATCGACTCAGTATAACATGAGGCTCGGTGAAAGGTCTTGGAAAAGAGCAATAGTCTTGCCGATGGAATCTTGACTTCGGTGTAACTCTTGGCGACTGTTGTTTAGAGATTGGTATAACATGAATCTTGGTGTGAGGTCTCAGCAAAATAGGATAGTCTTGCCGATGAGAACATTCACATCTACATGACTTGAAGTGCTTAGTGAAACCTCTTGGAAATAGTTGAATGTCTTAGTGATAGCGTTGGCGGATGAGTTCAATTGAAGATTGGTGAGAGGTCCCACTGATCATGTCGATGAAGTGACTCTTGCCAATAGGAATACAATGGGTTTTGGTATGATGTGATGACTTTGATGTGATCTCCTGGCAATAGTGATAGTCTCACTGATGAGCATGCTGAGGTCCAAGCAACTTGTAAGCTCGGTGGAACCTCTTGCCGATGGAGACGACTCTTGGCCACAACGTGTAAACAGGTCTTGTGGCATTGGGGATACACTTCTTGTATCTCACTGACATGCAACAAGTTGATTTCTATTGACCGAGTGAAGACTGTCTGACGTGGTGTGATGTGGACCAACCTAAGAAGGCAGAATGTGAATCGTTGTAACCATTTCTGTGTGGAAGGAAAAATCTACACCATAGTGGAAACATCTTCACTACGATGATGATGCTGAGTCGGTGTTTTCTTTTCTGATTGTTGAGGATGAATGCATATATGTATGCGTTGGATGTTTTGGATGGTTTGAGAGAGAAGGATGTTGATAAGCTAGAAAGCTGAAGAGTCGAGAGCCAGAGAGAGAAGTATAAGGACCGAGTGGCTGGCCGAAAGGTCAAAGCAATGATGTCAAAGTAGAGGATTGAGAGGCAAAGTCAAGCTGTTGGAATCTCTCGTGATCCTGATTGCTTTGGTTGATCTCTTAGGAATAGTTTGCTACTAGTTGTATCCAAAATGAACAAGATGTAATATCTGAAAGGCTAAGAGCCTGAAATTGTATTGTAACTATCTGTTGCTAAATAATACAATGTTTCAATCTTTGGAGTGTAGGGTTTTTTATTTGAAAGGATTTTCCCCATGTAAATCTTTGTGTTCTGGTTTTTTGTTTCATCTTTCATATCTATTGGTTCGTGTAGTAGAATCCGTTAATGCTTGCTGTAGATTTTACATGTGCTTCTCTCAAAAGGATGAATGAAGGAAATGAACTGTGTCTATTCCACATTTGGACATAGTTGTACATGTCTTTGAGGTACTAATCAATTTGAAAGTTACCGAAGACTATACTATTTGGAGTTTCACTAGATGTGCTCCATTAGATTTCCTTACAAGTGGTATCAGAGACTTCTTCTGGTTGTTGGTTGTGGATATTTCTCTTGTGAAGATTTCTTAGCTTGATACGCTGGAAGAAATCTAGAGGAATGGACTGATGTATTGATCCTTTGATGAGTGGAAGCCTTATGGTATTCTGAGATAGCATGCAGCTTGAAGGATGGTCAAGATGGAAAAGGGAGTTGATCATGTTGTGATCTGTGTCTCTTGGCTGGTAGAGGTTTAACCTTGGAGTATGAGGTGGATTTCTTTACTCTGTGGCTGTGTAGCAGTAAAGCTTTCATATTGGGCATCTGTGTGTCAGGCTCCTAGGTGATATGGAGAAGCCTAGGCTATTCCTCAGTCATGGAAGAGAGTGCTTATGCTAGGTGGTGGTTCCTAGTGTTGGAAGGCACTATTTCCTGTTAACCTCGAATGCTTGAAGGCTATGGAGTTAATCATTGGATGATTTGCAAGCTTCTGAAATAGCCTTTCTCTCTTTCTCATATGCATGTACATGGTGGTGTTAGAGTTGGCCTAAAAGGGGCCTGGATTCTCTTGAACCATTGTTTTATTTTGAAGGATGATTTGTAGTTTCATGGCTCAGTGATTTTGTAGGTTTTACAAAATCAAGGAAAACTTGTGGCTATTGTGGAATTATTGTTAAGCTATTTTCTAGACACTGGCTTTTTGGGGTGTTACTGGATGAGATAGTTACAGTTCTGCATTCATGCTTGGTGCATGGTTTTGAGGAGGTATGACTCCTCTGCATGGGAGTGTTGGTAAGTATTTTTTGTCACTCAACATTCTTGTGGTAATGCTTATTGGTTTCTTGATTATGGTGCTCATTGTGGATATGATTGGAAAATCAGATTTGGCATAATCTGGTGTTTGAGTCATGTGTCTATGTGGATATTCTCTTTGAAATCTCAATGTTGATGTTTCTAATGTGTTGAAGGGTTTGCATGTTTGATGTTTGTGATCTAAGACTTATGCAGTTGATGGATTAGCTACCCATTAGCTGTAGTGAGATAACTTGGATGTGGACTGTCTTTATCCACAAGGATTGATTCATTGTTTGTGTAGACTTGTCAGTTGGCCTTGTCTGTGGTCATTTGTGCATTGGTGTGATTGTTTTGAGATGAGAGGATGGATATTCTTGAGTACCTGAATAGTCGATTAAGGGAACCTATAGTAGGTGTTCATGATGCTTGGGGAGTTTAGATGTCACTTTTCAGTGGGAGCTCTAGCAATGACTGTGGATTCATCACATGGTGATGAATGGTCTTCTTTGGTGTTGCGGATGTTTCTAGGAAGAGCTTTTAGATCCTGTTGTTGTAGAAGGGTTCTTTCTCATTTGCATGGAAATTACTTGAAGATGTGCAACATCTTGGATCCATGGAGGACACTTGGAGTCATTGTTTGAGGTGTTGGTGGTGCTTGACAGGTGATGTTGATTTTTAGTCTGTTTTCTTTATGTCATGGTATACTCTTTGTGCACTAGATTTTTGGCATTGTGCATTGTACTTGAGACAATGGAGAAGTCGCTTGAAGCATGGGATCTCCTAAGGGGATGTGTAGATCATGGTGTCATGATAAGTTTTTGATTCAGTTGATTGTAACTTTGACAGTGGTCTGGTAATTCTTTGTGTATTGGGTGCTTTGATTATTTGCTTGATACTTCGTGATAGTGCAGTAATGCAGTTGAAGTTTAGCTTGAGATGATTGGTTTCTAGTACTCATGGATACATGAAGAATAAGGTGAGGCTATTTTTTCTCTTATGAGAGAAGTATTGCTGCTTGTTACTTTTGTTAAAGTTTTTCAGCAAAAAGTTCGAGAAGCCTACACCTTGGTTGAATGAGAGGTCAATGAGAGACCTATGAGGAGATTGCTTTTGGATTAGTCATGATGACTTGTTTATCTTGAATGAGTATTCTTGTTCCCACTCTTGGTCTACTCAGCAGATTATCTAAAAGGTATTTGGCCCATTATATTTTTCAGATGTGTTTTATTAAGTTCACTTTCATGATATGAATCTTGAATTACTGTTTAAAATTTGGTTCTGAAAGATTCATAGTGGAAGTTGTATAGTTTGTTTTATCTCCTTGAGCCTTTGTGTTATGCCATTGACTAATGAGAATTGGTAGGAGATGATACATGGGATAATTTCCTGAAATGGGAAATGAATTGGCTTGATCTTCTTTTAGAAGCTTACATCCATGTTGATTACATGATATTAGAAGTTAGTTTGATCTTGGTGATTGAATGAATGGATGTTGTTAAGGTTTTTCTTTTGGGATGTGAAGGAGATCATTCATGACACAACTAGCCATTAGAAGTGTATGTAGGAGGATGTTCTATGGGAAGATGATGTGCATAATTTCTCTCTATGGTCGTGAAGGTTTTTGGTGAGAGAAAAGGTTCTTGTAGCAGTTTATTGCAGGTTGTGCATATCATTGTGGATATTTCCCTAGCAATACATGGTTGCATTTCCTATGTGTTGTTATTGGTAGACTTGTGATGTCCTTTGATCTTTCATATCTAGATTACTCAGGTAGTGGGAGTCTCTATATGTGTCTTGTCTTCTTTGATGGGTTGACACTTGGAGCTTGTATTTGTTGTTAATGAGTTGGTTAATGGATTGGCAGAAGTTTACTAATGGTGATACGTATTGAGGTATGTGAGATTGAGATTGGATGGTATAACATGAGCTGTGGGTGCTAGTCTTCAGTCGCATGGTTTTATCAGTTGGATGGAAGCAGTCAGTCTGATTGTTGTTCTAACTGGTGTTGTTTATCTTGTTTCTGGATAATGACTTCATTGTTGTGTTTTGTTTGAAGCTTTGAAGTTGATATTGCTTCTGTATATCATTTGAGCCTAGTGAAGTGGCATCAATATCTTGTTGGTGATATCACAGGGATCTTTTTCTCATGTTCATTGGAATGGTGCTTATTCGCCTTGGCTTGAATCTTTCTTCCATAGGTGGAAGATGACAAGATTGTTGCTTGAATGGTGGACATCTTGGATGTTGAAGCAGAATTCTTGATGGAACATGAGAGCATGTTTTAGGTCTATGTGGTTTCCTGGAAGGTTGTGATTGGTTGTTCTTGTTTGATAGTGAGTTGCAGTTGGATGCTTGGTCTTTGTTGTAGATTGTCTGGTGGACTATTATCTGTGGAATCATGTTGATCGGGTGTCTTGAGTGTTGCAAGGTTTGAACTAGTGGAGCTAGTGTGATCCTAGTTTCTGGTTGCTTTGGAGGTACCTATGTGATCTTCGTCAAGTGAGAGATTGTTGGAAAATATGCCTCAATCTCACAGGCTGAAACCTCTGAGAAAGCATAGTCGCTATGACAATCCTGTTGTCTAGCCAACTGGTGGTTTACCTTGTGTTTTTCTCATGTCACCAAGACAATGCTTTTGTCTTGCCAAAGGAGCCTATCGCTGTGACTTATGGCCTTCGTTGTAACTTCTACTCAGTGGAATGTCTCGGCGATAGAAGGGTTTGTTATCAGACTTCGGGGAGACTCATGGTGACTTAGAGTCTTCAGGATAACAAAAGGATTTGGCAAGAAGTCATGGCGACCAGGAGAAGTATCACTGATAAGCAGGTTCAGGGTGACTTGAACTCTTGGGAAGATCTCTTGGTGACTGAGGAATGTCTCACCAACGGTATACACTTAGGCTAACTCAAGGGTCTCGGTGAGAAGTCTTAGTGATGATAGGAAGTCTTGTTGATATCGACATGACCTTCAGTCTATTTGGCTAATGAAGAAATCAGTATGACTTGTTCCTATCGGCATGAAGTCTTGGCGAACGTGGATGTCTGGTCGACAGGATTGACTCGGGGTGACTTGAACATTTAGGAAGATCTCTTGGCGACCGAGAGATGTCTCGATGATAGTGTTAGGGGTCATTGGTGTAACATAAGGTGATCAGTATGAAGTCTCAGTGAAAGAAAAATGTCTTGCCGACTCGGTATAGCATGAGGCTCGGTGAAAGGTCTTGGCAAAGAGAAATAGTCTTGCCGATGGAATCCTAACTTCGGTGTAACTCTTGGCGACTGTTGTTCAAAGATTGGTATAACATGAAGCTTGGTGTGAGGTCTTGGTGAAAGATGATAGTCTTTCCGATGAGAACTTTCATGTCTACATGACTTGAAGCCCTCAATGAAACCTTTTGGTGATAGGTTAATGTCTTAGCGATAGCATTGGCGGATGAGTTCAATTGAAGATTGGTGAGAGGTCTTGTAGATCATGCTAATGAAGTGACTCTTGCCCATAGGAATACAATGGGTTTCAGTATGATGTGATGACTTCGATGTGATCTCCTGGTGATAGCGATAGTCTCACCGATGAGCATGCTGAGGTCCAAGCAACTTGAAAGCTCGGTGGAACCTCTTGCCAATGGAGATGACTCTTGGCGACAACGTGTAAATAGGTCTTGTGGCATCGAGGAGACACTTCTTGTGTCTCACAGACATTCAACACAAGTTGATCACTATTGACCAAGTGAAGACTATCCGACATGGTGTGATGTGGACCAACCCAAGAAGGAAAAATGTGAACCGTTGCAACCATTTCTGTGTGGAAGGAAAATCTACACCAGAGTGGAAACATCTTCATTGCGATGATGATGTTGAGTTGGTGATTTCTTTTCTGACTGTTGAGGATGAATGCATATATGTATGCATTAGACGTTCTAGATGGTGTGAGAGAGAAGGATGCTGATAAGCCAAAAAGCTGAAGAGTCGAGAGCTAGAGAGAGAAGTATAGACTAAGGACTGAGTGGCTGGCTGAAAGAATGAAGCCATGAGGTCGAAGCAAAGGATTGAGAGATAGATTCAAGCCATTGGAATCTCTCGTGATCCTGATTGCTTTTGTTGATCTCTCATGAATAGTTTGCTACTAGTTGTATCTAGAATGAACAAGATGTAATCTCTGAAAGGCTAAGAGCCTGAAACTACATTGTAACTATCTATTGCTGAATAATACAATGGTTCGATCTTTGGAGTGTGGGGTTTTTTATCCGAAAGGATTTTCCCCATGTAAATCTTTCTGTTCTAGTTTTTTGTTTCATCTTTCATGCCTATTGGTTCATGTAGTATAATCTGTTAATGCTTGTTGTTGATTTTACATGCGCTTCTCTTAGAAGGATCAATGGAGGAAATGAACTGTGTATGTTCTGCATTTGGACATAGTTGTACATGTCTTTGAGGTACTAATCGAATTGAAAGCTACCGAAGACACTACTATTTGGAGTTTCACTAGATGCGCTCCATTATATTTCCTTACACATAATACAACCTGCATGTCTATGGAGCTATCTTGTTTGTTCATCAACTCCAATCATACGAAGTATTGCTTGTCTCATGAAGCTCAAAAGTCATTTATGCATGGCACCTTATTAAATTTATCAGGAGGTATAACTTTGGTATGATTTGAGTGGGAAGCTTGACCGAGGCATGACTTTCCCCATAGCCACTTGTGTGTGTGTGTGAGTGCATACTAGCAATGTGTGTATGTTTCTCACCTTTTTGGACTTCTCACCTAGTGGACATCTCGAAGTTCTATTGCCTTAGAGTGAGTATGCATTTTTAGGAAAAACAACCTAGATCTGATCCACATCACAATGGATAAATGGTTGAAGCTTGATCTGACATTGTTTTTCTCTTTACCTTTTTTCTTTCTCATCTTTAATAGTCCATGCTTGTGTTTTGTTGTTCTTTATCATTCGCATGTGTGTTCTTTTGTGCCTTTGTTGGTTTGTCATGGGATCTTGATCCTAGGGGATTGATCACCCCTCTTGATCTTTTTTGTCCCATCTTATTGGCATTTGAACACTTGAAATCCTCTAGATGCATGTTTTCTACTTTAGTGTGAGTTAGAAGCAAGTTCATCCTCTCACTAAAGTGGGGGCTAAAAGCAATGTTGATAAATGTTGTCGGGGACATTTTCACACTTGTTTGGGCCTTCCTTGTGAAATTTAGTTTAATGTTGCCTTGATTTAGTATTGTAATGTGATTGATTCATTCACATTAGGTCTCGTGCCCTTGTGAACTAATGGATTTAAATGGTACCTTTCTAAAGTGTTGTGAAGTGTTGTAACATACTTTCACACTTCTCTAAGGTCTTATTAATTACCTACACCTAATAAACACCTTTTAATCAAAATAAAAATTAATCTTGCTT
Source organism: Sequoia sempervirens (assembly GCA_007258455.2). Lineage (NCBI taxonomy): Eukaryota > Viridiplantae > Streptophyta > Pinopsida > Cupressales > Cupressaceae > Sequoia > Sequoia sempervirens. The sequence continues at coordinate 12,642,302 of VDFB02256132.1, read as the reverse complement.
TATTTGAAGTGTTGTAAAGTGTTGTAACATGCTTTCACACTTTTCTAGGATTGTCATTAATAATTGGGTCCTCTTATGCTTTAATTGGCCTTATTTTGCATCCACAAGCCTCATTTATTGCATATTTTTGAAGATAATCCTAACACCAACCAATATCTAATCACAATTCTAGTGTTTTTGGCTTGAGTGACCTAGATTTAGTGATCTAGGACTCATTCTCCACCTTGGGCGAATGGGTCCCACCTAGGTCTTTTGGTCCCAAACTAGATTTGACACCTTTCTAGGAACTTTTGATTTTTGGTTCCATACATTATGTGATATGGGACTCATTTGCCATCTTGGGAAAATGAGTCCTATGTGGCCCAAATTTAAAATAAATTCAAATTTATGGTAGGATTTTATTCTCCTAGATCTGATGTCAACTTGTAGTGTTGTAATTTCGGGAATTCTTGCATAATTGAGTATAAATACAAGGTTCTTTCACTCATATTTTTACCTAGCAATCTCATAAGAAATCAAGCATTCACAAGAGTATTCAAGAGTATTCAAGTTTCTTCAAGAGCATATTTTCAAGCATTCTAGAGCAACATTCAAGCATCAATCATCATGCCAAATATTTCATGCATCATGTTGTTTTAGAGCTAACAATGGTGATGTAGGATTTTGTGATTAAAACAAGCATTAAATTCATGATCAACATCATTCAAGCAAGAATAAAAGTCTACATCTATTGCAACCATTACAAGCATGTTTTCAACACCTTATTGCTAGGTTTTGGTGAGTTACAACATTGTTATTTTTTCATTTATCATTCTCCATTCTTATTTGATTTCATTTCAAGGATTGATTTTCAAAATAGGGTTTTACCATGGAAAAACCCTATCCACTAACGCCACAACATTTCCTTCTCTCCTTTGTGTGTGATTTGTAGGTTTAGATTACAGATTTCCTAAGGAGGAATATTGGAAGAAAGTTGTCAAGAGCTTAAAAGTTGTCAAAGTTGTCATTAAGAATTGAAGAACCTTGGAGAAGACCTAGAGGTTGCAATTCAGAGATTTGATTTTGGAAACAATCAGGAAGGATAGAGCATACGGAGAAGAGTAGGATCTAATTTTAAAGTTGCAAAAAATCCCAACTAGAATGATTCACTACTTCTGGTGAATGAGTCCTAGTTCCTATCAATTTTCAAGACTTTGCAAATTTGGATACCCTTTTCCCTGAAACCTGTTCCTGCAAAATTTCTCGAAAAACATAACTGATTCTCCCATCTTGTTGAATGACTCTCAATCAGCAATTAAAGTAGAATTTTCAATGATTCAGATGTATATTCAACCATCTCCAGTTTTCTAGGTTCACACCTTCTTGTCTTCAATTTTTTGTTTCATTTCATTCACTTTTATAGGTCAATTAGTGTTAGCTTGTAATCAATTATCATTTTTCATTTCATATTTCATTTCATTGTATTTTCCAAGTCTAAACTTGGTGGTGAACCCCTCATTAGATCATATTCAGCCCCTAAAACAACCCTCTTGTAAGATTTCTTTCTCTTTTGCATTGAAATCTCAAGGGTTTGTTCTTGAGTGAAAGTTAGTGAAACTTTCCCTTTTAGGTCCTAAACCCTAGAAGGGAAGAAAAACAATTTTCCAATTTTCAGATACATATCATGTAAGAACAAATAACACATTGTAAATAACCTAGAGTTAATATTGTATAGTAAACACATTGGATAAATATAAAAATAAACATATAAATATGCATGATTAGGAGTTAAGCATGAGGATATATGATGGAAGTGTATTCAAATCCATGGGAAATGTAATGTAGCAAAAAATAATTATAGATTATATATTTTATTTTCTTTAGTTTTGGGTTATTTTGATTGGTGGCTTCCTTATTGACTTTCTTTCTTAGAGGGTTTCTATAAGAAGGCTAATAGTTTCAACAATACTTCTCACTAGTATTGTAGATACTATAGATGTACCATAAATTTTCTTCCACTTATTCATATGTATTTCTTACAAATTAGTTAAAAAATCACCATTAAAGTAACCCTAGAGTATCTATATTTCTCCATGGATTGGCTAATTTGACTAACCTTACCAATCAATCATAGTTAAAAATTCTATCCATATCCCTAAGATTAATTAATTAAGACTAGCCAATTAATTAACCTTATAGTCCAAAATTTCTCCAACTAATCAACTAAATAATACATTATTTGATTGATTACAAGAAGTTTTTATTTTTATTTTTCTTCTAATATTAAATTCTATCTCACACCAATAAAAGTTCAAATCCTTGCCCTCTAATATCCATAATCCCTCTCAAATCTAAAGATGAATTATAGACCCTTTATCCTCATGTCTCTTCAAACATGTGTGAACACACATGGAAGAATCCTTACCTTCCATCTAATCTCTCAATCTTCAGCCTACACTTTTCTCTTCCATTCATTCTCACTTTCCCTCTTCTCCTTTTATCTTTTTCTAGACACTCAAAATTGTCCTTGGCCTACAGTCCCATTTTTTTATTAACTTTTTATCCAACCCTAATTTTTTCTAGCCCTAATTCCATTTAACCCTAATTTTACATAAACCTAACTTTCTTCTAAATATAACCCCATTCTTCTTCATGTCTTAATAATTAAATAATTTTAATTATTTAATTATTATTAATTTTCCTCTCATCATTTTATTGATTACATAATTAGTTTTAAATATTTAATCATTTGCCTAATTTCATCTATGATTAAATAATTTTTTTACTTATTTAATCATTTTAACCCTAAATTTCCTCTATAATTAATTAAATTGTCCAATTTAATTAATTTTTCATGTACGTATTAAAAAAAAAAAATTATTTTCTTTTTGAGAATTTTTCTCATTATCTGATGCATCTCCATAATTTTCTCATTCTAATTCTTCCATCCTAATAATTTTTTCAAATTAATTCTTCCATCTCCATAGTTTTCTCCAGTCAATTTCCACTAATTTCTTCTTGGAAATTGAGAAACTTTCTCATGAAGGTTGTCTCATTTAATCTTGACCATCGATCTTCTATTCAATCTCATCCTTCGATCAAGCTAACCTCTTCTATAAATTCGGCCTTCAATATCATTATTCTTTAACCATAGTCTTCAAATTTTTTTTAAACTATCATCTTGAGCCTATTTTATAGCTGAGAGGAACACTTCAAGTGTTACCAATAAAAAAGGAGAAGAGCAATAGAGTTCAAGAAATGATGGAAGAAAGGTATAATGTGTTTTTTTGTTTGCATTCAATCATTTTTATATCAATTTGCACTCTATTATTGGATTGGGATTTTATAGCTTATTTCTAATAGTTGGTGGAACTATTGCATGTGATTTAAGATTTCAAACCAGTTTTATTGATCCACAAAATGGTGTAATTGATGTGAAGTACTAACCTTCTTGGATGACATTGTTATTTGTAAGTTTCTAGTGTTTTATGTCTTGAAGGTTTCAGGTACTTTGAAGAGGCTATGAAAATCATACATTTTAGGAGCTATTTGAGGACACTTCCAAACACTTTGTGCAAAAAATTCCAAATGGGAAAGCAAACAAAGAATAGTTTCAAAATCAAGGAAGGCTCTGTTTCAATGCCACTAGAGTTGAGTCACACTAATCTATGTAGACCTACAAGGATAAGGAGTTGACAAGGTTAAAGGTACTTCATGTTGTTTATAGATGATTATACTATAATGACTTGGGTCACTTTACTGAAAGAGAAATTAGAAGCCTTTGACAAGTTTAAAATATTTAAAGAAAAAGTAGAAAAGTAGATGGATGCTAGAATCAAATGTTTAAGGTTGACCAGATGGAGGAGGTGAATTTACCTCATATAAATTTAAAATTTTTTATGAAGATAATGGCATTAGGAGACATTTGTTTGTTCCTAGAACCCCTCAGTAGAATGGGGTATTTGAAAGGAAAATAGAACAGTGTAAGAAATGGATATAACAATGATGAAATATGTTGACCTACCAGGTTCATATTGAAGGGAAGTAGTTCATACTATGGTCTATTTTCTCAATAGAGTCTAGTTGAGGGTCAACAACCATAAGACCCCTTATGAGCTATGGTATCGAAGACCTCCAACTATTAAATATTTTAGAGTCTTTCATAGCATATTTTACATCAGAAGTAATGAAAGTGATCTTGGAAAGTTTGATTCCAGATGCGATAAAGGAATATTTCTTGGTTATTCTACTAGAATCAATGCATGCAAATGCTACAACAAAATATTGGGGAAGATGATTGAAAGTACACATGTCAAGGTAGATGAAGACTTGTGTCAGATCTGATATGCTTCCCTGGATCGAAGAAGAGGAAGAAACATTTAAGATAAAGAAGAAAAGAAGCAAGAACCAGTAAAGCCTCCCAAGACTCTAGTAAAATATTTCTATAAACTTACTCTCTAGATTAGATCATTGGAGATAAGGATGAAGGTGTATAGACCAAAAGGAAGTTTACAAGAATCAATGAGCAAGTAAAAATGTGCTTATTGTCAAAAGTTGAGCCCAAGAACTTTGTAGATTGTAGCGATGATAAGAACTAAATAAAATCAATGAAGGAAGATCTGTATCAAATTGAAAATAATTAAATTTTGGAAATGGTTCCTAGACCTTCTGACAAGAATGTGATAGGAACTAAATGGGTTATCTAGAATAAGCTAAACAAGGAAGGTGAAGTTGTAAGAAATAATGCCAAACTAGATTATAAAGGATATTCATAAGTTGAAGGTATTGAATTTGAGGATGGAGGCCATAAGAATTTTCCTTGATCTTGCTTCTCATAACAACTTCAAACTATATTAGATAGATGTCAAGTCACCATTTCTAAATGGTGACCAAGAGGAGGAAGTATACATTGAGAAATTGGATGAATTTCAATTATCTGAAGATCAAGACATGGTTTGTAGACTTAAAAAGACTTTATACAGTCTCAAGAAATCTCCCAAATATTTTTACACTCGACTAGACAATACCTACTTCAACAAGGATTTAGGAAAGGTAATGTATATAGTAATCTATATATTAAATTTCAAGATGACAAATTTATGATTGTAGTTGTATATGTTGATGATATAATCTTTGGCGGAGATGATGATATATGTGAGAATTTTGTAGAGGAGATTCAAAAGGAATTTGAAATTCCAATGAGTGGTGAGCTATATTTCTTTCTTGGTCTTCAAATTATTTGGCAAGATGGTGGCATTTTTATTTGTCAAGATAAATATGTCAAGGAAATGTTGGACAATTTTGGAATGGAAGATTCCAAACCTATGGGTACCCTATGGTGACTAGTTTCCACCTAAGTAAATCAAATGAGTCTCTGTGGGTTGATCAAACTCTTTACAGTTCTATGATTAGAGGATTACTATACTTAATTGCCTCTAGACTTGATATCTTGCATGCGGTATGTTTGGCTGCTAGTTTTCTAGCCAATCCTAAGCAATCTCATGAAAAAATAGTGAAAAGAATTTTCAAATACCTAAAGGGTACTCTAGATTGTGGCATATGGTATAAAAGGGATAAAAAATTCTCTCTGATTTATTATACTAATGTTCATTGGGTAGGTTGTGTTGATGACTAGAGAAGTACAAGTGGAATTTCATTCTTTTTGGGAGACAAATTGGTCTCCTGGTTCAATATAAAATAGGACTCAGTGTCCTTGTCCACTATAGAAGCATAATACATTGTTGTAGCATCTTTCTATACTTAGATTATTTGGGTGAAGCAAACCTTAAAGGATGTGAAAGTGAACTATGATGAGCCTATTCCTATAGTATGTGAAAATCCAAGTGTAACTAACATTTCTAAAAATCCAATAATGCATTCAAGAACTAAAAATATCTCAATTCGGTACCATTTTCTAAGAGAAAAGGTTGTTGAACATGAAGTTAAAATGGAATATGTGCCCACTAAAGGATAAAATTGCATATATTTTTACAAAGGTACTTACAAAGGATATTTTTGACTATATGTGACATAAGCTAGAGGTTATTGTCCCTCCGTGTTCTCAATAGATGCATAAATGGTGCATCATTCCAAGGGAGAAATTCAAGTCATATCTTTTTCTCCTAGATTGATGGGTGCTACCTCTTAGGGGGAGCTAGTGGTAAGAGGTATTCCTAAAGTATTTGTGCAGTTGTACATAAGTAAAGAATTAGTGATTGTGGTCAAAGGAGGGTCATGAGATGTTGCTTGTATATAAGATATTTTTTCTCTTTTTTCCTTAATGTTAGAGATTGTCTTGTTACTTTGTGTAGGAATATATGGCCCTTTGTCCTTGATGTCAAAGGGGGAGAGTGAGTAGTGTATATTGCTTTCAATACCAAAAGGGGGAGATTGTTGGTTGTTATTGTCATTGATTTCAACACTGGTTATGTTGTCATTGGTGTCAACAATGATGGTGGTCATTGATGTTATCACGAAGGAGCTAATTGTAATTGAAGTTAGCACTTGAGTAATATGTAGTTAGTCCTTGGAATTGGTTCTCCCTATTATACTCATCTTCAGCTAATGTTGGTGAAGAAGTTCATGGTTGGATGTCATGCCTTACCAAAGAAGAGAAGAGTTGAACAAGTTCATTATTTGATGTCATGTCTGATCAAATAAGGGTTGCTACTACTCATATAATGTTTTGTTACTATCAATAGAAGTGATTTCAAAATGATATATTCAAATGAGGATTAGAAGCATTAAGATGAGGACTAGAAGAATGACTAATGACAAGGAGATTTTATTAAAGGTCTACATTATGTCTCTTGCTCTCTCTTGATGTTCTTGATAATATATGTGTTGCGAAATGGAAGTTCTGGTCTTCACAAGTTGCTCAAATGATTCTAGTTTAAGAATTTGTATTGAAGTGTGTATAAGAGAATTCTTTGGATTCCTCCATTATTGCAGTTATGGTATTACAGTTTGGTATACAATGTTAGTTCTTGGTGTAGGTTGCACTCCTATATTTTTAGGTTACTTGTGTTACCAAGGAGGTTCCTATGAACTATAAAAGGTTGGCAGTGCTGCTAGTTGTTTGAACTAGTCTGAGAAATGCTCTATATTTCTCTGCATTGATGTCTCTACTCTTACGGCTTGGTGAATATTCTCACAGTTTCTTTCTAATGTCTTAGTTCCAATATCATATGCTGAAGTGATACAAAAGTTATTCTACAAATGCTACATCATCTGATTATGTATCCTATGTTTCTTGAATAGTGTTCTTTGTACCTATTTGATCTACGATGGTTATTGTTGGAATGACAGTATGAAATAAGAGTATGGAAGTGATGTTGGATATTAAAGGAACATCCCTATGTGATTTGCATGTTGCAAACTACCTACTTTGGTTCTGCATTGTGTCTTGAGTTGGTTTTCTGGGTTATTTGTGGATATCTAGCTGACAAGGCCTATTCGTTCATTTGTGTCACATGCTTGCAAGTCTGTGACTGTAATGGAATTTGTGTCATGATAGATTTAAGTCATGACTATCCTATTTGAGACTGCAACATGTAAATTCAAGTGAAATCGAAGTGTTTATGGGCTGACTGGGTGTGTGTTTCAATGTTTCATCAACACATATCCTTGATGCTAACTTAATTTGATGTATGCCTACATGAAAGTAATTTTGGATCACATTTAAAAAAGAGATAAGATTGTTTTTGTCCTATGTATCCTCAGAGAGGACCACATTATGTTCAGTGGTTGACTTGTTACAATCTTTGTTTATTTTCATCTCGACTGACCTAATTAAAGAATTAAAGTGTTGTGGTGGATGCAAATGCAAGATCATTTTATATTCAAAAAGAATGAAAAATTGTACAAGTTTGAAGAAGTGTGTGTGTGGCTCATATTGAATATCTGGTAGAGATAGTGTTGAAGATAGAGAAAGGAAGGTTCAATTGTGCTACAATGCCTTAGTCAATAGAGTGTTGTGTTGGAAATCATTGTAATTCTCCTTAAAAAAAATTGTATCCTACTCTGAAATAATGAAGCTCATCAAGTCTCTATATCTTGCACATGGAGTTGGTTGGTGCTTCATTGATGTAAGTTCTATTTGTATCTTTCCCTAGGTTGTGAGGCTTAGAATAAGTCTTTTTGGTAGTGAGCCTTTCGACAAGTATTTTTGGTAATGAGCCTTGTATTGTGAGTTTACTCTCACTAGGGTTTTTCCCTCATTGGGTTTTCCATGTAAATTTGGGTTTTGCATGTGTATGTTCTTTATTTTACTCTCCTTGCTACTATTCTATTTATTGCTATATCTTTCAAGGACTTGAAGGAAATAAAAGCAATGAGATATCACTATATTCATAGATTTTGTAACATCAAACTTTTTTTTTTGGGGAAAATATCATTATGGCTTGGGGAATTTTTACCATAAATATTACACTATCTATCTTTTTATTGTTTGATATAGTTTTCTATAGTTGAGCCTTTGAGATTGATGTGTAAGCTATCTCAAGCTAACTATTATGTAGACAGTCTTTTGAGCCTGGTGTGTGATCTTGATCTTGACTTTCTCATATTAATACAAGGCATATTCTATGCTTATTCCATGAACTAAGTCTATGAACTATATAAATTATCACATGAGAAAGTATGTATTGGAAGCTTTTATTATGAGGAAATTTGATTGTTATCCATGTTTATGAGTTAATGGTTATATAATTTTATTATTTTATTCTATTGATCAAAGTGTCATGAGCTACTAAGCTCTAAACTAATTGTGAAAATGTATCTATTTTGCATGAGCCTTTTCTTTATTTTTTCTTCCTTTTTTGTAATCTCTTTGTTATTTACCCTTACAAAATTTTAGGATTTTCTTAGGATACATAAGAATCCAAATGTTCAATCGCAAAGATTGACTTTTATCACATCCAAAATTAGGTGATCTTTCAAGTGTTGGTGGCCATGCATAGCACATCGATCCTAAATAAGAACTTTAAAACTCTTAATAATGCTAATTGGAAAATTGATTGGTGCACTAAAATTATTGTTAAAATTATTGAATCATATGTATAAAATATTTCTCTTCAAAACTAGTTTTAACTAACTAGCACAAATGAAAGTAATTAGCCTAAATTAGTATAATTATTGAATCAACAGAATAATTAATTAATTAGGAATAATAAAATATTTTGAATTTGATATCTTCATATCTATCAAGTTCTCTAATGGAAGCCATATTTATATTTACAATAAAATTTATTTTAAATTAGCCGAAATTAGTATAATTATTGAATCAATAGAATAATTAATTAACTAGGAATAATCAAATATTTTGAATTTGATTTCTTCATATCTATCAATTTCTCTAATGGAAGCCATATTTATATTTACAATAAAATTTATTATGTGAACATATTAGCACCATTAAAGATTATACGAAGAAGGATTCAAGATATTTTATTAGTGATAATATTAGAAAATAACATTAAATACTTCAAAAATTGAATTAATACCATGTTTATTATATAATTACTTGATTGAAATGAACTACTCAATATTCAAAGGGATATCATGACAAAAAAAAAGAATGACAAAGAAATCAAGGTGAAGCAGATATAACTTTTACAAATTTATTATGATGAACTGTGAAGAATTAAGTACACATTAAATGCATTGGAAAAATTCACAAATTATTTGTAATTTATATTACTAATTTTTTTCAAAAATAAAACAAAAGATTAATGATCAAATAAACATAATGTTAATATTATTCTACAAATTGAAATTTTTTAATTTTAATAAAATGATAAATGATATATAAATTTTGATCACTTTTAATAAAACAAATATAAATCAATAAATAATAAAAAAATAGATTTAAAATCAAAATCTTAAATAATATTTTTTATAATAACACCAATACGGACCTGGAAATTCCAGGAAATCAGTCTTCGCAGTTTGCCACACATCATAGTGTCGTAGCTACAACATATATAGCACAAGAGAACTAACAAAAGCACTCTAGATTTATTACACTTCCACAACCCTAGTCTAAATCAATACTTAGTGAAGTACATGGGACTTCCCTTGAAGGCAAGCCTAGAAACTTGATGCTGACTATTACCTAATATATAAAACAAGACAAACAATCAACGATAAGAAACTATTGCTAACCTGTAGCACGCTAACTTCTCCATGACTGCCTTGGCTTTACCCGCTGTATAAAGTGCTTTACCCAACCGTTTTTCATCCCTGTTTAACGCCCATTTCCTGGACTTCAATAGGAGGAGATCCTGGGCTTTCTGTAGGCATTCGTTTATTATATCTGCCAAAGAGCTTTCTAATTCTTTCCGGAGTTCACTTGCATCGCTTCCATTATTGTACTCAATGCTGGTATATAATGTGGACACGGCACTGCCTGATGCTGATGCTTTCCAGTCTATAGAGTCGTCGCCCTCCCATCCCTTTGGACGGCGTTGTTTTTCTCCATTTGCAGTTTCGAGCTGCTCTATTTTGCTTTTGCTTTTACTTTCCATTTTAAGCTCGTCCAATGCTTTCCAGTCTACAGAGTCCTTTCCCTTCGATGCGTTTGGACGGCCTTCATTTTCTCCCTCCTTACGTCGACAAATCAATCCTGATATACAATTTTCACTTTCGGGCGGCTCTTTTTTGCCATTACTTTTCTTTTCAAGATCCTCCAATGCTCTACGCACTTTCTTTTGCAGAACTTGGAAGTCCATGTCGGCTGCTTCACTGGTGATTCCACCAGCTTCTGTAAGTGCCTCCTCAACGAAATCTACGATTTCCCATGCTTGAGAGTATGCCTTCAAACAGTCGTCAACGGCCTCGGGAGTAAAAGTGTTAGGTGTTGAATCTGCATCAATTGGAGAGAAATGAACAATGATCCTGAGCAAGGACACTGCTGTCATTTTCCATGACGTATTCACGTCTGTGAATTGCTCTTCTACAGTTAATGGCTCCTTTCCTCGTCCCCGTGATTGCTGATTTTCCACGTCATTCTCTTCTTGTGGTTGCTGAGTCCTCTGAATCGGCTTCTTCTTGCACGAGAACTTCAAACCTGTGTGAGGCTTGTAAGGGTCTAAACAGCTCAAGCCTAGACCTTGGGTCGTTCTCTTGGTAATCAGAAATTCAACCAGATGTTCACAGTTATACTCACCATCTTGATTACCTTGTATAATGAGGCTCTTAGCCTGTTCAATGGACTTACGGTTAGCCACCCACAGGCTTTGAGGGCTGTCCCCTAACATCTGCACATCCTCCGATATTTTCTCGTATTTTCGGTAGTCTTCAAATACACAGAGTATGTACTTTTGAAACATGAACGAAAACAACTTATGCATCAATTTGTTATGGAAAATCATTAAAGAGGCAAGCCAACAAGCTTTGCTGAATGAAACTAGAAGCCACTGCAGCCAAAACGCTGCATACAATAATATACTGGGTACAGTACGTGTTGTCTGCTTCTTGGAAACCAGTTGTTTGATTTCTCTGTCGAGAGATTGTGCCTCCTCCAGCGGGGACTGCCCCACCTGCTGCAGTTCTTTCAGGTGCCTTGTCCAGAAATCCTCTATCCGTAAAACACTACGCCAGCTATTATTTTCGGGTATTTGGTGATAAGCCGCTGCAATAGCCCACCTGAAATTGATAAGCGCCAAGGCTAACACGATGAATATAGATTTCACAATAGCGGCAATCAACTTGAACACATTTTTTTGAGCAGCATCGTTTTGATTATCTGAATTGGCCACTTTCAACACCTTGGAAAGCCCTCCCACGACTGTAATCACAATTTGAATAGTAACTATGATTGCAGCTGAGGCAGTCATGGCTGATCTGGCAAGGACGGGTTGAACGGAATAGGCACGAACAATTATCCAGGCTTTTAGCACTGCATCTTCAACTGTACGCCAACAGTAGTGACAGTAACGGCGATAGTGTTCCTCCTCCGCCTTCACCCCTTCTACTGCAGCATCTTCATCTCGCTTCTCCGCTCTCACCACGGCCTCTTCATCTGTCTGCAAAGAGGAGTGATCGTGAACGTGATGGAGATGATAATGCTGATCGGCTCTTTTAACATGAAATTTGACTGTCCGCCCACAGCAGTGATGGTGAGCGTGAGGGAGTGGATGAACCTCCTCGCTCTTCTCATCTATGCCAGCACAAAATTCCCCTTCACCTCTTAGAACTAAAGAAATCTTTTTGGTCACGATGCGCTGAATACTTCTACCGGCAATAATAGAGCAGGCAAGAAGAAGAATGAGCAGAATGAAGGCGAGGGATATTATTGTAGCATATACATAATAGGAAGCCTCGGGGCTTTTATTTGCTTGAGGCCATAAACGAAGGAAGTTAGGCAACTCACCAGTGTCTTTTGCAGTATAATACTGAGAGGTTAGATGATGAAAGACAGTTATTATCAAAGCCACCCACCTAACCCAAGCATGTTCGAGTCCGGGATCGGCCATTCCTGGCATCACATATGCTGTAAATACACACAATATAGTTCGACTGTTATGGATCATCAAAAAGTCCTTCCAACGGGCATACTGAGGAACGCTGGAGGTGGTCTCCGCGGCTTTAATACTGAACTTCGCGTTGGAGGAAGTATCCACCTCCTGATTTTGAGTTCCCACGTCCTGATTTTGAGTATTCAGCATGTTTAACAATTGGACTGAAAAAGCGCTGAGCACAAGGAAATCACAGGGAATCCAATGTGCTCTCCTAATAAAAGCCTTGTGTGCATCCTTTGCAATCATAAAAATAAATGAAAGCACTGCTCCCGCCATTAAGGCGATCTTCAAATTTTCAATAGTCTGATCCACATGCGGAGGCTTAGCCACCAAACTAACAACAGGCGAGATAGGAGGAAAAGGATGAGGTGACGCCTCGAATTCATAAAACTCCGGGGGCTCATATTCCATATCGAATTCCATGACTAAAAGGCTTATCCCTATCGATGCTCTTCGCCCGCTTAAGCTGAAAGAGGCAGTGACAATAAGAATCATCAATAGGCAAACTCTTTTATAGGGAAACTCCCTAAAGAGGCTCAAATAACTTTTTGTGAAAAATAAATTAAAAAAATACTTTGCACTACGTGTATTTATGTAAACGTATCAAGTGAACCCCTTCTCATCACTTCACCGTTATTTTTATAAAGGGTATGTTCGTTAGTGAAAGTTCTCCGAGTAAAATAGATTGCAAGAGGGTAGCTACATCGTTATATTGGAAGCCACCAATTTATCTATCGCCCCTCAAAATTAAATCGTTATAAATAAATATCAAATTATGACAAACCACTTGTCCTCTAGATTACTACCATATAAAATTACTTTTATTTATTCATTCCATATTTATTCATAGAAGTGCCAAATTCTTCAATACTGATCATTGTGCTTCTACAACCACATGAAAACTTTTTTCTCCCTATCTCTACTTCTCTTAATCCTTAAAGTGAAATGTTTTATAATTGTTTATAAGCTTATTGTTTATAGCAAATAATTTCATCTAATGAGGAGGGTAAATTATTTAGATAAAGCAATTTTTATAATATTGTAAGTTGTTTATGTGTATATGCTTAATTGTAATATAAATGAAAACATAAAACACTAAATGAAACCTTAAAACTAAAGAAATTAAACTAAATTTAAACAAACAAAATTCTTCAGTGCCGTCCCATTTTTCTCTATCCACAGAGATTATTTTGAAGCTTTTGGCTCTCAGATTGTGTAAGCTTCTCCAAATGGCTGCTGCAGAACGAGTATGCAAAGGAAAACTATTCTAGATGATGATGAAAATGAAATTATTGATAATGATATGGACAGGGGCTGTGATTATGCACAGGGGCTGTGATTATGCACAGGGGCTGTGAGTGAGATGTATCATGATTCTACTGCTATTGCTATGATTTTATGCTATGAAAATGCTTTATGAATGCTAATGCTATGCAAATTTTGGCTATAGTTTACTTGCTTCAAATTCTATATCTTTTGGAGCTCCCGGCAGCTGTATTTATAGATTTTTGCAGGCTTCATCCCTGCTGGCAAGAATCTATGGCTATGAATTGTCTGGTAAGTTTGAATGGTGAGAGATTGAGAGGTTGAGAAGAAAATGGGAGAGGTTGAGAGAAGAATGGAAGCTTGTCTTCAACCCACGAGAACAAGCCTGCATAGAAACAGAGAAATTTAATTTTCTGTTTTGGCAGTTTGTTTCCCGGGAGTTGAAGATAAATCCCAAATTAAATAAATAAAATTTATTTAATTTAATTTATTGTTTTTTGATATTTGATATTTGAAAACTATAGAAGAATTAATTAAATATTTTGGTAATATTTAATCATGAATAGACTTTAGAAGATTTTTGAAAACTATAGAAGAATTAATTAAATATTTTGGTAATATTTAATCATGATGTGACTTTAGAAGATTTGAATTAGAGGAATTTTGAAATGATTTAAAAATGAATATTAGACTAGAGGAAATAATCAAATATTTTGGAATATTTAATTACAAATGATATTTAGAAGAATTACAATATTTTAATCTTTATTTGAATAAAATATTCAAACTAAAATTATATGATAATTAATATAAATAAATTGTAACATTTATTTAATTAATTAAGAAATGAATATGAAAAGGTGATTAAATATCTAATCGAAATGAAATCATGAACAATATAAATAAATTATTTAAATTTATTTATACGTAGATAGAATCAAAAGATTTTAATTAAATATTTAAAAATATTTAATTAATTACCAGACAATGTGATATGACCATTTTTAAGTGTATACAGTTTACTAAAAAGATAAAAATTATACATAAGATTATTTATTCTTCTTTCTTGATCTTTAAACATTCTTATCTCTTTTTGACCTTGATCATTTCCTTCCATATATTATTGACCAAACCTCCCTCCTAACTGGGGGTTAGCACTTCCTACTTGAAGTTCTCTTCTATAATGATTGGTGTGGTTAAAATCTTTGCAAAAAGAAATTTAGGGATTTTTCATCTATAATCTATATCTAGAACCCTCTCTTAAAATCTTGATTATAGGAACTATTGACCTAGAAGAGCTTGTATTCTCTAAACCTTTTAGATTGATAAAAAGGAAATTATAATTATAATGGAGCCCAAATCAAGGATTAGAAAAGGAAATATTCAACCACCTATTCAAGAGAAACCTCTCACACAAGGAACACCTCCCCTTCATTCAATAAATAGACGCATGTTTCATCTTTTAGGAACTGTAGACTTATGTTGAAAAAACTAGCAACAAAAAGGGGAAAATGAGATAAAAGTGCAATTATCTATAACAATCTCTAGAGGGAAATCTCATGAACTCTCAACATCAGCGAAAAGTAAATGTCAACTAATTCTCGAAAGAAATATCATATTTTTCCACATTACTTGATAAATGATAGTATAAATGTGGAAATGATGGAGCAATTAAAGGATAAGTCTTATAGTGGTTCTTTATTTAAATATAATATTTGTATAGAAGTAGAAGAATTTTTTATATATATATACATATATATATATATAACTCTATTCTTTATTATAATTTTTTATTTTAAATTGCAGGCACCTAACTATTTTCTTAGATGTTTATCTAGTACATGTAAGGCCTTTCTAATGCTCAATCAACTTGGCGTTAGACACATAATTCAGATGAGGGGTTCGTAGCTGAACATTTCACCAAACCCCTACAAAGGCTTCATTTAATTATCAACCAGGGCTTCCTAAGCTTTCCATGATGTTGGCACTATATGTGCATTAATAGACTGTACATGACCTATATCAATGAGTATAGGTAGTTTACACATGTACAATAAAATAGTAAAGACTTGAAAAGGAAATAAAGTGTTAACTTGCAAAATAGGAGAAATAACTTAATCTGCTACTTATGCAAAGGGTACCTTCGACTTAATGTTGTAATTGTTAACTACTAAATTTGAACTCTACAATTCACTATCACTACCTAATCTTACTCCTAAATACTTAACTCCTCCGAAAAACAACTCATGGAAACATTACAGAGCATAATTCATGATACAAGATATGATTCACATGTATATAATTAAGATTCTACTTAAAATAAATGCAACAGTATAATCATGTAAGAAAAGAATAGAAAATGAGGTGTTGAATAGTACCTCAAGTTTCCCTTTCTTGAGTTGTTGTACCCATAAGAGAAATCAAATATACACTACTTGAATTAACCAATCATAATAGTAAATTAAAACACCTCTATTGCATTGAAACTGAACTCTTACAAGATGACAAGAATCTCTAGAGATCTCTCATTCATGAGTGCATGTTCATTGCAACTAAATAACAAAAAATTAAAAATGAAGTATTGTTTGCTAAACAAAAAAAGAAACTATCAACTTATCCTCTAACAATATTTGCTTTTCAACCACTAATCCAAATATATTGGCTTGGGAGGAGCTTTATTCACATAATGACTAAAAAACAAAAATTAAACACATATTTCCACTCTCCCTCAAGAATAGAGAGACGACTAATCTTTGGAACTGGAATCATAATTGAAAAAGATAGAAGAAGAGAAATAGAATTAAAACTCTTCCCTAATGTTTTGACAAAGACATGTTCTATGAAAATTATCACATTGGCTTCCTTATCATTACAAAATTCTCCCTTGTGTCATCTTATTAGATGATCTGATGACTCATGATTGACCACTTCAATGATCACTTTCAAAATTTCCTATAACTATCACATTTTCAACATTCTAAACTCTCCCCACAATCTACCTATAATCCTTTGGCTGTGGGTTGGTCAATCCAGTTGTTGCAAGTTACAACAATTTTGGATACAAGATCTTAGTTTCATCTAAAGTATACAAATCATTAGTAGTCATGAATTAAACATAGATTTATACTAAATTTCATGAACACTCACATATTTATCCATGAAAATATCATCATATCATAATTATATTTCCACATATCAAAAGACTATTTTAGGATGCATACAAGATATATAAGTTTTGAGAATATCTATCAAATAGGAAGATTGAAATGTTCAAAGATATGAACTAAATGGAAGAAAACTAGATATTAACTAGGCCCATCATTCTGCCCAACTAAAGCATTTGCTTGTCTTGAAGAAAATTTAAAGTCCAGAGGTTATACTATAGAGTTATTTCTATGAACTCTGTAACAACATCAACTCCCTTTTTCTATCTCAGATAGTAGACTCAATAACATGAAAGATTTATCAATATGATATTCTTTGTCACTTCCTTTCCCCAACAGTTTTCCTTGTCAAATTCCATACTTGAAAAAGGAGGATGGGTGTGTAGGACCCTATCTCTTGTGGTATTTTTAATTTTATGAGTATGTTGGAATATAATAATCTACTGAGAGGGGGTGAATTAGTAGATTCTAAAATTTTAGCCTTCTTTTCTAAAGGGTAGACACAACACTTAGATATTAGATGTGCATATTAAAACTTAATGATATAACAAACAGATGCACATAAAGGATTAACACATAACAATAGGCATACATGGAAAACCCAAGATGGGAAAAACCATGGTGAGAAAATACTACTAGGAGCTATTGTCCTAATCTAGCCTCACAATGAAATCCTCTATTACAATTTTTAAGGGAACCAACCCTAAGGAGACACCTATCCCATAAATTGAGCACCAACAAAATTATTCGATGAAACCAACTAATTAGATGTACACCATATAAGATGATTACAATTTGTTCCAAATGAACTCTTATCAATGTTATAGCTAACTTTGTAACTACTCAACTCTTTGTTCATGTCACAACACCTCTGTTCACTACTTTGCACCTGTCTACTTTATTTTTGTTCCTCTTCTTCTTATTTAGTGCATTCTTTGTCCACCTCTATGCACTGTTATACTCTTCTACAACTCTCCTTTTCTATCTTTTTGTATTCTCTAATTGATTAAAGAGCCCTAGACCACACTTCACTTCCTTTCTCTATCTTCTTGCACCCTTAGACACCCCCACATCTATTTTTGTGTAGTTCCCATTAATCATGATTACCTTGAGATCTTCTACTATGATTGAATCTTCTATTAAGGCGAATATCTTCTTCACTATCCTTTAGCTGCACTGAGTTGTGCAACATCAATTCCTAGTGCAAAGTATTTTCCTTCATTTACATCCTATCAAACCCTAAGATTAGATATGCAGTTACTGCTCTCTTTTGATCCTATGATCTAATCTTGATTTTTGTCTATATGGTGATTTGTATCACCATTTTGTGCACCAAATCACATTACATTTGTCATTGAGGCAGTTAGACCAATAAATTTCTATCTCTAAGTCAGTCTGCAAGTGAAACCCTATTTTACACACTGTTAGCCATTCATGATTTCCTTGTTCAAATCTGGACCATCGATTTCCAACCTTCGCCCCACAATCCTTTGTTATTCGTTTATCGTCACACTTTAAAACACAACCATTTGATAAATGGTCTGTTAAATCTACTTTGTTGACATTTTCCTTCAAGAACATTTTCCTCCATTTCCTTGATGTAGCAATCATCATTATATTTCCTATCAATCAATCTTTGTTGTCCCCCGCTGTCTTGTTAGAGTTGACAATAGGCCCACAAGATCTTCACGGGCTAGCAGGCTTGTGCCAAGTTTCACCTTTCTATCACTTATCACCCAACTGCTTCCAACTGCTTTGCTTCACAACAACAATGTGAAGCGATGATGCCACATTTCGTAGTGTCTACCAAGATTTATTCCATCACTACTGTGCAACATTTGATTAGCTTCATTTGATCTACATTGCTCCCCGCTCCCCTGCTGGGTATGAATGAGTCACACCACTTGTGCCATGGGCTAGTGGGAACCATTGGATATTCTACCTTGACATGACTTCTAGCCTGGATCAACGTTGTTATGCCAACTATCCATGATGACATCATGTACCAATAACTTCATCTTCTCTCACCGTAGGTCCTACTATCCACTATGGATTACTCTCCACCAATCCTCGTGACCCCGCTAGATTTAGCCAGGACCTGACATAGACACAACAGGCTACTGGGGAGACCATTAGATCTTACTATCTCAACCAACACTATTGATTTCACCAAAAGGAAATATTTTCACAAGACATAGGAAATATTTAAATGTTGCAAATATTTGCTCTGTTGTCAGTAATTACTAGGTGAAAGGGTCGGTTCCCCACATGACTTAATAGGCTTAAGTTATCACTTAAGCTCCCTGCAACCTTCAAACACAAGTCACCATCAAATTATAAATGTTTTCTTGGTGCCATGACTATATGTACCTATGGTTTAACCAGTAAACCATAATTTTGATGGAGAGCACAAGTAATCCTTTTCTGAGCATAGCCTTCAAATTTTGTCCCTACAAAATACATTTATGAGCTACTCTAATAAAACCCATGTCAAATCTGAGACCAATTTTTTCTTTAGAGTGTTGAGAGAATTTAGCAACATTTTCAACCTTCACTTCATCTTCCTGGTTCAAAATACACTATCTTCCTCATACATTAATGACAATAGTTCAACATTAATGTTAACTCTCCATACAAAATCAGTTCCATGTCTCACCCGATCCCCTTTTGATATCAATGACAACAATATTCCAACAATCTCCCCCTTTGTCATTGATGGCAAAACTAAATGCTCATACCAATGGGCTGAAGTGGTTTGATACCAAATGAAATCAATTAAGATTTGTATCAATTTGAGCTCTATACCAATTTGACATACTACACACTACTCCAATTAGATATGCACATGGCTACCACGCTCATCCTAATCTACTTGAGAATTTGATCATAATTCTCCCCCTTTGACATCAATGGCAAAGTGTAGACTCTCCCTGACTCATTACCTCCCCTTTGACAAGAAATTCAAAGAGAAAGTGGGAATCTTGATTATGCAACCATCAATTCATTAGAAAATTTTGTAAAACCATTAACACTTGACTTGATGTGTCCCATCTGTTTCTAGGGATGAATGAAATACAGATGAAACTCCCCCTAGAGGTATGTCCCATCACTATTGACTAGTGATATGATGTGGGAGCAATAAATCCCAGTTTTTGTCTTAGATATTCAAATTGTTCCTTGGGAAGAGGCTTGGTGAAAATTTCAGCTACATGTTCCTTTGCATGATAACATATTCCATATTGAATTCCTTATTTACAACCTTCTCTAGAGTGGATCATTTGACTCTTTGATGTGTTTATGGCACTTGAATTGTCAAACAGAGTTGAGATAGGTTCTTTGTACTCCACCTTGATGTCTTTGAGAGTTTTCTTTATCCACAGGACTTGAGTACAACATGTTGTTGCTGCTACATACTCTGCTTCAGTAGTGGATAGAGTGATTGGTTCTTGCTTCTTTCTCATCCAAGAAACTAGCTTGTTTCATAAAAAGAATTCTCCACCACTGGTGCTTTTCTTATCACCCATACTTCTTACCCAATCAACATCTGTATATGCATTTTAAATGAATTCCTTACTCTTGGGATACCATAGTCCATAGTCAACAGTACTCTTGATATAACTAAAAATTATTTTCATTGCATTGAGATGTGACTCTCTAGGTGCAGCCTAAAATATTGCCACTAAATATAATTCTTACATAATATATTGCCTTGATGCAGTTAGATACAACAAGCTTCCAATCATTGACCTATACATTGTTTGATTTTCCTTAGGTTATTCATTTGACTTATTCAACTTGCATCCAGTTATCATGGGGGTACTGATTGGTCTGTTGTCTTCCATGATAAATTTCTTGAGCATCTCCTTAGCATACTTAGTTTGAGATATGAATATCCCATTATCATTTTGTACAATTTGTAAACCAAGGAAAAATTACAATTATCCTAACATTGGCATCTCAAACTCATCTTGCATGTGTGTAGAAAATATTTTACATATTTTATCATTACTATCACCAAAAATGATGTCATCCACATAAACAACCACTATAATCATGTCTTCACCTTCAGATTTGAAATACAAGTTACTATCTACACATCCTTTTTTGAATCCTTGTTGCTAAAAATACTATTCTAGTATTGAATACCATGCTCTAGGTGCTTGTTTTAGATCATATATGGCATTTCTCAATCTACAAACATAGTCATCATCCTCTGAAAGCTGAAAAACTTTTGGTTGTTCTATGTAAACTTCCCCTTCTAAGTTTCCATTCGAGCATACAGACTTGACATCCATCTAATACACTTTAAATCCTTTATAGACTAAAAACACAAGAAACATTCTGATTGATTCTAGTCTTACCACAGGTGCAAATGTCTCTTCAAAATCAATGCCTTCAACTTGTGTATACCCCTTGAACACTAATATTTCCTTGTTTCTTATTACTGCTCCATCTTCATTCAACTTGTTTCTAAACACCCATTTGGTAACAATCACATTTTCTCTTGGAAGCCTGGGTACTAATTCCCGTGTTTTATTCTTTTCAATCTTGTTTAACTCTTCTTCCATGGCTTCTATGCAACTCTCATCTTTTCTGGCTTTAGAGAAACTTTTTGGTTCAATTTGAGACAGGAGAGAAAAAATCACTTGTTCTTTGCTCTTTGCAAATCTCCTTCTGGTTTGAACTCCATTTTTATCCTCAATTATCTGATCAGTTGGATGATCTTTATGAACATACTTTACAAGGGCCTTCTCAACATCTACTTCCTCAGACTCTTCTTCTTCATTTTCTACATTATCTTCATAGTTTGATTCATCATCAATGTTGTCTTGATAAGATTGGATGTGTTTTATACTTTCATCAATTTTTACATTGATGCTTTCCACAATCTTGTCTAGCCTTTTGTTAGAGCATATATATGCTTTGCTTTGAGTGGAATATCCTAAAAATATTCCTTCATCACTTCTTGAATCAAATATTCCTAGTTTTCATCTTCTCTTTTGATGTAGGATTTATTGCAAAACACTTTAAAGTATTTCACAAATGCAGGTCTACCATACCACAGTTCATAGGGAGTGCTATCACTATGTACTTGGATTTGGACTCTACTCAGAATGTATATAGTAGTATGTATTGCTTCTCTCTAGAATATATCAGTTAATCTAGCTTCTTTTTGCATTATTCTAGCCATGTCCTGCACAAATCTATTCTTCCTTTATATTACTCCATTTTTCTATGAAGTTATTGGTGCTGAGTATTATTTCTTGATTCCATGTGCTTCACAATATTCAAAAAATTCACCAGATGTGAATTCTCCTCCTCTATCTGATCTTTAACATTTTATTTTCCTTCCTATCTCCTCATCTTTTTAAAGATTTTAAATCTCTCAAATTCTTATGATTTTTCCCTTAGGAATGTCACCCATTTCAGCCTTGAATAGTCATATATTATCAACATAAAGTATTTTTCTCCTTTCAGAACTCTTGTTCTTGTGGATCCACATAAATCTGTGTGAACCAACTATAAAGGTTTAGTAGTTGAATATTCTTTGGTTGGAAAACTAGCGTTTGTTTTCCTTCCCTGCCAACTTTCTTTGCATATGACATTTGCAGGCTTTGTTACCTTACGAATGTGTCTAACCAGACCTCTTGAACTCACCTTCACTAGGGTTTCAAAGTTTATATGGCCTAATCTTTTGTGCCATAAACAAATTTCATTAGCTTATCCTAACAAACAACTTTGAACTTTTACTTCAACAAGGTTGTAGAGATTTTAGTCGGTTCTCAATCGTTATGCAAATATCTTTCCATTCTTTCTAATTTTATAGCCTTTTGAATCAAATGTGACCTTATAACCATTGTCACACATTTGGCTCACACTCAACAAATTATGCTTTAAACCTTCAACATACAAGACATCCTTTGTAGGGTTTTTACCATCTAGGCTTAGGGTGCCTTTACCACATATTTTGACTACAGTATTATCACCCAAACTCACAGATCCTCCATTACATCTCTTGAGTTTGATGAAATATCTCTTATCTCTAGTCATGAGCTTGGAGCAACAACTATCTATCACCCATCGATTTTTGTTCTTGGCATGAAGATTTGTTTGTGCAATCAATGATTGTGTGGAGCTTTCTCCCTTTTCTTTCAACACTTTCTTAGTTTTATTTTCTATCGTTTCTACCATCTCGTCTTTATTATCTGATTCTTTGTTTTTCTTAGGAGGTAAGATGGGTATGTGCATGATCATGATGGGCCAAAAAGTGGCAATATGATGGGTATTTGTAGGGTATGTGGTTGATGACCTTTTTTTTACCCAAAATTGATGAAATGAAAAGGGTTTTTAAAGTATATTCTCATATTTCCACCAATATAAATTATGTTTTACTTTGAATTTAATAAATAATTATTATTCATTTTCTATTTGAATTACAACTAAAGTGTTGATTGATAGGCTAATTGGAAAAAATCTATAGCTTTCAAACGGTATCACATTTTTTGAATCCAAAACATGCATTACATTCTATGCTTCACATATTATAGGATTAAAAAAATAAAAATTGAATTTCATGAATTTTTGACCAAGTTAAGGTGGTTAGACATACGAGTTTTTATATTTTTTAAAAGTTGTAATAAAAAATTCATAATTAATTATTTACTTGGAAAAAAATTAAAAAAATATGCATCACATCTGGACATGAGTCCTCTAGTTATTTCTAAAATCTTATAAAAAAATATTATCATTTTATTGTGGTTAGGGTGGTCAGATAGACACCTACTTCTTATTTTTTCCCTGAAATTTAAGTACTATTGCATTGAAATTTCAAATTTTCACCATATAGATTTTTTTTAAAAAAAACCTAGTAGTTTAGAAACTACATTCAATTTGCTACAGATTCTATTCTTACATATTTTTGAAATGATATAGATAACTTATTCAAATTTTTATGTCAAATTAGCTAACTCTGATTTTTTTGAATTTTTTGCCACTTAAGGGCCTATTTTTTCCATGATGATCCTGCACATACCCAAATTTTCTTTTCCTTATTCTTAATATTTGGTTTTGTAAGCTTTGTTCTAAAATTTCTAGCTGTGACCAAAGTTATTACAATTATAGCAGACTAAGTTCATATCAAGTAAAGGAGAAAATCAATTTCTTCTTTCAAAATTTACACTCCTTTTAGGAATGATCCTACATTCTCTAGCCCTATGACCAAAATGATTACATGAATAGAAATATCCATAAAAATATGAGGAATACCTAGTCATAGAATTTTGTGCTAAAGGAAGGGGCCTTTTGTGTATCTTTTTTCTTGTGTCCCTCACCCTATTGAATTCATCACCATCAACCCTTTTGAAGTTTTTCTTTTCTTCTTATGAACAAGATTTTCTTTGTTATCCTTCTTGTATACAACATGATTCTTTTCTTCTTTAATTCTCTCTTCCTTTGCAAATTTCCTATTGCAGTAACTTCCTTTGCAGTTGTTTTCCTTAACCGATGTATACTTTTCTTCTACTATAAATCTTTCATATAGCATTGCATAAGCATAAAAAAGGAGCTTTTCCCTTTCTTCTGGCCTAAGCCTGATTTTTCTTTGTTTGTGGGCTTCTGGGTGCTTAGTAATTCATCTAAAATGCTTGACCCACCTTTTAGCTTGAGTCCTTTCTTTATTTGTTCATTTTCCTTGGCCAACTCCCTTCTTAGAGCAATAATTTCTTCCTCAAGCTTCATACATCTATTTTCTTCAGGTTGCAACTTGGATTGAATTACATCTCTTGCTCTCTTGGCTTCTTCTAGTTTCAGCTTCAAATCTACTACATGTTCTGTGTAAATTTTTCAAGTTCCTTGCTTAGTTTGTTGGACTCTTTTTGTGTAAGTTTCTTCTATTGCATGTTCTCCTTTTTCAACTTCTCAATCTCATCTTTGAGATCATGAATCTCATCAAGGGCACAGATGAGTTTTCCTTCCAGATTAACTACTCCATCATCTTCACCCTCTTCAAGGGGTTTTTCAGTCTTTTCATTTTTCTGCTCCTCAGGCTCTTTTGGACCATGGAAAGAAACTCATTGTTTTTAGCAATGAAGGCACAATTTTTTTCATCATTTGAGTTATTGCAATTTGATACATCACTATCTTCTTGGATGTATCAATTTATTTTTTCTTCTAAATTTTTTTCTCTTAGGGTAGTAAGATTTATTTATTTTATCATCTACCTCTTGTTCAGAGTTTCCTTTCTTGTTGTAAGGACATTTAACAGTTAAATGACGTTCTTTTCCACAGTCAAATCATTTGAAGGGAAAATTACCTTTGTATTTTCTAGATCCCCTTCTTAGTCTCCTGATGAAGTTTGCCTCTTCTTCATCAGTCTCATCATCCTTAGATGGAGTCACTTTTTAATTTTCTTTCTTGGGGGGAACATCCTTCTCCTTGTTAACTGTCTTGAATGCAACTTCTTTCCTAGATGGTTCTTTATCTCTCATCGTCATTTAATAGGCTGTGAATATACCGTGTAGCTCATTCAAAGTTAGTTTTTTCTATTTCTCTCCCTTCTTTTATAGCTGAGATCTTAGAGTCATACTTGTATGTCATTGATCTGAGGACTTTTAATACAACTACATCCTCTTTCAACTTTTCTCCATGTACTTTGATAGAGTTCATAATATCATTGACTCTCAATTCTATGATCTTTTCTTCTTCTGACATTTTAGGCCTTCAAATCTAGCTTTTAGTATTTTCATCTTTGCCAACTTTACCTTGTCATATCCTTTATAAATATTCTTTAATGTATCCCATACATCCTATGGATTCTTACAATACATAAATTTTTTGTGCATAGACCTAGATAGATTATTCATGATAGCAAAGCATGGTTTTTCATTGTTCTCAAAGTTCTTTTTAGCTACAACATTAGTAGGAGGTGTGGCAGGTGGTGTGTATCTAGTTACCACTGACATCCAAACGTCAAAACCTAAGGATCCCAAACATCATTTCATTAATGAGCTCCAATTAGCATAATTTGTTCCATCAAACTTACGTGGCTTGGTTGAGTACGAGCTTTCTTTATTGGCCATTTGTGTTCGCAAAGTCAAGGATCTACTCAAGTTGATTAAGCTTCTACTAGAGAACCTAGTGCTCTGATACCAATTGTTCGAACACAACAATCTACTGAGAGGGGGGGTGAATAAATAGATTCTAAAATTTTAGCCTTCTTTTCTAAAGGGCAGAAACAACACTTAGATATTGTCTGTGGAGATTAAAACTTAAGGATCATATAACAAATACATGCACATAAAGGATCAACACATAACAATAGATATACATGGAAAACCCAAGAGAAAAATCACAGCCAAAAAATGCGGTTATGAGCTACTATTCTAATCTAGCCTCACAATGAAATCCTTTGTTATAATTTTTAAGGGAACAAACCCTAAGGAGAGACCTATCCCATGAATTGAGGACCAACTCAGTTATCTGATGGCACCAACCAATCATAAGTACAACATATAAGATGATTACAATTTGGTCCAAAGGAACTCTTATCAATGCTATAGCTAACTATGTAACTACTCAACTCTTTTTTGTTGTCACAACACCTCTATTCACTACTTTGCACCAATATACTTCAATTTTTTTCCTCTTCTTCTTCTTATTTAGTGCATTCTTCATCCACCTCTATGCACTGATATACTCTTCTATAGCTCTCCTTTTCTATTTTTTTGTATTCTCTAATTGATGCAAAAGCTTTGGACAACACTTCACTTCCTTTCTCTATCTTCCCGCACCCTTAGACACCCCCACATCTATTTTATGTAGTGTACATTAATCATGATTGCCTTGATATCTTCTTCATTATCCCCCGGCTACACTGAGCCACACAACATTAATTCTTGGTGCAGAGAATTTTCCTTCATTTCCATCCTACCAAACCCTATGATCGGATATGTAGTTAATGCTCTCTTCTAATCCTACAATCTGATCTTTATTTTTGTCTCTATGGTCATCTATATTGTCATTTTGTGCATCAAATCACATTACATTTCTCGTCAAGGACGTTAGACCAGTAAATTTTCATCTCCAAGTCAGCCTACAAATAAACCCTATTTTACACATAGTTAGCCATTCACGATAGCCTTGTTCAAATCTCGACTATGGATTTCCAACCTTTGCACCACAATCCTACATTCTCCATTCATCGTCACACTTTAAAACACAACTATTCGATAAATGGTCCCTTAAATATCCTCCATTGATAGTGTCCTTCAAGAACATTCACCTCCATTTCTTTGATGTATCAATCACCATTGGATTGCCTATCAATCAATTTGTGTTGTCCCCCGCTATCCTGTTAGAGCTGACAATGGGCCCACAAGATCTTCATGGGTTGGAAAGCTTGTGTCAAGTGTCACTTTTCTATCGCTTATCACCTAATTTCTTCCAACTGTTTCACTTCACAACAATGATGTGAAGTGATGATGCCACATTTCATAGGGTTTACCAAGGTTCATTCCATCACTACCATGCATCATTTGATTAGCTTCATTTTATCTACATTGCTCCCCACTCCTTTGCTAGGTATGAATATGTCCCACCATATGTGCCACGGGCTAGCGAGCACTGTCGAATTTTCCACCTTGGCATGATCTCAGCCATTGATCAACCTTGTTATGCCAATTGTCCAAGATGACATCATGTATGATGTAGTCAAGGTAGGAGAGTCCAATTAAGGACTGTCCAACCTTGCAGCCTAAATCACTAACTCCATGATCACACAGATATGCAACAAAATTTAACAGCTAATCAATACAAAAGATAAAGATAATTAAGAACCCAGACACAAGATATATCCTGGGAAAACCCTAACAGGGAAAAACCTAGCCTTCAAAGCTCATTCCTCATTATATTATAATATCAAAACTCATTATATATGCCTCATAGGCTTAACAAAGTCTAGGATGCAGCCCAAGGATTACAAATGATTCATACAGTCACAATATGTCATAAACTGTTTCTCCTGCTCCACACTTCCTCTACTCTAAGATTCTTTTGGTTCAGAAAACTTCTTCACCGTGCTTCATAATTCACACCATCGATCACTTTATTGATCCCCTCTCCTTGATTCCTTGTAACAATCCTATATCTTCCATTTATATCTTCTGCAAGCCTTTAACTCTTAACAATTTGGCCCAAATACAACAACTAGTAAGGTAACGTGTAGACTCAAATATGTCAGCCTCAAACAATCAACAATTTACAATGTGAACCAACCAATGTTGTCCACAACAAAGTAAGGACCCAAAACAATATCCTCGAACATGAAACACCTTTAAAAATCATTCCTCGAAGATCCATAATAGGCTACAAACACCCTCTCAGCCAAGAACATGAAAACATGAACTCACAAAGGAAAATCATCAATCGTGAGCACCACAATCAATGTGGACCTGCAACACAGATAGGGAACGATTTGGAAACATTCACAAATATCATGGATCACCACAAAAACATCCACAACAACTCAAACTACTAGACTCACATTAACTTCTTTTAGGAACACCAACTAGAATAACATAACAATTGCCAGAATGCAGACACTCACAACTTGAACAAATATTCATGCGGATCTCTAATACTTAATGTGGATAAACTAGATATACTTAACAAAAAACCCTCTAATCCACAACCTCTGATCATCAACATACTGAGCTAACCAACAGATTGAACTCTATAGCATCACTGACAACTTGCAACTCATTTTATTACAATTTTCTTAATATCCTCAACATATACAAGATCTTTGACATTTACAAACTTAAAAGTATTAATGCCAAT
Organism: Sequoia sempervirens; assembly: GCA_007258455.2. Classification (NCBI taxonomy): domain Eukaryota; kingdom Viridiplantae; phylum Streptophyta; class Pinopsida; order Cupressales; family Cupressaceae; genus Sequoia; species Sequoia sempervirens. The sequence goes on along the minus strand of VDFB02256132.1, from coordinate 12,613,537 downwards.
CATGTTTGACAATGAATTTCAGCTCCTTAGCCTCTAGCAATCAAACATAGTAATCTAGTACCCTTCAACTTCACTATCAACTGCCTCCATGGTTCTGAATGCTTCTCGATGCCCTTGCATCAGAATCTTAGGGTTATTTGAAAATTGAGCCTCTTCACTTTGGTATATATTGTATCAAATCCTATGTTGTTTCTAGAATTGGTTTGGCGATCTATCCACAGGTACTTGCAACTGTGTTAAGGTCGGGGTTCTGTTCAAGTCCACCCTGCAAAACTATCTCAAGTTCTTGTAGGGTGATCCCACAATAGTGGTTTACAATTTTTGGCCAAACTAGACATTGAAATAATTTTTTTAACTAAATCTTCACTTTCGGGCACCAATAGCGGCTAAACCGTGAAGAATTTGAAGATGCAAACTAGAGTTTCATGAAATTTTTCCTATAGATTCTAAATATATTTTTTTCAAAATTTTTGGAATCAAATTTCACTTCTTTTTCCATCTCCCTTGAAAACTAGTTTTTTTCATAAAACAACATTTTTAAAAAGTGATTCTCACTGATAACGCATAACTTTTTTCCATGAAGGATAAAATTCTAATTCATTTGAATTTAGATTTATAACTCTGATATCTAGTGCTTCCACTTGGTTAGATAGTTTTTATTGAATATTTTTCTTTTAATCAAGTTTTGAATTCAAACCAATTATAATTCAAATATAGCACAACTGTATAACATGTAACTCTTTTCGTTTATATCGAAATTCTTTTTTTTTTTCTTTGTTGGATCAAGGACTTCAATATCTGGTGCACTAATATTTTTGATTTTTTTTTTTAATAATCTGCTATTTTTCCACATGTAGAACAAAGATTTTGATTTTAAGTGAAAAACCTACATTCACGAGAAATAAAAAATAAATATAATAATAAAATTAAATTTATTTAAAATTATATTTTTTGGGAAGCTTATAATAAGGAATACATACTTACAAAAAATAAATTTTAAATGAATTCATTTGATCCCCCAAAAGTTAAATCAAAAGTGGTTTTTAATCATCATTTTGATAGGTGTAAAGGAGACTCGGTTATACGTAAGGTTTAAAACTAGCGGGGTTCTATCAAAGGGGGTTTGATTTAACGTAGTTTGATAAAACTATTTTCAATTGTAATTCTCTAAATGGAACCTTTTAAGGCTTAAATCATTATATTTTATAAAAATATGTGATTTTAGCAAAAATCAGTTCCTCCCAGAAATTGTAAACTAGCTTTGTGGGATCACCTTGTACCCAATTTTGTCTCTTGAATTGATTTGGTGATCTATGCATAGGTACTTGCAATTGCCTCAAGGTCAGCGTTCTGTTCAAGTCCACCCTACAAAATTTCCTCAAGCTCTTCATTGGTTCGGTGATCTACTTGCAAGCCTTGCACAACCTTACTGGTCAGCAGTCTGAGCAAGCCACCCTGCAAGTTGGCTTTGGTTCTTCATCTTTTCATGGACGTGGTTCAATGATCTACTTGTAAGCCTTGAACTACCTCACTGGTCGGTGGTCTGAGCAATCCCACCCTACAAATTTCCTCAAGATCATTGTCTTCTTCTATTCCTTCATTCATATTTACTTTTCTCTAGTACATAAACCGTCTCTTTATGATCAATGCTTCACCTTCTTTGGGTTTTATGAAATTTGATGCCTCCAAAGGTTCACCTTCCTCAGCATAAACTAATTCTATATCAATAGGCTCTTCTTTATCTACACAAACTACCTCTGCATCCTTTACTATTTTTCTTTCATTAGCTTCATGATGACATTTAGTACTTGATTCTTTCTTCCTCCAGACTTGAAAACAAGTTTCTCTTTTTGAAAATCCTCTTTCACTCCTCTGGCGTCCTTCATTGTGATCAGTATTATGACTCCTATCAACTCTCCCTCTATATTTTGAATAATTTTCCTTGTTCTACTTTGCATAAGGTCTTCTCTCTTTGCATCTTGATCCCTCTTTTCCTCCAACATATGAGTTCTTCCATCTGTACAATATTCTAAGCATACAAGTAACATGTTTCCATTTTCTTCCATCAATCCATCCATAATTCATTTGCTTACAATCTATCATAGGCTTTCTCCTTCTCATTTTATCCCAACACATCTTTTCAAAATGATTCCTTAATCCACATAGCTTACAATGATATAGATCCCAACACAATTCATTTTCATGTCCATGCCTATTACAATGTGTACAATACATACCTTCCCTCTCCCAATTCAAATTGTTTGAACTTGTAACAACATCCTTACCTTTGTCATATCCAAGGCATTCACTTTTGGGTCTCATTACTGGTTCAATAGGTTCTATAATTCCTTATTAATGCTTTCCCAATCCTTTTCCTTCATATCCCATTCTTTGGATGATTTTGAAACCAATACCATCACCAAAAATTGTAGGCTTCATTACATTGTTATCTTTAACTTCACCTTCTAAAGAAAATTCTGCTACATCACAAAAATCATTAGTATCACAAGAAACATCATAATATTGAGGCCTAAATCTCAGATTCTTATTCTCCTTCTAGCATGCTATAAGTGATTGCTCCTACTGATTAGCATGTTCCTTCAAACTAGATATTTCCTTCTTCTGTAAACTATTCTCCTTGTTCAGCTCTTTCAAATTTTACTCCAAATCTTTGTTCCTCTTTTCAACCTTTTCAAACAACTTGAATCTTTTTACAAATTTCTTTCCAACATCCTCAAACATATCTAGCTCTACTTCTACTTCTTCATTTATCCTTCTTACATTTTCCAGTTCTTCTTCAAGACCATCATACTTGTGTCCTCCTAGTTCTTTCATCCTCTCCATCAATTCTAAATTACACCTCTCGATTTCACACAATTCTTCCTCCAAATTATCCCTTTTTCATATTAGGGTTTTAGTTTCCTTCTTCATCCTTTTCCCAATCTTCCCCATTAAAAAAAAATCAAATAAACAACCAAATTCGAATGCTTACCAAATCTTTCTTTCCTTGATTTTTCTTCGAGGATGACACTTATTAGTTCTAGGGTTTCACACTTCTTTCAACATAGTCTTTCTTCCCAACCGGTTCGCAACCATCTAACAAATTCACAACTACTTGTGATACCATTTGATGTAGTCAAGGTAGGAGGGTCCAATTAAGGACTGTCCAGCCTTGCAGCCTAAATCACTAACTCCATGATCACATAGATATGCAATTGAATTTAATAGCTAATCAACAAAAAGATAAAGGTAATTAAGAACTCAAACACAAGATATATCTTGGGAAAACCCTAATAAGGAAAAAAATAGCCTTCAAAGCTCATTCCTCATTATATTATAATCTCAAAACTCATTACATAATCCTCACAGACTTAACAATATCTAGGCCATAGCTTAGGGATTACAAATGATTCATAAAGTTGCATTCTATCATAAACTATTTCTCATGCTCCACACTTCCTTTGTTGTGAGATTCTTCTAGATCAGAAAAATTTGTCACTGTGCTTCATACTTCACACCATCAATCACTTTATTGATCCCCTCTCCTTGATTCCTTGTAACAATCCTCTATCTTCCTTTTATATCTTTGAAGAGGCTTGTAACTCTTAACAAGTCGGCCCAAATACAATGGCTAGTAAGGTAACATGTAGACTCAAATAGTTCAGCCTCAAACCATCAACAATTTACAATGTGAACCAACCAATGTTAGCCACAACAAAACAAGGACCCAAAATAATATCCTTAAACATGAAACACCTAAAAAAATCATTCCTCAAAGGTCCATAACATGCTACAAACACCCTTCTAGCCAAGAACATGAAAACTTGAACTCACAAATGAAAATCATCAATCGCAAACACCACGATCAATGTGGACCTACAACATAGATAGGGAACAATCTTGAAACATCCACAAACATCGTGGATCACCATAGAAACATCTGGGACAACTCAAAATACTAGAATCACATTAAATTATTTCAATAACACCAACTAGGATAACAAAACAACTACCAGAATGCAGACACTCATAACTCAAAAAAAATTCATGCGGATCTCTAAAACTTAACATGGATAAACTAGATATATTTAACAATAAACCCTTTAATCCAGAACCTCTAATCATCAACATACCACGATAACCAACAAATTGAACACTATAGCATCATTAACAACTTGCAACTCATTTTATTACAATTTTCTCAATATCCTCGACATATTCAAGATCCTCGACATCTACAGCCTTAAAGGTATTAATTATAATCATGTCTAGTAATGAATTTCAGCTCCTCAACCTCTAGAAATCAAACATAGTAATCCAGTACCCTACAACTTCAATGTCGACTACCTCGATGGTTCTGAATGCTTTCAGATGCCCCTACATCAATGTACCAATAACTTCCTCTGCTATCATCGTAGGTCCCACTATCCACTATGGATTACTCTTCACCAATCCTCTCAACCCCACTTGATTTAACCGAGACCCACCACAGACACAACGAGTTGGTAGGGAGATTGTTAGATCTTTTAGTCTCAACCAACTCCATTGATTTTCACAAAAAGGAAATATTTGCCTGAGACTTGCAAAATATTTTAATGCTACAAATATTTACTCAGTTGTTGGTAATTTCTAGGTGAAAGGGTCAGTTCCCCACATGACTTAATAGGCCTAAGTGATCACTTAAGCTACCTACAACTGTCAAACACAAGTCACCATCAAATTAGAAATGCTATTTCGGTGCCATGATTGTATGTACCTAGGGTTTAACCAACAAACCTTAATTCTAACAAAGAGCACAAGTAATCCTTTTTAGAGCATAGCCTTCAAATTCTAGCCCTGAAAAATACATTTCTAATTTGCTCTCAGAAAACCCATGTCAAATCTTAGATCATATTTTTCTTTAGAGTGTTGAGAGAATTTAGTAACATTTGCAGCCTTGACTTCATCTTCCTGATTCACAATACACTATCTTCCTCAAACATTAATGAAAAAATTTCAACATTAATGTTGACTCTCTTTCATACAAAAAATGTTTCATCTCTCACCTGGGTATGTGTGGGATCATCATGGTAAAAAAAGTCCAATAAGTGGCGAAAAATTTAGAAAAATCAGAGTTAGGCAACTTGACGTAAAAAATTGAATAAGTTATCTATATTATTTCAAATATATGTAAAAATAGAATCTGTAGCAAATTGAATGTAGTTTCTAAACTACTAGGTTTATTTTTTTTAAATAAAAAACCTATTTGGTGAAAATTTGAAATTTCAATTCAGTAGTACTTAAATTTCAGGGAAAAAATAAGAATTAGGTGTCTGTCTGACCACCCTAACCACAATAAAATGATAATATTTTTTTATAAAATTTTAGATATTAGTAGAAGACTCATGTCCCGATGTGATGGATATTTTTTTGTAGTTTTTTTCCAAGTAAATAATTAATTATGAATTTTTTGTTACAACTTTTTGAAAATATAAAAACTTGTATGTCTAACCACCTTAACTTGGTCAAAACTTCATGAAATTTATTTATTTTAATCCTATAGTATGCAAAGCATACAATGTGACACATGTTTTGGATTCAAAAAATGTAATAACATTTTCAAGCTATAAATGTTTTTGAATCAGCCTATCAATTAGGACTTTAGTCATAATTCAAATAGAAAATGGATAATAATTATTTATTAAATTCAAAGTAAAGCATAATTTATATTGCTAGAAAGCTAAGAATATCTTTTAAAAATCCTTTTCATTTGATCAATTTTGGGTAAAAAAAGGTCATCAGCCACATACCCTACACATACCCATTATATCACCACGTTTTGGCCCATCATGATCCTGCACATACCCGCCTAATCCCCTTATGACATCAATGACATAAATATGCCAACAGAGTCTATGATGGTATCTTATGATCTTTTATGTTAGATATTATATAGAAGTAATAGTTGTTTCTATACATAAAAGATGTTTATATTTTGATTGTTAACAAATATGGTGAATTGATTGATACTATCTAACTAATGTTTATTGTATCTTCTTGAGGTAGCTAGATGGGTTCCATTCCTTTTCTTTGTAAGTATGCATTTATTGAGGTGTTCAATTATTGGTATTATTATTATGTACATTAGTTGGATTATATTATGTTAGCTGATTTTATACTTGTTAGAGTAATAAGTTATCTCAATTAATTTAATCATATTGGTTAATTAATTAAGTCACTTATTACTTTAGGTTTTCTTATGCTAAACTTAGGCACATTAATAATTAAATATTTATTAATTATTAAGTGTGCACACTAGGGTTTTCCTTTTAGGTTTTACTTTAGGGTTCCTTGATCTCCTTCATAAGGATTGATCTCATTGTAATTATTAGATTCTCTTAATGCATTTTTGCTTGAGGCTTGCAAAACATCTTCTTTGGTTTTGAATATCTTTTGCACGTGATAGGTTATTGCATGCAGGTGATTCTTGGTGTTTGTAAAGTTCGGTTTCTCAAATTCTTCATGGTATTAGAGATCTAGACCTATAGCTACCTGTTCATCTTTTAAAGATATTTCCTCACAGTGATTTTTTCTATGCAAGGGTTTCTTAACAGGCTTCTTTTTTATGGATTTTGGGGTAGCCTTTTTTTTTGGACATTTTTGGACAAAACAAACCTCGCCATTGAGTCCACAACACCCAAAAACCCCTATTTTCATATAAAAATTGTCCATTTTGGACATAGTCAACCAAAGAAGCAAATTTTTTTCCCAAAGGTCGTATAGCCCAAGGGCACGTAGATTGAGGCTCAAAAATTAAAACAAAAAACAAAAAAAATCAAAGTGTTTTTGAAAAAAATTGTGTGGCTAGTTAAAAAGTCTTTAGCCACCACTGCTCTACCAAATAGCCACTCTTGCACCACCCTTCAGCCACAACCATTGGCGGTCTCCACCATAATGTCGCTCCACCAGCTTTAGCCCTCGTGGGCCTAAAATCTCTCCACTCATGGTCATATTGGGACCGGGAGTTAGTCCCCATCCCCCCACCGGCTCGAAGCACCTGCTCTGGTCGCATGGGTGACTAGGAGCTATGCTCTCTCCACCAACTGATGTTTTTTTCTTCTCCACAGTGGACAATCATATCTGCAACCGAGGGCTAGTGCTTGTGGGCCAACTTTTTGCACTTGTTTAATGTTAAAAGTGCCTTTTACAGGCCTTTTATTCATTTTTTCATAACTTTTGCAAACATAGGCCTTTTTTTGTAAATGAGATATCACCAGAAATCTAGTTCGATGCTATATCTAATGGTGTATGTGTGTTTTTCTGGTTTTGAATTTTTGATGCTTTTTTCAACCTTTGAAGTCCGAAGTTGTTGTTTTCACTCTAAGAGGCATAAATTTTGTGTCCGGACTCAGTTTTCTGAAAATAAATAGGCGTTGGAAAGCCGATTCAGTACTCTAGAAAGATGTCAAACCTTGTTTTTTTATAATATTTACTAGGTATCTTATATTCTTATTTGATCTCAGCCTCTACCTTTTGAGTTATTTCCTTGGGAAGTGTGCAATCAGGCTATTTTTTAGATCAAAGGGCATTTTTCTTTTTCTTTGAGAGTATATATTGTTGTTTTCTATCATGGATACACATAATATTTCATTTCTTACTCCATTCAATTATTTTGGTTGGAAAAAAAATGGAGATTCATTTGAAGCATCAAGGGTTGCATAGGGTAACCATGGGTACAAAAATTGAACCTATAGGTGCTACTGAAAAGAAAAAGTGGTTTAATAGGTGTCATGAAGCTTTTGGTACTTTATGTCTATCTCTTTCTTTTGATCTTCTTTTTCATGTTGAGTCTTGCACTACACCCAATGACATCTGGACTACTTTAGGGTCTTTGTTTGGGAAGCAGGATACTATGAGAGGGTTTTAGTTAGAGAATGAGCTTATTGGCTTAAATCCTAGGGATTTTGATAGAATCTATGAGTTTTTCACCAAACTCAAGTCTCTTAGATTGTAGTTGTCAGAATGTGGTGTTTAGAAGGAAGACTCTCAGTTGATATCGTCCATTCTTTCTAAGCTTGGACCAAATTATTCAGTTTTTGTATCTACCTTTTATGCCACTAGGGATGCACTTGGTACTAGATTTACTATGTCTTATTTTGATTATTTTTCGTTTTCTCTCACTCGAGATCAGGCCAAGTTTGATAGCATGGGAAATTTGAAGCCCTCTTCATCACAAGAACTTATTGCATCACAGGAGCCCAAAGATCAGAAGGCTCCTACAAGAAAAGGAAAGAAATTGAAACAAAAAGATTCCAAATATCATGAGTAGTAGGAGTCTTCAGATTCATCCTCTTCTTCTAATGAGAAATCATCTAGGAAGGAGAAGGTTCCATGTGCATATTTCAAAAGAGTATAGAACATAGTTGCTATAAGGACATTGATGGGTTGAAGCATCTTCTTCGAAAACATCAGATTGATTTTCCTTCTAGGATTTCTACATCATCTCCTTCCCCTCATTTTCTTCTTCTTTAGAGCAGCATGATAGGTGCACAACTGGTTTACATACTTCATCAGATATGAAGGGGCATGCTCTTTGTGCTTCTTTAGGTCATGGATTAGGGAGATGGCTTCTAGATTCAAGAGCATCTCATCATATGGCATCTTCATAGTCTTTGTTCACTTCCTTTGAGCCTTGCACTATTTCTCCCATTTTGATGGGAAACAATGCATACATGAGTGTTACAGGGAAGGGGTCTATTAGTTTTGGGAACAACACTTTTTAGGATGTCTTGTGTGTTCCTCATTTGATGAACAACCTTCTTTCCATATATCAGATCACACATGGAGGAAATGGGAGATGTGTGGAGTTCACACCTGATTCAGTTATCATCAGAGACTTGGAGATTAGAGTAGTTATTACTACTAGGGTGTTGGATCACTCATCTCGGTTGTATTCCTTTGTATATTTTTCTATTGATAGTTCTTATGTTCCTACAACTCTTCATCACACTTCTACTGTGAATCATCATTCAGAGGAGATATTTGGCTACTTTAACATTGGTGTTCTCACTTTTGATCTAGTTCTTGAGCCTTCCATTCCATCTCCTCCACCTATTGTTGTAGTTGTTGATATTTCTATGGATACATATGTGGTTTCTTCCATTTCAGTGCAGCAGGACATACTTGATCATTCATCTTTGAATGTTTCTCTTCAGTCTTCACCTACTTTGACTTCTTCATTGGTTGAGGTCACACCTACTTCTACGGTGACATCTTGTGCTACACCTACTTCAACTTTAGAGATTGCATTCATGAGGCCTCTTCCCTCTCACTTCTTTTATGAGATGTGGTTTCTCCATTTTTTTTGGAGCTACTTCATTCTAGGTGGGCTATGTGGTCTCTTCATTTGTCTCTTCTGGGGGGGCTCATTCATGTATCTTTCTAATGGATGGTGTCCTTGGAGGGTCTTATGCAGTCCTTCATATTTTATCACTTAGTTGTTTTTTGCATTCTATTTTGGGGAGGAGTTTTGTTCCCACGTGGTTTTCTCCTTTACCTCATTTGATTTAGTTTGCATTGCATTTGTAAATGGGTACCTGATCAGGCTTTGTTGCCAGGACCTATATTTGCTTTCATGCATCTTTTCCTAGTGTTTTAGCCACTCCCTAAGTTCATCTTAAGGAGGGGTGTTAGAGTAATAAGTTATCTCACTTAATTAATTTCATCATATTGGTTAATTAATTAAGTCACTTATTACTTTAGGTTTTCTTAAGCTAAATTTTGGCACATTAATAATTAATTATTTACTAATTATTAAGTGTGCACACTAGGGTTTTCCTTTCAGGTTTTACTTTAGGGTTTCTTGATCTCCTTCATAAGGATTGATCTCATTTTAATTATTAGATTCTCTTAATGCATTTTTGCTTGAGGCTTGCAGAACATCTTCTTTAGTTCTGAATATCTTTTGCACGTGATAGGTTATTGCATGCAGGTGATTCTTGGAGTTTGTAAAGTTGGGTTTATCAAATTCTTCAATACTATGGGTTTGAGTAGGAGTTAGTATGGGGAAGATGATTTATATTTAATGGTTATTGATAATAGTATCAATTTTAAGGTAGCTTTCAATAGGCTACTTCTATAAGTAGTGACATGTTGAGAACATATATTATGATCAATTATTGTTTGATTCAATAAGTCCAATGATAAGTAGCTTTAGAGGAGAAAATGGATGTAGTGACACCTCAAATTCATAAAAAAATAGGGGGCTTGTGTGGTCTCACAACATGCCCCATGACTATAAGAATTGGGGACCCAAGTGAAAAAACTAACGCTTATCGCAGATGTTGGCTAGTTGAAAAGATCACCAAAAGTGAACAGAAAAGAGAAATCTTTAATAAAAGAATACTTCATAATGTAGTGTTCTAGGTACTAGATACCTGGAACCAGGAATGTTTGAAAAAGGATAAAGGTAATGCAAATGTTGAGCAGAATATTCTGGTCCGATAATCGAGGTCCGATAGGATGGAGGTTTTAGTAAAATCATAGTCCGAGAGAATTCATGGGTAAAGTTGAATATCGGGTACCAGGTATCGGGTAATGACACAAAGTGAAGTTTTAAAATATTAAGGTTATCCAATGGGTTTGATAGTCCAGTAACCTGATATATAAGAGATAATCATGTAGGGTGATCCCACAATACTGGTTTATAATTTTTTGGCCAAATTGGACAATGAACTAATTTTTTCTAACTAAATATTCACTTTCGAACACCTATAGCGGCTAAACCGTGAGGAATTTGAAGATGATGAAAAATAGTGATTTATGACATTTTTTCTGTAGATTCAAAAAATATTTTTTTCAAAACTTTTGGAATTGGATTGCACTTCTTTTTTTTTTTTTAGACTGCAGGAATCGGGTAGCACGACCCCCTATAAACTGCAGTGCGCCTGGTAAACTTTTTAATGTGAACGGGCGGCGCCGGGCGGACACACCCTCCAAGCACACGAGACGGGGAGACTAGAACTTGTGACCAGCAGAGCTAATGGAATTACTTAGCCAACCAAGCTAGGGCCCCCGCCGATTGCACTTTTTCCATCTCCTTCGAAAACTAGTTTTTTTCAGTAAACACCATTTTTAAGGAGTGGCCTCACCGTATACAACATAATGCTTTTCTATGAAGGATAAATTTTATTTTTTATTTCTTGTGAATTTAGATTTGTAACTATGATATCTAGTGCTTCCAATTGGTTTCATAGTGTTTTATTGAGCAATTCTTCCTTAATCAAGTTTCAAAGTCAAACCAATTACAATTTAGACATAAGCGGACCGTTTAACACAACTTTTTTTGTATGTATCAAAATTCAATTTTCTCTTTGTTGCATCAATGACTTCAATATCTGTGCACTCATATTTTTCAAAAAAAAAATATAATCTTCTATTTTTTCACATGTGCAGAACAAAGAGCTTGATTTTCATTGATAAACCTAAATTCACAAGAAATAAAAAAATAAATATAATAATCAAATTAAATTTAACTAAAATTATACTTTTTTGGAAGCTTATAATAAGGACTACATACTTACAAAAATTAAATTTTAAATGAATTCATTTTATTCCTAAAAAACTAAATCAAAAGTGGTTTTTTATCAACATTTTGATAGGGGTAATGGAGTCTTTGTTCTAGGTATGGTTTAAAACTAGCCAAGTTTTATCCAAGGGGGCTTGGTCTAAGGTGGTTTGATCAAACCCTCTTCAATTCGAATCCTTTAAATAGAACTTTTCAAGGATTAAATCATTATATTTTCTAAAAATATGTGATTTCGACAAAAAATAGGATCTTGAAGAAAGTGTAAGCCACTATTCTGGCAGCACCCTACAAGGATTTGTGATATGCTAGAAAGTGTGTTATTTATGAGAAGTTTATATGATAATGATCTAGTGATGGTTTTATTCACATGAGATTTTTATAAATGTTTTTTTTAAAAGGGATTTAATGAGTGGAATTTGTGATTGCAGTTCTGGAAATGCAGATTGTGATGTAGAGTTCAGGTATGGATAGTTAGGAAAATTTTAATCATGGATAGAATCATATCCAGATTGGGTTTCTTATTCTAGGATGTTATATGTAGAGGAGTTTGAATCCACAGTAATAATGGAGATCTCAGTATTATGTATGTGGCGTACAAAAGCTCCAATCTCTGAGGAATCCCATTCCCGACAATAGAAAGGCCAAGGAAAAACAAAAGTGTGGGAACATGATAATGAACTGATCATTTTGAATATATGGGAAGATTAATACACATGATTCTAATTCAAGTTATTTTCTTGGTGATAATAAATAGATGAAAAGACCAAAGTGCTTCAACATGTAGATTTAGGTTGACCTTCATTGACTTCGATTACAATTATCTTACCAGTCACTACAGTCCAGGTGCCTTGATTTGATTCGTCCCTTGGATTTCCTCTCATCTATTTGTCTTATCCTATAGATATGCGCCTTACTTCTATAAAAGGACAAGGGATACTTCTTTTTAAGTTTAGAATTTATGGATGTCAGAAGAGGCAAAACTTCTCTAAATTTTGTTCTTTTTTCCTATTTTTTGAATCATTTTGGTCTAAAAACTTGTATGCATGTAGAAATTAATCAATTTCAAATCCAATTTGATAGCTACCTATCTCATGAAATCTTTGTAGTTGGTTTTCTTAGTTCAAATGAACAAGACTATGTTTTGTGTCGATTAAGGGTGCATACAAAACCTACTCAATGTCCAAACTAAAACCCCTCTCTTTAAAAGCTCACACCATTTTATATGTAGCTGTGAAGGAATCTAGTGAAGTATAAAGTGGTTTTCTTTTATTTGATTAATTCTTTGGGGCATGCGTGGAGAATAACTGAGTTAAATTTTAATTTTTAGTATTTTTTATGCTCTATTTTAGAATAGATGTTTAAATTCTTAAAAATGTTTCAAAAAAGAGATGAATGAATGGAAATTTATTGAAAATATTTTGTTTCCTATGAAATTGTTGAGTGCTTAAAGCTAAATTTACTTAAGTGATAGAAAAATTGTTGATATTCATGAAGTATTATTTCAAATCTTTTGATTTCATGATATTATTTTATGATTGAAATGAGAATTTGGTGTATGATACATTTGACATTAAACAACCATATTCTCTTTGAGATTAACAACAATATCACATCATACCTTGAAAAGAACTTAGTACTATCAAGACCTGACTACTGGAGACTTGGGATTGAACTAAGCCAACCTTTATCCTATCATACAGATGCCTCTAGGTTGCCTTTGGTTAAGTCTTTCAAGAAGGATATGATCTTCACCATTTTCCTATAAGGAATTTATCTGCAATGTTGTTGTGAGTAACATCACCATCAACAGGAACTGGTGCTAGAAGGAGAAGCTATATATTGAAATGTGTATTAGTCTCGAGCTTAAAATGGAAGCTTGTAAAGAAAAAGTATAGTGGAAGCTGGTACTTCAATATGGAAGTTGAGAAAATTTGGAAAAAATTTAACTAGAAATTACATCCTTTGAGTTTATTCACCTTTGGTAGAGTCACAGAGTGTAGAATTTATGATACAACTGATCATGGTGAACTTGATTGTGAATTTTTTTTAACAAGGGTAAGTTTGGCTATATGTAAAGTGATTCTATTAAAGAAAAAAAGTTCTAACTGCTAGAAGAAAGGAATTGTTAACAAGAAATACATTTAACCCTAGCAGAATTGAAAATGTTAAAAAATTAACTGATACATCAAAATAGTTTGATAACTACAATTATTAAAAAGATCTTAACATTTTGCAGGAAAATAGGCAAGAATGTCGAGATTTCGAGACATCACATCAGAAACAAGGAAATTATATTGATGAGTCATCATTCTCCTTATACGAGTAAAAAACAAATGAAGAGGAGCGGGAGAATCAAGTAGGAGATGTGTGTATTTTTATCCAAGTTCAAAATTCACAAGTCAAAAAAGGAAATTTTCCTAATTTTATGGAAGATATAGAGTATCAAACTTTTACTTTTTCTCTCTCTAATAACAATATAAATTGTGATATATCTTGGTCTAACAAAATGCAAAGTGAAGACAGGACCAAAGACATGAAAATTTTTGCAGGAGAAGAAAGCTAAGAAATGGACACAACCATTCATGGAAATGAACAGAGTAAACAAAACAATGAGCTAAGGCTAAAAGAAGGTAGAGTATGGTCACATTAGATGAAATGTGTGAAATCAACCTTTAATGAGGTCATTTTCATACATATGAGCCAAGTTATTGGCAAGTACACTTTTGAATTTACAATTATTAAACACATAAAATTTAGAAGAATTCATTGTTACAGTAGGACTTTTCAAATTTCTTTGAGTGAATTGAAGGATAAACTTGTTGTAATTCATACTAGGACAATAATGGACATAGTCATTGAAATCAAAATGAGTTGTTTTGTTAGGGTTAATCGCTTGTTAGATTAGAAATTTGGTTAGTTAGGGTTAGTTTTACTTTTGTAGGGTTTGTTTGTTTTTTTTTTCTTTCTTTGTTGTCGCTTCTCTTTCATTCATTTTTTCTTTTATTTTTCTATTTAGCCTTTGCAATAGAAAATTTTTCCTAACTTATCTTACACATGAGACTTAATTCGAACATTTGTAAAATTGTGCTATGAAATATAAAATTATAAAACAATGAAAAATAAATAGATACTTTAAGATGTATGAAAAATCTATGTGTGTGTGTGTGTGTGTGTGTGTGTGTGTATCACGTATATACATGGAAGTATCAAAATTATTGCTTCAAAAGATCAAAAAATAAAAAAGAGTGAGTTGAGTTGCAGATAAGAGTAGTCATTCAGTTGATATGGGATGCCTCATCTATCAGGGATAAATACCCTATGTAGGCATGTTCCTAGTGAACTTCAAAGTCACGAATATGGAGGTTAGTGAGAAAAGGCCAGAGTGGAACCACTTCCCCATGTTCTAAGAATTGAGGAATATCATCCATTGGAGGGATTCTGATGGTCAGGTGTGCAATAGACAAAATAGTATCTAGATTCTCCAAATATTCAAGCCTTACTATCAAATTGGCAGTTGAGTGAAAATATTCAATAGGAAGCCCAATATCTAGGAGTGATGCTACAAAGCAAGAAGACGTGTCAGAATAGAAATGGTAGTAGCGGCTGGACTCTACATACTTTTCCCCAAGGACTAAGCACAAATTTGGTACAATGAAATTGGAACTCTGAATGAAGAAAACATTTTCAAGGCTTTGCGGTGTGATACATCCTAAGAAAACATTCTAGCGGTGAGAGAAGGCTAGGAAAATTGGAGTATCCATGACCTAGAAGCAAGCAAGAATAGGTAGAGCAAGAAATGAAAAATAACAAGAAAGCTAAATAAAAATGTGAAGAATTCAAGAAGTGAGGAGTTTATAGAAATCTGTGAGGAAGTTGCGGTACATAGTTTCCTCGAGTGAAGTCTTGGGAATTGTAAGCAGGGTGGAAACTAGATGAGAGTCTTCAGAGAAGAATGCTAAATCAAATTAATTCTTTACACATAGTTGATGATAATTTTCTTCAAGTTTGATAAGTACAAAGATTGCAAATCAAGAAAGTTGAATATTTCAAAATTAATAGTGGTCATTTCATTTTTTTTAAGCTGTATTAGTTATGGAGGTGCTTATGTATGTGAAGCAGAAAAGAAAATTGCATCGGTAAGGCAACACACGTCATCACCTAGGTAATTTGAAAGGAGTAATACATGTGAGTTGAGGCATGTGAATTTAATGCAGAATAATGTGATCTTTTTTCAATGTCATCATGACATTCCTAATTCATTAATGTGGTGCAACACCATCAAATCAAAATCGCTAGCCAAGTATTTAGTAGTTGCCATAAAATTTAATCGAAAGGGTGGTAACTAATGGTTCTAAATTTAGATTTAAATTTGGTGATTAAATTGTTTGTTGCTAAATTTAATTTATGCATATTTTCTAACACAACAAGTTGTAATTAGCTAGGATTTGGCATAAAGTGGTAAAATTTAGCTAGAAATACACACCAATGGGAAATTATTAAATGAGTTTTTTGGAAGTAGTGAATTGATGAAGGGATTTGCATTGAATGAAAAATCAAAAAGGTAACCTTTGCTACAACTATAATTCCCAACCTAATAGTAGGCATCATTGCTTGCAAGTTCAAAATGAGCTATCATTGAAATATCAAAAGAGAAAAATGAGCTATCATTGCAATATCAAAAAAAAAAAAAAAAATCAACACTTTAGGCTATCCAAATATCTCTATCAAGGCTATGGATGCTTGGTTGGTAGTAGAGCTATGTTTGGGGGAATTACAAAGATAACCTTTTTAGGGCTATAGATGCTTGACTGGCAACAAGGCTCTATCTCTAGTTGGCTTTGGAGGATTACCAAATTATGTAGTTCAATGTCAATGAACTGATTCTTTTCACTGAATTTCAAAAACTATAATCAATTAGAGCACACACAGATGTTTCCTAAAAAATTTTACTTTTTATGCCAAAATATAAGTAAAGGTAAAAAATATTATTTTAAAATATGCATAAATTATAATTTACGACCTTTAAATTTGGTTTTATTGGTTGCAAGTTAATGTGTGGTCTCACAACACACCCCAAGACTGTAAGATTCGGGGATCCAAGTGAAAAAACTAATGCTTATGGCAAGTGTTGGCTAGTTGAAAAGATCACCAGAAGTGAAGAGCAAAGAGAAATCTTTAATAAAATAATACTTTGTAATGTAGTGTTATGGGTACTGGATACCAGGAACTGGGAATGTTTGAAAAAGACAAAATGTAATGTAAATGTTGAGAAGAATATTCTGGTAAGATGGAGGTTTTGATAAAATTGAAGTCCAGGAAAATTCATGGGTAAAATTGAATACCAAGTACCGTGTACCGAGTAATGATGTAAAGTGAAGTTTTAAAATCTTAAGGTTATCCAATCGGTCCAATAGTCCGATAACCTAATATATAAGAGATAATCATGGAAGGATTTTGATATGTTGGAAAGCATGTTATTTATGAGAAATTTCTATGATAATGATCTAATGATGGTTTTATTCACACAAGATGTGTATAAATGTTTTTTTAAAAAGGGATTTAATGAGTGGAATTTGTGATTGTAAGAGATGTAGATTGCGATGTAGAGTTCAGGTATGGATGGTCAAGAAAATTTGAATCATGGATAGAATCATATCCACATCAGGTTTCATATTCTAAGATGCTATATGCAGAGGAGTTTGAATCCACTAGAATACTAGAGATCCCAATATTATGTATGTGGCATACAAAAGTACCAATCTTCAAGGAAGCCCATTCCCGAGAATAAAAAGCCTGAGGAAAAAAAAGTGTGGGAACATGATGATGAAGTGATCTATTTGAATATATGGGAAGATTCCTACACACTATTCAGATTCAATTTATTTTCTTGGTGATAATAAAAAGATGGAAAGCCCGAAGTTCTTCAACATGTAGCTTGAGGTTGACCTATGTTGGCTTTGATTGCAATTCCCTTACCAGTCACTATATTCCATGTGCCTTGATGTGATTCATCCCTTGGATTTCCTCTCATGTATTTTTCTTATCCTATTTGTGCCTTACTTCTATAAAAGGCCAGGGGATACTTATTTTTAAGTTAAGATTAGAATTTGTGGATGTTGGAAGAGCCAAAACTTCTTTAAGTTTTCCTCTTTTTCCTATTTTTTGGATCATTTCAGTCTAAAAACTTGTATGCACCTAGAAATTAATCAATACTAGAGCCAATTTGATAGCTACCTATCTCATGAATCTTTGTAGCTAGTTTTGCTAGTTCATCCAAACAAGACTATGTTGCATCATTTAAGGGTGCATGCAAAACCTACTCGGTGTCCAAACTAAAACCCCTCTCTTTAAAAGATCACACTATTTTATATGTAGTTATGAAGCAATCTAGTGAATTATAAAGTGGTTTGCTTTGATTTGATTAATTATTTGGGGCATGCATAGAGAATAATTGGGATAAATTTTCATTTTCAGTATTTTTTATACTTTATTCTAGAATAGATGTTTAAATTCTTAAAAATGTTTCCAAAAAGAGATGAATGAATGAAAATTTATTAAAAATATTTTGTTTCCTATGAAATTGTTGAATGCTTAAAGCTAAATCTACTTAAGTGATAGCAAAATTGTTGATATTCATGAAGTATTATTTCAAATCTTTTGATTCATGATGTTATTTTATGATTGAAATGAGAAATCACTTTCTACTACATGTGACTTTAAAAAACCATATTCCCTTTGAGATAAACAACAATATCACATCATACCCTAAAGTGAAACTAGTATTGTCAAGACCTAACTACTGGAGACTTGGGATTGAACTAAGCCAACCTTTATCCTATCATATGGATTCCCCTAGGTTGCCTTTGGTTAAGTCTTTCAAGAAGGATATGCTCTTCGTGGTTTTCCTGTGAGGAAATTTTTTGTACTATTGCTATGAGTAACATCGTAGTCAATAGGGCTCATATTCTATATCGAATTCATTGATGACAAAGCTTATCACTATCAATGCTCTTCACCTTCTCAAGCTAAAATAGGAAGTGACAACAAGAATCATCAATTTTTTATTTTTTTTAGATTGCAAGAATCAGGTAGCACGACCCCCTATAAACTACAGTGTGCTTGGAAAAAATTTTAACATGACCACCGATGCTGGCATGGCATTCCCTTCATTACCATGGAGGTGGGGGAGAATAGACCTCGTGACCAACCTCCTGCAATAGGAAAGATGTAGCCAACTGAGCTAGGGCCCCCACCCAACAAGAATCATGAATTGCTACCATATAAAATCACTTTTATTTATTCATTCCATTTTTATTAGTCAAAGAAGAGCCAAATTCTTCAATACTAACCATCATTCTTGTACTACCACATATAAAAAAATTTCTTCCTATCTCTACTTCTCTCTATCCTTAAAGTGAAATGTTTATAATTTTTTATAAACTTATTGTTTATAGCAAATAATCTCATTTAATAAGGAGGGTAAATTATTTAGATAAAACAATTCGTACTATTGACCAAGTATTTTCAGTATGGGTTGATTAGAATTGATCCATTATGAATCAAAACATAATTTAGCCATTAAACCTCAATCTCAAACAAGATCATTCAAATTGAAAGATGTAGACTTTAAAGCATTCATTAAAACTAAAAAATACAAAAATATGAAAACAATTAAATGCCTACTCTAATCCATTTAAAACTTATCTTTTTTTGGAATTGGTGTCGCATTGATGCGGAACAATGACCCTTTCCCAATCCCATGACTAGCGAGCCTATTTCAATTGATCCTATTGAAGAGAATTGATAAAAATGTTGTGATAAATTGATGAAAACATGATTTATGCTAAATTGAACATGATGCAAGCTAAATTTTAACATGATTCTATGATAAACTTGATCTAAATATGCAACTTCTAAACTATTCCAAGCTATTTCTAAGCTAAAAGATTAAAAACCTAATTTGTAAACAAGCTAAGATGGATTCATGGAATCCATTAAGGGATGTTTTAAGCTATTATGGAACTAAGAATGGAAAAAAATTATGAGTGCGTGTGAGTGAATTCAACAACATAAGTTTGCAATTAACAACTAGATCCATTTGTCTCCAAATAGTGACCTATTTATAGGAAAGCAAATGAGAAATGGAGGGTTGTGATAAAAAACATTTATCAATGGTCAAGGATGGAGGAAATAGGAGGCATGGATCATGGATTCTCATCAATGGGTGAGAATCAATGATGAGATGTTAATCGAGGGCTCGCATTTGACTTGCACACATATGTCACAAGGTAACATGTTCAAGAGTTCATATGTTTAGCTTGTTCAAGAAGCAAAGTGAGATGATTGGAGGACAGAGAATATTCTTTGGAATATTCTCATGGGTGAGGATAAAGATATTTTGCATATTAAAAGAAATTTTTAATGTGCAAAAAAGGAAACAAGGAATATTTGATGGGAATAATCCCTTTTTGGAGGAAAATTAGTTTAATTGTTAATTAAACAATGATTAATTACACAATTAAGGGATTAGAAGAATTAAAGTTATTTTCATTAAATTAAATGATTTAGTGAAAGGGGGAAAGGTGAAATGATATTTAATTAAATAACTTAGGGTTATTTATTTAAATAAGATGACTTAGGGAATTAAATTAAATAATATGATTTATTTAATTTAATGAGATGAGATGTTAGCATGAAAAGGGGGGTGAATTAACCCGATTTGATTTAATTAGGTTAATAGATGAAAATGATGCAATCAATTAATTAGCTAGGCTAATTCAATCAATTAAGAAAAAAGATGATGAGTTTCGAGAGGAAGAGATGTTAGTATACTTGATTTTAGGACATTTTTTAGTGTCTACATTTTTCCCCTATTTAAAGCAAGTTACCTACTACTTTGGTTTAAAGATTGATGCTCCTCGATTTAAAACTACTACTTAAATCAAAAAATAAAAAAAATAATGATTTTTTAGATGCCCCAATGGAAGGATAAAGTTGTTTCCTTGCCCCCTTGAGAAATTGGGCGAAAATTTTGAATTTTGGGTTGATTTCTCAATAAAGGTTAAAATTTTCCCTAGGAATCCAAAAAGGCTCTGGGATGCAAGAATTATGCCAAAAATGCAAAAAATGATGCAAAATAATGTCCTGATTGGAAAAATTGGTGAAAATGATGAGAAACCCTAGCTTCAAGGTTAAATTAGGGAGAAAAAGCCTAAATTTCTAGCATAAATAAGCCAAGAAGGGTCAGTTTCAATTCATTTGTGCATTCACACCTTGGATATTCTTGCTATTTTGAGCTCTGACCCTCTGATGAAATGGTGCGACAAGAGCTCCCCAGACATATTTCCAACCCAGTTTGAGAGTATCAACATATTCTTGGCTTAGGACCACTGGTATCTAACTCCAAACCTGATTTGAAATTTTACTTTTTCATGCATTTATTACACTTTAAATTTTAAACTTTGGTGATGTCACTATGGAGTGACACACATTTGAAAATTGGTGACGCTAAAATTATTTATAGAGATGCACTTCATGATTTAAAATTAGGGTTTCCAATTTTAAATTGTGACACACCTTTCGATTTAAAAACTAGGGTTAGGGTTTTCAAAGTTTAAATCATGGCACACATGTATATGGTGACACACTTTGCAATTTACAATTTGAAATGCATTCAGGCACCACAATTTGTAATTTGACATATAGCAATGCTATTGTAAATAGCAACACTATTGTGATTTTTTTACTTAAAATTCTAAACTAGGTCAATTTTTTTTAATTTTTTGATGTCATGCGCTTCAAGGGTGCAAGAGGTCATTCCACCACTAATGTATCATGAGCACAGGCCCACAATTTTGAAGAGACTAGGTATTTTGTCCAAGTTATGCTAGGAGCACCTGGGAAACATTGGCCTTTTGTATATTGCATATGGCCCCGTCATCTGGACTCATCTAGTGATGATGACTACTTTGTGTGAGAGATGACACAGTGAGACTTCATATTTTCACCTTCCCATTGGTGATGCAATAGTGACCTTAGAGGATGTATGGAAAATTCTTTGTTTTATGATTCATGACAAGTGATTGATTTTTTACGTCAACGTCAGACACGATGCCTATTATGAGGTGATTGAGATCAATACCATAATTATTGTCAACTCCCAGATTGACCTTGAGTCATATAGAGGTCGTGTGCTCACATTTTGATTGATCATTACAACCATCATTTCTAGTTTGGTCACTCCTGACTAATACAGTAGAGTGTTTAGCCCAAGATGGGGCTTAACATGGCACAAGAAGCTTCATAGGAGTCTATTTGCATTGGGGCTCGTGATGCTGGCCTCATTATATCACAACATGCATTCCTTTTTCTATTGAAATGACATAGCCATTGGCGTAGGGGTGATCTTGCTTCATATTTGGGCTTGGGAGCATATCATTGTGCTATGACCAATAGTACAGATGGTCGATGTTGAGCTATACAATCCCATGATCTAGAGGTATAGAGGTGCCATTACTCATACAAGTGTTAGGTGCTCGATGACATGACAATCTTCAGATGGTGACCCTAGGTATAGATGACAATATGGTATGATGATGTACAAAAATTGTTTTTTTCCTAAGAGACTCGTTAAATACAGGGTCGTGAGAATACCATCATCGAGTGATACCTGCCAGATAGAGTGGCATGATAGTTTGGAGAGTAGTAGGACAGGCCAGATGATGCTTACAGGTCTATTTTGCGTGGTCAGATCATGAGGTTCCCATGTGGGGACCCATTATTCCAGCTCTAAAGGTAGTGGAGGGATTCAGATTGTTGGTGGGTCAACCATGGGCCTATGAGTAGGGTTAGGTGGTAGCATGGACTACACTTTCTTATGATGCTTGATTTACACCATCTCAATGTTTGACAGATCTAGCGGCCACTCTTCTGCGAGGGATGCCTAGAGGTAGGGGAGCTAGGGGCAGAGGAAGGGACAGGGACAAGGACAAGGACTGGGATAGGGCACCCAGGATGGCCAATATGGATAGGATGGGTAGGTTCGAGGGGCCCCACTAGTTATTGAATAGCCTCATGTATAGTAGTAGTCTGTATGACAATGACGATGACCACCATATCCTAGAGATATATAGATCAAGCAGATGCAACAATAGGTGCAGGTTATCACAGGTGAGTGGGATTAGGCCCACCAGTAGATTTTGGCAATCATTGTTGAGTGGGACTAGACGAGACAATAGATGATGGCGATCACAGCACAGAGAGACCATGCGATACAACAGGTAAAGGCTATGACTATTGAGAGGGACTAGGAGATTGGGTGGTGAAAGCAGTTAGAGGCCCTTGCAACAGCTTCCTAGGGAATGACTATATCCAAGTATGTGCAGGATCATCATGGAAAAAATAGGCCCTTAAGTGGCAAAAAAATTAGAAAAATTAGAGTTAGGCAACTTGACATAAAAATTTGAATAAGTTATCTATATTATTTCAAAAATATGTAATAATAGAGTCTATAGCAAATTGAATGTAGTTTCTAAACTACTAGGTTTATTTTAAAAGAAGAAAATTGATTTGTAAAAATTTGAAATTTCAATGTAGTAATACTTACATTTTAGGGAAAAAATAAGAAGTAGGTGTCTGTCTGACCACCCTAACCACCATAAAATGATAATATTTTTTTATAATATTTTAGATATAAGTAGAGGAATTATGTCCCGATGTGATGCATATTTTCTTGTAATCTTTCCAAGTAAATAATTAATTATGAATTTTTATTGCAACTTTTAAAAAATATAAAGTATCATATGTCTCGAATTAATTTTAATTTGGTCAAAACTTCAAGGAATTGAATTCTTTTTTTTCTAATTCATAGTATGTAAGCATAGAATGATGCATGTTTTGATTCAAAAATGTGATACCATTTGAAAGCGCAGTAGATGTTTTTGAATCACCATCAACTTAACTTAGCTTCATAATTCAAATAGAAAATCAATAATAATTATTTATTAAATTCAAAGTAATGCATAATTTATATTGGTGGAAAGATGAGAATCACCTTTAAAAACCCTTTTCGCTTCATCAATTTTGGGTAAAAAAAAATGTCGTTAGCCACATACCCATCATATCGCCACTTTTTGGCCTATCATGATCCTGCACATACCCATCCATCCTGGTTGTATAAAGAGGCCAAGACCCAGGTGTATAATATAGGATGCATTACTACCATGATTTCCCAATGGGCGACCGCTTTTGCATAACCTAATTCATTCGCAGAAGTGGGAGAGATGCATGATCCAGTCGAGGATTACCATCGTGGTTAGCTCGAGGTATAAAAAGTTTTTTATTTTGTTGCCTCATTTTGACGAGATATACATTCATAGGCTCCTTTTTCATAGCCTCCTTGATATTTTATTTATGATCAATACATAACGATCCAAAATTCTTTTACTAAGGAATTTTTTTTTTGATATAGTGTTATGATAAGTGAGTACAAATTTGCTATGATGTAAGTTCGTCTTGTTGCTATGCGACGCATATGATATGGGTTTTATTTTTATTATTTATGGATGTTTTATGTTTATGTGATATGCAACGATACATGAGATGTAAATAGATGGATGCAATGTTATATTCTTTTTCATTATCTTTTCATGAGATTCCATGTGATGGATGATATGATATACAAATGTTTATGCTATGATTATGTATGCATATATTGTGGATGCATTTATTTTTATGTATTTTCTATGTAGTTTGATGATGGAATGTATGCATGTTGATGTATGGATGGACAATGAAGATGATTAGAATAACAAATCTATATTATTCATCACAATCTTAAATGATAATGACAATGTAGAATGTATGAAGTGATATGCTATGATTATGCAATATGTATGTATGTTGATGATTTGTGGATGCAATGAGTAGATGCAATGATGATGTTGTTGAGTGTCATGATACCAAAGCTAGCAATAGAGAGAAAATAGAAGTTAAAGAATGAATGACCATTGGATTCTAAGGATTTCTTCAAAGATCCAAAAAATTATATGGGCGATCCATTGATACTTTATTGTAGATGGTGATGAGAAATGCGTGATGAGAACAAAGAATGCATGATGATGATGTGCTCAGATTTTGGGATTGGGATTTTCTGTCATTCCTTATTGTTTGATATAACACATAGATATCATGCATCAAGGTATTGATAACCAAGATGGTTTTGTATCTAGTGTAATGGAATTTGATTCTACAAATAGATATGATAGTTATAGTTCACACCTTGACATACATAAACCTCATTTGAATATAAGTTATAAGCCTAGAATATATTAGACCAAAGAATACACAATAGTCAACAACGAGTCTAAATAAATTTCACACAACTAAGTATGCACCAAGGTTA
>VDFB02256132.1:12552143-12579018 GCA_007258455.2 Sequoia sempervirens | reverse complement strand
TTATAATTTCATGAGATGCCATGTGATGGATGATATGATATATAAATGTTTATGCTATGATTAAGTATGCATATATTGTGGATGCATTTATTTTTATGTATTTTCTATGTAGTTTGATGACGGAATGTATGCATGTTGATGTATGGATGGATAATCAAGATGATTAGAATAAATAATCTATATTATTCATCACAATCTTAAATGATAATGACAATGTAGAATGTATGAAGTGATATGCTATGATTATGCAATATGTATGTATGTTGATGATTTGTGGATGCACAATGGATGCAATGATGATGTTTTTGTTGAGTGTCATGATACCAGGTTAGCACAGAGAGAAAATAGAAGAGACAAGAATGATTGACCATTGATTCTGAGGATTACTTCAAAAGATCCAAAAATTCTATGATCCACTGATACTTTATTAGAGATGGTGATGAGAAATGCAGGATGAGAATGAAGAATGCATGATGATGATGTGCTCAGATTTTGGGATTGGGGTTTTCCGTCATTCCTTATTGTTTGATATAACACATAGATATGATGCATCAAGGCATTGATAACCAAGATGGTGTTGTATCTAGTGTAATGGAATTTGATTCTACAAATAGATAGGATAGTTCTAGTTCACACCTTGACATATAGAAACCTCATTTGAATATAAGTTATAAGCCTAGAATATATTAGACCAAAGCATACACAATAGTCAACAACATAGTCTAAATAAATTCCCTACACACAACTAAGTATGCACCAAGGTTATTTTACAAGAGTATCCTCAAGCACAACAAGTGAAAGATAATGATCTATGCCCCATTCCTTTATCTCTAAATCATTTTGATAGACATCATTGAGAGGTCCTCAGAATGGGTCATTAAGATAAATCATAAGAAAAAGATCAAAGACAAACAATTATTGTTATCTATATCTCTTGCCAGTTTAACTTAGCTAAGGTGATGCCTAATACTAATGTCCATCAAAGGAAGGATACATCCTAGGACATGTTGATAAGAGGTTGTTTGATGTTAGGATGATGAGCTTTATGATAAGTCGTTGATATAAACTTCACTAACACATTTACCTATGATCTAGACTTTAGATTTTGACACTTAAGTTCTCACATTATGACTTGCTATACTTGCTTTCTACTTGTTTTTCCAAAGGTTGAAGGTGATGATTGATTTATTATGGGTGAAATTTTATTGTAGGTGAAAGCGAGGTGGGGTGGATGGGTTTCGGTTTTTTCAAAATATTTCAATATTTTTGGTATTTTGAAGATGTTTTGAGACTATTTTTGGTCTTTTTAAAAGTTTACGTGAATGTTTTTTTTTGGTTATTTGAGGTAGTTAAGGGTTTTCTCTAAGATATTTGAGGTTGTTTAGGTATTTTTGAATGTTTTTGAATGTTTATGGTTTTTTCAAATTTCAAATGTTTTTGCGTTTTCTGACTATTTGAATGTTTTTGGATTTTTAGAGTATATGGATGTTTTTGGATTTTCTAAGTTGTTTGGATGTTTTGGGGTTTTCTGACCAATAACCTAACCTAAAGACCTATCCTAGGTGTCTTTGAAGTTGATAAAAGATCATGCTTTCCTACATTACACACGCAGAGACCACATAGTTCAACCGACTTGACTTATTGACAAGATGAGATATAAATAGTTGAGAAAATGTTAGTTTATTGCGATGGACTCCTAAAGGACTGACCTAGGATGTCTTGGGGGCACATCAATGATTACCTTGCCTACATTCAAGCTTAGAGATGATGTAGTTCGATATGACACTTGTTAAACATGCACAAAACAACTGAGAGGAGGGGTGAATTGGTTGTCACACAATTTCAAACATAAAACTCAATACTTATCAATTCCACAACCAATTTTTTTTGTTATTAAGTAAGAGCATGAACCACAAATAAAAAAGGAAAATCAACACAATGAACACTAGATTTTATGTGGAAAACCTAATGAGGGAAAAACCACAATGATGGTTAACTCACAATATAAAGATTATAAAACAGAGGCTCACTACCAAGGGCTCACTACCCAAAGAGGGACTCACTATCCAAGTACAAGGCTCACTACCTACAAAAAGGACTCACTTTCCAATAGGGAGGCTCACTTCCTACAGATACAAGAGAGCTTGCATAAGATCCACCACAACAATTAATGCACATTCACAGGATTGTATAAACCCTTATCACACTGCCTTCAACTCAATGGATAACTTCTATCACAATTCACACACACACTTTTTCTCTTATGATTTGTGGCTCACTTTCATCACTTTGCATCACACTGTCATACAACTATTCACAATTCAACTTTCTTTTATACCATCCTTAACCTTAGAAACTTTCTCCAAGGTTGGCCACAAAAAACCTTATTTCATAAATTCAAAAATAGGTCGGCTACTCAAAATTCACATGGTGGAAAGGAATAAGAGTGGAGCAATAAAAGCACTTTTCAAGATAACGAAAATAATATCTCGAAACAACTACACACTTCCTTAGCTAAATTTTATTCTTTGAATGAAGTGTAAACACCAGGTCAACCAAACCTAATGAAAACACAAACAAAATTTGATGTACATGCTTCCCAATCAGAAGATGACATGGGGACTCCACAACACACTTCATAATACACCTCAGACTCTTCTAGATACATCCACAACAAAACAACAAACTTTAGTCACTGAACACCTTTCACTAGTCTATCTAGACTGTATAAACTCACTGAATTACATAAACATAACTTTTGGATCACCAACCTTCAAACCTCTTCGATAGAGCATGAAAAATACCTTTACAAGACATATCCCATATCTGCAAGATTTGAAACAAAAAAATAGAGAATTACAGAGAAAATCTATTTATCCTAGTCCATAGAAGACTAATTCTGCCTGAATAGTTCACACACTGGTGAACATAACTTTTACACACCATCATACCAGAAACTAAAACTTAGAATATAACACCACTAAATACTCACTAACAATCCTTCAAATCCGTACAAGCATAGGATCAACACAAGAGAAATGTGAAGCACATACTGGAGCACATTCTAAACATTGACTTCTCTTATTTATCTAATTTTCTCAAAAGCACTTGGAAACTCAACAATACAACACATCTATAACACATAAAAGATAGCTCCATGTACTCACAACATCTCAGTAGCATCTCAACTATACATGTATAGTATGCAACATACTAAACTATGTTGACATCAATGGTAACATTAATGACAACACCAGTTTTGCTCATACTTGCAACAACACTATTTTTGGATTTTTGATGTTTGACCTTTTTAGGGTTTTTGATGTATTTTAGATGTTTTGGATTTTTCCTTCACAATTTCTAAATATTTTTGGATTTTAGCTCTATAGGATTTGGATGTTTTTTTATTTTATGATGAACATCTTAAGAATATTTTTGGGATTTTTGATGAGATTTTATGAATGTTTTTGGCATTTTCTAATGTTCCAAGGATATACAAGAGCCTAATATGATCCATAATGAATTTTCCCCAATGTGACATGTTAGATTACTTTGATAAAGGTAGGAAAAACTAACCTTTGGAATGTGTGAAGTAGTACTAAATGGATTGCAATCCTTCACAACATCAAGATATGATAAGGATGGGGATAGGTGATGGATGGATAGGATGATGTATGGTGATGCAAAGAATGGTAAGAATGATGGGAGAAAAGATACAAAGAATAGATGGAGGAACTTTTTTATTTACGTGAGGTGTCTATTTTCCAGGTTTTCACCAAGGTACTTGCCCAAAGTGCCACTAAAGTGGTTTTCACTAGAGGATGATTGTTTTTTTATTTTCTTTTTCAATCTTTTTTCTCTTTTTTTTTGGATTTTTATTATTTTTTGATTTTTTTGTATTTTCATATTTATACCATTCAAGGCTAGGCATAAAAAATTTTAGGATGTAAGTTTTTAGTTGGTTCCTGCAAGGGTTCACCTTCAGGTGTTGAAAATTGGTATGCTCCTAATCCATAACTTGTGATGATGAAAGGACCCAACCAGTTAGGCTCAAATTTCTGTTTGTTTTCTTGATCTAGTAGGTTCTTCTGATTCTACTTTAGGAAAAGATCTCCTACCTGGAAAGACCGACATTTGATTCTCTTGTTATAGATTTTTTCAATTGGTTTTGATAAATTTGCAAGTGATTGAGGGCATCAAGATGACACTCATCTAGGAATTCTAACTCGTTCAGTCGAGATACTCTGTATTCTTCATCAATGATCAGGTTTTGTAGTGACACTTGCAATGATGGGAGCTCAACCTCAATAGGTAGGTTAGATTCAAATCCATTGACTAGGGAGAAAGAGGTTGCACCTTTTGGTGTGTGAATACTGGTTTGATTAGCCTAGAGAGTGGGATTGAGTTGCAAATTTCAGTCGCGACTAGCTTCATTCACTATTTTCTTTGGTATTTTCAAAATGGTTTTATTCGTAGCCTTAGATTGACTATTTCCCTGGGGGTAATATGGGGTAGAGAAGGAGTGTTGGATGTTGAATCTTTGACATAGCTCTTTCACATCCTAATTCTTAAGAGGGGTTCCATTATTTGAGATGAGAGTCTATGGAACACAATATCAACAAATTACGTAGTTCAGGATGAATTTAGCAATGTACTTCCCTATTATGTAGGTCATGGGAATGGCTTCAATCCACTTAGTAAAGTACTCAATGGCTGTTATGATAAACTTGTGGCCATTGGATGAGGCTGGGGCGATTTTTCCCATGAGGTCAATTCCTCATTGCAAAAAGGGACAAGGTGTGATCATGTGTTAAAACTCTTGAGCCATAGCATAAATCGGATCCCCATGCTGTCAACATTGGACACACTTTTGCACATATTGATGAGCTTAATTTTCCATGGTTGGCCAATAATACCCTATCCTCAAAAATTTAGTAGCTAATGCCATATCACTAGAATGGGACCCACATATGCCATTGTTTACAATGTTTCAACAATAAATGGTATCACCCAAGATCATGAATCAAGATGATTTTTTAACAAATGTATTTTTAAGGTTTGAGGTGATATCAGATGGGAGGGTTCCTATTCTTAGGTAGGTAAATATTTAATGGTACCACAGGGATCTAGGACCAACAATGACATACATGAATTCTAATTTAGGAATCTTGAAAGTTGGTACAAGAAGTTGTTCTACCAAAAATTCACATTGGAGGATTTTTTTGTCATGTATAGTAGTAATCTAATTGTTGCCATGGTGTCTACTACTCTATTGTTCATACGAGGAATCTACTAAAAAGTTATGTCTATAAAAAGGTCCTTGAGATTTTCCACCATCTTTTTGTAAGAAGTGAGCTTGCCATCCTTAGTTTGATAGTGATCATTGACTTGGTTGATAACCAACTATGAGTCTCCATAGACTTTTATCTCTTGTATGTGCCACTAAACTGTTATCCTTAGACCTATGATTATGGATTTGTACTTAGAAATTTTGTTAGTACAAGGGAACGATAGTCAGTAGGACTCTGGAATACAATCCCCTTGAGGGGTGATGAAAATAATACCTCCTCCTAATCCATGTTTGGAGAATAATCCATCAAAGTACATCTTCCACTGAGCTCTGAGATTAAGATGGAACATTGATTCATCAGGAAACTAAGATATCAGAGGGTTCCCAACATAGATAGGTGCTTCTACTAGTTGGTCTATGATCACTTGTCATTTGATTACCTTGTTCTCTACATACTTTATGTTGAACTCTATTAAGATCATCACCCATTTAGCCATTCACCTTGTGAGAGTTACTTTGGATAATAGGTATTTTAATGGATCAACTTTTGCAATGACCTTGATTTGATATGACAACATGTAGTGCCTAAACTTTTGTGAAGAAAAAAATACTACTAGGAATGCTTTCTCAATAGGTGAATAGTTCATTTCATAGCCCACCAAGGTTTTTTTGATGTAGTAAATAGCTCTTTCCTTTCCATTTTCATCATGTTCTTCCAAAAGAGCTCATCATTTTATTGGTGTTACTAAGATATATAAGATCAGTGGTTTGTTAGGTATTGGTGGCATGAGCACTGAAGGTGTTAGTAGATAGTATTTGACCTATTGGAAAGCTTTATTAGACTTCTCATCCCTCTCATAGGTCATCCCTTTATGGAAAAGATGTGAAAAGGGGTGAATTTTATCTAATAGTTGTGCTATGAATGTCTTGATGGACATAAATATTTTTTGTAACCCTCTCATCTTCTTTAGTGTTTTTCACGGTTCCATGTCTAGGATGGATTTTACCTATGCTAGAACAATTTCTATCCCTCTTTGTGAGATAATGAACCTAAGAAGTTTCCCTGATATGACCCCAAATACACTTTTTTGGATTTAGCCTTACTTTGTATTCTTCCAACCTGTCAAAGATGGGTCCTAAGACTTGTGTGTGCTTAGTTCTTTTCTTTGATTTTTCCAAAATATCATCCACATAATCTTCAATTGTTTTATGGATCATGTCATGGAAGATGAGGGCCATTTCCCTTTTGATAGGTTGCTCCTACATTCTTTATCCCAAAAGGAATCACATTCCAGCAATAGGTTCCCCATGGACAAGTGAACGTATTTTTGTGTTGATCTTCCATGGTGATTATGATTTGATTGTAGCCTGAAAATCCATCCATGAGTGACAACATTTCATGCCTAGCTGTTAAGTCTACAATGAGGTTGATATTAGGAAGAGGGAAATCATCCTTTGGACATGCCTATTTCATACCTAGTTGTTAAGTCTCTAAAATCAATGCATATTTTGATGCCCCTAGTGGGTTTTGAGACTGGTTCTAGGTTTGAAACCCACTTAGGATAATCTATTGGTTGGATAAATCCAATGTCAAGAAGCTTTGTTAACTAGAGTTTGACAAAGAGTTCTATCTAAAGTTCATCTTTCTTAATTTATGCTTGATTGGCTTAGCTTCAGGATAGATTGCTAAGTGATGCACAACCACTTCTAGGTCAAGGCATGGCATATCTATGTATGACCATGTAAATTTAGTCTTGTGTTCTTTCAAGAAGGATGCTAGGTTCTTTTGCTCTTTTTCCAACAAGGATTCAACATAGAAAGTGATCTTAGGTGCTTCTTCAATACCCACATTGACTGGTGTGGCATTTTCTACTAGTACTGCTGACTTCTCTAGATGCATTGCACTAAGGGGGAGATCGAATCCCTCATCCTTGGGCACCTTAGAGAGGTTTTCACCATCAGATGCATCCTTCTTTTTTTTACTTTTTTAGGATCAGAAAGTTCCATAGTGTGGTTTTCACTTAAAGATCTACATGTTTGTTTTATTTAATCTATTTTGTGACTAAAGGATTCAATCATCTCCCCATACTATGCCTCTGTATCTAGCTCTATGTAAAAACCTAATTTATGATCTACCCATGGTAAGCTACCCTGGATTCCCATGAATTTTGATATTGCTTCATCATTTTTTAATAAATCGAGAATTGGTGGTCTATGTTGGTCCATGTCAATGAGTTGTGGATAGACTAGGTGTATTTCAATTGGTTGACTACTTGGATCAAAGGAATGGATATCATGAAGAGGGAATTATTTTCAAATAGGTCAGCAACATCAAGGGGAAAATTATCCAAGGTTATATCATGCGATGTAGGTAACCAAGAGGAAGCCTCAACTCGTTTAGAAGTACCTTTTCTAATACATGTGACCTTGTTAGTAGTGCAAGCTAGGCCCAAATTCTTTAGTCGTTTCTCAAGAACGATGGGTTCTAGTAAACCATTATCATTCTTTCCTTGCTTCTGATTCTTGTTATATTCCATTCCATTCATGAGATACAAGCCTTTGTTATCATCTTCCATAGGAAGAGCGGGGATAAGTCATTCATCTTGATATAGGAGTTTTGAGATATCATCCTCATTGAAATCTTCTTGATTAAAATCCCCCCACTTGTTGAAGGTAGTGGCTACCATCTTGACAGTTTCAAGATCTTTATTGTTAGTTGTAGGCTTCCCATGAGATTGAGGATAAGTAGGTAGCTCTCCTAAGACAAAGGTTTTCTTCATTAGCTTGTAGTTCCCACAACCATGATCTTGGATCACTACTTTGATATTAGGTATGTTCTACACAATGATTGCCTTTGTTTCAGAAGTAGATGTAAGGGATGATGAGAGGTGAAAGGTGTAGGCCCTTCGTCATTTTTAGGTATTTGGGGGATTTTATAGAACTTGGCTTCAAGAATTTTATAGTAGTAAAAAGGCTTAGGATCTCAATGGATAGTAATCTCTCTACCCTCGAAAGGAAACTTAACACATTGATGATAAGTCAAGGCTACAAATTTTTAAGCATGGATCTAGGGTTGACCAAGCAATATTTTGTAAGGAAGATCAAGGTCCAACACTTGACATGTAGTTTCTACAATGAGAGGGCCTACTTGGATGGGGAATGCAATGATAACTTGAGATACCCATTTTTGGTCGTCGTATGCCCTGATGGTGGTACTCTTTGTCTTCTCAATAGTATCCTTTGAATAGCCCATTATTTTTCTCAGCTAAAGGGAGCAAAAGTTCTATCTATCAAATCCATCTACTAAGATTCTTTTTACCTTATTTTTGTGAATGATAACCTCAAGGTGTAAAAAATGGTTATGAGATGGTTGTGACAGTAGGCCTTGCTTTGAGAAGGTGAGAAGATGATTAGCGATATGGCCTACCATAGCTTAAAACTGATCAATATCAATATCCTCAGGAATGGATGACTCTGCCAAAGCTTTCTCCAAGATTTCCCTGTGTGGGTAATAGCCTTAATAGTTCTAGGATTGATATATGGGCGGGGGTCTTCTTGAGCTCTTCTAAGAGATTGTACTTGTGGGAACTTGTTGTTGGTTGAGTAAGTTGTGCCCTATATTTGGGTGGGACTCCTTGGATAGTGAATTTTCCACATCATGTGGTGACTCCACACTCTGCACTATGCCCTTTTATGGTGATGACAGTGACTAGGTTATCATAGGAAGTAACTATGTTGGAATAGGTATGTTGCACATTTGTGTAATCCTTAGCTTTCCCAATGTTGTTTTCTTTGTTATGATCTGGCATAGGGTTCTTGTATATATTAATATCTTGATTCCCAACTGGTACCTCACTAGATATGGTGTCGTTTTCTATGAGGTCTTGGATAATATTTTTGAGCCTCATGCAGTTTGTTGTTTTGTGTCCTTTGGTCTTGTCAAAGTCACAAAGGTCATTCATGTTGAACCAAGATTGTTTCTCTTATGGTTATTAGTAGTTTTCAAAGTTGGGAAGTTGATAAGATTTGACTCTACCAAGTTTTTCATGATAGTTTCAATGGGTTCAAATAGCTATGTGTACTTGTGTTTAGGGTAGTTTTCTTATTAGGGGTCCGCCTTTCCATTTTTGTGTTGTTTTTTTTATTATTCTGAGGAGGTGTTGTTTGTTGCACAATTGGTTGGATGTTAGCAACTTGATTGTTGTTTGGTCTAGGATCACTTAGGATTACCTTAGCATCTACCACACCATCATTTTTTATGTTCTTGTTCTTAGCCTAGACATGAGGCTTATCAGTTCAACTAGTTGATGGGTGGTTGTCTTTGGAAGCTTGAGTATTTTCATGTGAGATTAGAGCTCTCTCAATATTGGGCTCTAGGAACAAGCTCATCATATGACATGATGCTTTGCATTTTCAAGTGGAAGGATAGATCTAGGTCTATATTTTCTATGATGATTCCCACTTGTTTTTCATTGGGAAGAGGCCACTTGATTTTGCTAGCTCTTTGTCACCACCATTGCAAGAAATTAGAAAAATTTTCCCCTTTGTTTTTTTTAAGAGTGTATAATTCCTCTAGACTGACGTCCATGTCAAGATTGAAAGAGAAGTGATTGATAAATTTATTAGTAATCTCTTGAAAAATTTTAATACTGGGAGGCAGATGAGAATACCAATCCATAGTAGGACCTATTAAACTTTGAGGAAAGATGCACATTAAATATGAATCCTTGTAGGA
The DNA here is from genome assembly GCA_007258455.2 of Sequoia sempervirens. NCBI lineage: Eukaryota > Viridiplantae > Streptophyta > Pinopsida > Cupressales > Cupressaceae > Sequoia > Sequoia sempervirens. The sequence continues at coordinate 12,568,993 of VDFB02256132.1, read as the reverse complement.
CACCTCCATGCACATGATGTTAAATTATTTGAGATGGCCAACAAGACTTCCTCTCCCTTTCTATTTATCAATTTTATGGATTTCAGAGCCAAAAGGGAATGGTACCATTGTGATGTTTCAATTGAATGGATATGGACACAAGTTTCATGAATGGGGCTTCTTTTCCTTTCCCATGCGAAGGTCCTACATTTCTTGTGATAATTCCTTAAATTGTGATGTGAGATCATATTGTGGGTTTGGTGGAGGAACATATGGTGGGATGATAGATGAGTTGTACGTGGGATTTTGATATGAGGATGTATTGTATGGGGTTTATGGTGGTGTAGGATTCAGTGAAGGTGGTTGGGGTATTGATGTATATATTCCCAAAGCATTTGGATTGAAGATGTGCAATTGAGGATTATAATAGGAGCCTTGTTGTTGTTGTTGGGAATATTGTTGAGCTTGTTATTGTTGTTGTTCGACTAGGGATTTTTATTGGGCTTGTTTTTGTTATTGTGCTGCTAAAACTTCTTGATAGGCTTGATGTTGTTGTTGTTGTGCTTCTTGTTGTGCCACTAAGGCTACTTGTTGTTGTTTCTATTTTTTTTGTGCTAAGGTTCCTTGTTATGCTGCTAAGTCTGCTTGTTGTACTACTACTTGCTATTGTTGTTGTTGTTATGCTAATCCTACTTTTTGTGTTGTTGCTTGTTGTGTTTTTTCTTGTTGTTATTGTTGTTGTGCCCCTAGGGCTTGTTGATAGGATTTTTTTTCTTGTTGTAAGGATAAGCATGCATTTTTAATGTAGGATCAAGTGGTTGTTGGGATATTGGTGGAGGATTATAGTGGTTGATGTTTTGAGTGGGTAATGGATTGGCAATGAGATGTTGGGGATTCCCTTGGTTCAACATTCCTTGTAAGATACTGGATTGAGGTGGAGAAATGTATGTTTGAGGTCCTATTTGATTTTACATTAAAAAAAGGGACTATGAGAAAAGATTAGGATGTAAAGAATGTATTACTTGTGTTGACAGGATTTGTTACCAAGAAATTGCTTTGAGATGGGTTGATAATAGATGGGATGGTTGTGTTTTGGGAAACCAATGGTATGGATGAACCCATTGGAGGATTGGGTAAGGTTGTCCCTATTTTTTTTAAGGGTTGAATTTGTGGTATGGTACTGGGGTATGTGCAAGATCATCATGGCAAAAATAGGCCCTTAAGTGGTGAAAAATTCAGAAAAATCAGAGTTAGGTAACTTGACATAGAAATTTGAATAAGTTATATATATTATTTCAAAAATATGTAAGAATAAAATTTGTAGAAAATTGAATGTAGTTTATAAACTACTAGGTTTATTTTTTAAAAAAATCTATTTGGTGAAAATTTGAAATTTCAATGTAGTAGCACTTAAATTTTAGGGAAAAAATAAGAAGTAGGTGTCTGTTTGATCACCTAACCACAATAAAATGATGCATATTTTTTTATAATTTTTTACAAGTAAATAATTAATTATGAATTTTTTATTACAACTTTTAAAAAATATAAAAAATCGAATGTATGACCACATTAACTTGGTCAAAACTTCATGAAATTCATTTTTAAATCATATAGTATGCAAAGCATAAAATGTGACACATGTTTCAAATTCAAAAAATGTGATACTGTTTGAAAGCTATAGATGTTTTCCAATCAGCCTATCAATCAGGACTTTAGTCATAATTCAAATAGAAACTGAATACTAATAATTTATTAAATTCAAGTAAAAATAATTTATACCGAAAGCTAAGAATTTCCTTTAAAACCCTTTTCATTTCATCAATTTTGGGTAAAAAAAGTTGTCAACCACATACCCTACACATACCCATCATATCACCACTTTTGGTCCATCATGATTCTGCACATACACACTGATATGCCCTTGCGTGTTGTTTTGAGATACTTGATTGACAATCCTTTGCGTGATTGTGCACACACTTGTCGTACTCATGGGTACGGATGAAGATGGATGTCCTTGATACGTTGAAGTTATGGTGGTGTAATGAAGGTCGAGAGGTGTGTATGGTTGGTTAGGATCTTTAGGAACAAGAGGAGCACCAAAGCTAGGTGTCCAAGTGGTTGTGTGAGATGGAGGATTGGTTTCAAGTGTTCCCACAAGTGTGTTTCATTCAAATGAAAGAGTATGACCAAAGTATTTTGTAAGCCTTGTTGCAATACTAGGAATGTATATTTGATTTATCCCTAGTGATGGGGTTGTGAAACCTTGTGTCAAATTTTTTGCCACAAATGTTGGGGAGATAGGAGCTACATTTTCAAAGACTTGATGTTCCATAAGTTCTTCCCTAGTGAGTTCAAATGGATTGTTTGTGATTTCTTATATCTCATATGGTCTGGATGGTGATGAAGGTTGTTGTGATGGTGTAGCTTGACTTCTTGGATTAAATTCTAAAGGATTTGGATCACTTGAGGTAAATGCAACTTTGGTTTTCTCCATGATTCTCTTGTGTTGAGATTTCATCCTTACCATAAATAAATAGTGTCACCTTTGGGATAGTTTTTTTGTGATTTATGATGTTTGAACTCTCTAGTTGACTCAAATTGAGGTAAAAGGGATGCTCTAAGTCTTTTGGGAGCAATGATGATAATGGGGGATAAAAAGATGGGTGATGCGGAGAGTGGTCTTTGAAAATGTTTTGGGACAACACATTTGACTTAAGTTTAAGTTTCTGATATTGGGATATAGTATGTTGATGAATTTATAACTCTTTAAGGTAGACTTGTGACTTTAAAGATGAACTAGTTCAAAGATGATAACTAACTCTTTTAAATGCATGGAGAAGGATACACTTCACATACAAAATAGGAAAGCTAGGGGTTGGTTTGATAGATGTTTAAGTCACAAAGTGTTGATGTATGCAAATTTTTTGCAAAGTTTGGTGAAGTGGGGGATGAATTTTGATCAAGGGGTGGATGATATGTTTGACCCAATGTTGACTTAAAGTGAACCTTTGTTTGACAATACCAAGGTAGTGAGAAAAATGCTAAACCTCTAAAGTTTTCAAATCCTAAAGAATAATGTTGACCTAGATGAGAGGATAGATGGGGATGCGTAAACCTATTCAATTCCTCCTAGCTCATACATAAAAGTTCCTTAACAAGAGGTAACAATTGCGATCAAGTATTGAGGCCCACTTCCTACTAACTATGAATTATGATACCTATGTCTACAATGATGGGATATAGATCATCCCCTATAGATTTTGATTGTGTGATGGATAATTTAGAGGAGTTTAGTATTGTGAAAAAGACCAGCGTTTTGACTCCAAATGAATGCATGCAATTTTGGCTTATCCCTTGAAGCATGTCTATAATTTTTTTCTACCAACTTATCTCTATTCTTGTGAGGTGCTAAAAGGTGTTTCTTGAGAGCTTTTGGAAGGAGATTCCTAAGTCTAAAATGATGACTTGTAGACCTTACTTTAGGGATCCTGACTTTGCGTGAGATCATTTAGAAATAGTTCTTGAGTTTAGGGAAGAAAGGAAGACATTTATTGTCATGCAGGTGGTGGTAATGTAGGCCTTCCATCCTCAATACCATCTTGTTCCTCTTCTTTGTCTAAAATGGTTGTTGTGTTTCTCCACCGAGTACATGTTTCTTTGGTTTCAAAAGTGAAGCTTCTAAATCTAGTAATGAGATCAGTTTGTTCTTCATTAATGAGTTGAAATTTTGGTAGAATGATAGAACCTAGAAGATTAGGTTGTTCAATGGGAGCAATTGGTCTCCAAATAGTCATGTGGGATTGAATTGTGTCAAGTTTATGGGTGATCCCACAAAGCTAGTTTACAATTCTTTTGAGATTATGATTTTTGCCTAAATCACATATTTTTAGAAAATATAATGATTTAATCCTTAAAAATTTCCATTTAAAGCATTGCAATTGAAGACGGTTTGATCAAACTACCTTAGATCAAGCCCCCTTGGATAGAACCCCGCTAGTTTTAAACCATACCTATAGCATAGTCTCCTTTACACCTATCAAAATGCTGATAAAAAACCACTTTTGATTTACCTTTTGGGGGATCAAATGAATTCATATAAAATTCATTTTTTAATTTATGTATTCCTTATTATAAGCTTCCCAAAAATTATAATTTTAAATAAATTTAATTTTATTATTATATTTATTTTTTATTTCTTGTGAATGTAGGTTTTTCACCGAAAATCAATCTCGTTGTTCTCCACATGTGGAAAAATAGAATATTATCAACTAATTTTTTGAAAAATATGAGTGCACTAGATATTGAAGTCCTTGATCCAACAAAAGAAAAAAAAATGAATTTCTATACATACAAAAAAGTTGTGTTATACAATCTGCCTATGTCTGAATTGTAATTGGTTTGACTTTGAAAATTGATCAAGGAAAAAATATTCAATAAAACACTACAAAACCAATTGGAAGCACTAAATATTGTAGTTACAAATCTAAATTTGAATAAAATAGAATTTTAACCTTCATGGAAAAAGGTTATGTGTTATATGGTGAGTGTCACTCCTTAAAAATGGTGTTTACTGAAAAAACTAGTTTTCAAAGGAGATGGAAAAAGAAGTGCAATGTAATTCCAAAAAAATTAAAAAAACTATATTTAGAATCTACAGACGAAATTTCACAAATCACTAGTTTGCATCATCTTCAAATTCCTCATGGTCTAGCCGCTATATTTTCCTGAAAGTGAAGATTTAGTTAGAAAAATTAGTTCAGTGTCGAGTTTGGCCAAAAATTGTAAACTGGTATTGTGGGATCACCCTTATCTTTGATTATGTGAATTTATTTTACCACAAACACTTGTCTTTAATTAATTTTTCAAACTAAATTTTTATGTCAAGAATGTCATAACTTTCACAGTCCATTTTGTGAGAATCGTGAGGTTGAAGCCATTATTGCCTATGTTGTCTTTGGTAAATATGGATTAAGATATAAGTCAAGATATTCAGAAATATATAAGGATAAATCCTTAGGAAAAGTAGTAATATCAAGGCTAATTCAAGAGGTATCCATATTTAGGCCAAAGTGTTTGAAATTTTGAGGAAAATAGTGAAGGTTTTTGTAATGTTTGAGAACCAAGCAATGTATCAAACTAACAATCATTTACAATGCTAGTTTTGAAATGGCTATACTTGTTGAATCCCCACTTGGATTTCTCCAAACACTAAACAATGTGAACAATTAGAGATTCGGTGATACTAGCTCCCCTCTACAACAAACACTTCTCGAGACCACCAAATCTCAAAATCCTTAAAATTTGGAGATCAAAAGGATTTTCTATTTTTACAATTGAATAGTTGGAATGTGGGGTGGCTTCAGAACGATTGTTGTTGCACCAAAAAGTATTTCAAGATTTTGGATTCTAAAGAATGGTTCATAATAAGGGCTTCTAGTTTAGAGGATACTATGATAAACTCCCTCAAGAGGTCTCCCAACCATTAGAACAAGGGATTTTTGCATCATAAATATATTAGGGGAGAGATATCACGTACCACATTCCATTGATTACAATTTTTGATACAACAAAAAATTTATATAGTGGTTCAAAATAACTTGGCTTTAGTTCATTATCTCTTGGGTCATTCCCTCCTTTTGAAGTAGGGAGGTGGGCCCCTTAAAGATAAACAATAGAAAGGAATTACATCCATAGTTTGATAATCTCCATTCATATAAACAAAGAGTGAATACACGCCACACCTTTTTATCACTCTCACAAGGGGTTCAATTTTAATCCAAATTGAAAAATGTAGGTGATTTTGAAAAATGTTAAGGAATTTTTCTGTTTCTCAAGATCATTGAGTGGTGTGAGATAATTGCATACACATCCAACAACAATGTTGTAAATCACAAAACATAGAAAATAGTTGTAAATTTTAACCCCTAAGCTAAGATGACTTCATTTTATGCACCAAATGAAATATGAAGTTGCCTTGTTCGATTTTAAACCCGAAAGACAATGATGAGATGAGGGTTCAATTTTAGTCCTATTTGGGAATTCTTTTTAAACCCAATTGAAATTTAGTGAAATCCTAAAGCATAGAGTAGAAAGCATAAAAGTTGGCTTATAATTACCCCAAAGCATAAAATGCTTGTTACAATCATAAAATTTCAAGATAATAAGGATTTATTCACTTTAGATCCATATCATCCAACCTACAAAACCTTGCTAGTTTAACATCCAAAATAATATTAGAAGTGTATTAGTGATCTAACGAATATAGAAAATTAAAGAAAATGTTGAAAAAATGATCATTAAACTTCTTACTAGAGTTGGGCATTCCTGCACATGATAGCGTCATGATTTGAAAATTTGGGCATTGCTCTAGTGAATTTTGGCGTCACTCTATAGAAAAAATAGAGAGCATGATAGCATTTCTATTTTGTTGAGAATCGCTCCAGTGAATTTGAGGGCATCGTCATTTGAAGTCTTCAATACCTCTATATTAAATTAGCATTGCCAATGCATTTAATTAGTGTCATTTCAAATTGAGATAGCATTGCTATATGGTGATGCTCTTCAAAGTGCATCACTATAATTGATTTGGGTATCATTGTTCTTGTAAAAAGCAAAAAAAATGTAATCTGAGCTAAAAATTGATTAAATTGATGGGTTTCCCTCCTTCTAGCGCTAAAATGTGGATCAAGGATTCTTAGTATGGGTTAATTATGCTTGATCCATGATGAATCAAAGCATAATTTAGCCACTAAACCTCAATCTCAAGCAAGATCATTCAAATTGAATGATGTAAACTAAGCATTCATTGAAATTGAAAACTACAAAAATATGAAAACACTTAAATGCCTACTCTAATCCATTTAAAACTTATCTTGTTTTGGAATTTGTGTCATGTTTATATGGAACAACGAACCTTTCCCAATCCTGTGATTAGTGAGCCTGTTTCAATCGATTCTATTGAAGAGAATCAATGAAACCATTGTAATAAATTGGTTAAAACATGATTTATGCTAAATTGAACATGATGCAAGCCAAATTAACATGATTCTATGCTAAAATTGATCTAAATATGCAATTTCTATACTATTATAAGCTATTTCTAATCTAAAAGAATAAAACACTAATTTATAAACAAGCTAAATCATAGATTTTTGGGTAGGGCTTATAGGCTACTCTTGCACTCTTAGGATGTTTCACCTAAAAGGAGAGAGATAAACCCCACACAAAATCTAGGTGGTTCACTCAAATTAAGATGTATGTGATATTATTAGGGCTAAATGCAATGATGTAGATGCAAATAAATGATAAAATCGATTGATTAATGAATGGAAACTCAAGGAAAACAACTTGTTTGAAAACACATTGTGTAATGCAAGTACACTTGGAAATGAGTAGAAATTTGTAACAAAAATGGACCAAACTGCAAGTGTGCACCTAGAATATGGATGGAGACTAGAAATGGATTTTGGAATGCTATTGATGTTGATTTTTAGGCCTGGTGGGACTCATTTGTCATTCTAGGCAAATCAGTCCTAGTTCTACAAAACCATTCTAAAACCTTTTTTCTGGAGAAAGGGTATCTAAAAATGTAGAAAACTCAAAATTGACCTAGAAATGGGATTGATTTGCCACCCATGGAGAATGAGTCCACTTTAGCTTTTGACAAGTGTCTGTTTCTGAAACTCTAATTTATGAACTTGAAAGTGAGTTTTTGTTGATATTTTGACTTGTTGAATGAAGAGAAGACTTGAAGAACCTTGCAACTTGAATCTTAATGATTTCCAAGCTTCCAAGCAACCTAAATCTATAAATAAACAAGACAAGAAAGAGAAATATTGAATGTTATGGCATGGGGATTTTCCTTGGTCAAACCCCTTTTAGGTAATTAAGCCAAAATGATGAAAGAATGAAATGAAACATGAAATAATGGAGTTGATTACCTTGCCATGATATTTGATCTTAGAATTCTACAACAAAACATGAAGAATTTTCCCTTGAATTTCTGAAAATTGATATCTTGGTGACTTGAAATGATAAAAACCCTAAGTTGTTTGACTTGAGATGGAAGATTGATGGATGAATGAATGATAAGAGATGTGAATTAGGGTTTAAAGACTTATATTTATAGGAATTTCAGCTATTTTACCCATTAATACCTCATCACAAGCCAATATAAACAAATAATAAACTTAAATTTCACTTTTCTCCCGCTCAAGGGTCAAAATTGGGCCAAATGGGACTGGTTCACCACACATGGTGAATGGATCCCACATGGATGGGACTGATGTGCCATGCATGGATAATGGGTCCCACAGGGCCATTTTGACAACTATGATGTAAGGAGATAAGGAAATAAGGTTTAAATTGAAATTTTGTCAGGTATTTGATCAATTTAAGCCTCAAGATGCACAATATGGGTTAATAGGGGCCTATAAGTGATGATGTGAATGTCAATTAAGAGTTTGGACACAAAATTCAATGTGAAAGTGTGATTAAATACACTTTACAACACTAAAATGAGGTTCACAAAGCCTAGGAGGGCACAAGAATCAATGTGAATGTGCAAGACACATTATAACACTAGTTTAGCATTAAATTTATCTTACAAGCCTTCTATATTGATGTGAGGATGCAATTAAACATATTTTATAATGTTGAATTAGGGAGAAATGGGTTCATTAAGCCTAGAAAAGCGTGAAATTCCATTACAAGACTTTACAAAACCTTTACAAGACATCATTAAAAGCATATTATTTGATTTGTAAGGGTTAAAGACCTAGTGTGGATGCATAAAATGCCTCACAACACTTGAATCAAGGCCTCATTAAGTCCAAAATATCCTGAATTATTCTCATGTCAAGTAAAGGGTACTTTTTCTTACGGTGCATTTAGCTCCCACTTTAGTGAGAGGATGAACTTGCTTCAAACTCACATTAAAGTAGACATTCAAGAGAGATCCGAGTGTATAGATTTAGATGAAAAATAATGAAAAAGATCAAGAAGGTAGTCAAGCCCCCAGGATCCAAGATCCTAAGTGAAACCATCAAGATACATAATCATGCAATGACAAAAACAGAAAGATGAAAATGAAAAGGTGGATTAAGCTTCGATCATTTGTCTAGCTAGTTGTGGATTAGATCTAGGTTTTTTGTTTGGAAATATGAACTCACTCTGGGGTGATGGAACTCTTGGCTATCCACCGGGTGTGAAATCCCAAAAGGTGAAACATACGCTAGTTGGTATTACTCAAACACATAGGTGGCTATGGGGAAATTCATGTTGTTGAATGGGCTTCCTGCTCAACCATATCAAAGTTATACCTCTTGATAACTTTAATAAGGCACCACTAAGGAAAATGATTTTTGAGCTCTATGAGGTAAGCAAAAATTTCTATGCTTGACACTCATAGACATTGTTAATGAAAAATAGTATAAATATTGTTCAAAGGGATTTTGCTTAGTTTGTGCAATGTCTCATCTTAGGGAACATCATGTCAAATGTCTCCAAGAGAGGATAAGTGCAAACAGTCTCATATTGTTTCTAAGAGAGGAAAAGGGAAAGATCTCATCTAGGGAAACATTGTACCTAATGCTTCCAAAAGAGGAAATTGCAAGAAAAATAAAATCACACAATGAAATGTGACTGGTGATGTATGCCCCCACTTTAAAGTAGAAGAAGAGGAAATGAGAGCTTACTTGTAAAGCCCGATGCCAAGTCATATGTTCTCGAGAAGCTACGTCATGGAAAAGAGAAGTATGTCACATGCATGCCAACTTTAGGCACATTGTCCACGTCCCAAGCTTTCTCTTATATGTTCATGAAATGTTAATAGCTAGCCAAAAGAGTCAACGACAAGTGACATACAAGGACAAGGCTACCTAACCCCTTGCCCCCGCTAAGTGTAGGACAAAGGTGAGCCAAAACGATTGATGAAATGTAGGTGAGAGTGAAAATCGGTATCAGTTAGTGGAAGTAGGTGCCCCCATAGAGGGAAGCATACCAAGCTCTTGAAAATGTTGGATTTTTTGACTCAAAGCATTACATTCATTAGTGGAGTGACCATGAAATATATGGTGGGTGAAAAATGAAGTCTTGGAATAACATTTCTTATGAGTTCTAGTAAGGAGGGTGATCAAGTGATCTTTGAGGAGTCTCAACAAAATACCCTCTTGATCAATGGTAGAAGGTGGGTTTGTGATTTGTGTCAAAGATACATCTTTCTTAGTAGTAGATGCCATACTTACACAAGGATCTTGAGATTGTGATATTTTTTTCTCTCCATTATAGGAGGGTAGAAAATATAACGTATTCAAATCATGAATGTTTTGCAATATGACATTGACATTAAGCGAAGTTGTAGTTATTTTTTTGATGTTTAGAAAAGAATGATGTTCAAGATGACTAGTGTCGAGGAGTTTAGGATGGATGATGGTTAAGGTTGAATTGGGAGTATGTTGTGTGAGAGTGTTAATGTTGAAGGAAGGCTTGGTGATTTCTATCAAAGGGAAATAACCAATACCATGAGTTCTTTGTTGTGTGTGAGGATTGATGGGGACACAAATACCTTGTTCGCTAGCACCACATTCTTTTCCACTATAGCCAAGGTGTTTCATGAGTTCATAATCTTTTCCATAAATCTTTTTCATTATGTTTTTCAAAAGTTTTCATGTATTTTGTTTCTTTGTCTAAAGTGGTTGATATGGATGCTTTCGAGAGGTTTTCCGAATTTTGTGTGGACATTATTGTTGTATCTTTGGTCTTACTTGAATCTTTGTGTATGATTTTGTACTTTCCATTGAAGTCATGTTCAAAATCAAAGGGACCCCAATCATCGACAAATAGCCTTGTGTGTTGTGTAAGTGGTTGTTCATCGTCATTTTTTTGAACTTCTGCTTGTGTAGGTGATGTTGATGTGCTTAAGGATTTAGCTTTGTTTCTCTCAAGTTGTAAGACGGTATCAGGTTCAAGATCAACATCAAGGTTCTAGACTGTATTGTTGTAGATGTATTTCATTTTGTGATGAACAGTGGAAGGCACACCTTTCATGGCATGAATCCACTTTATGCCTAAGATAATATTGCATGAAAGTTCATAAGGCATAACATGGATTGGTTTATTCAAGGTGACCACTCCAACGGGAAGAGGCCTAATGAGTACCCTTAGTGGTTTCTTTTCAACATTGTCAAATCCATTAATAGAGAAAGAATCAAGTTGAATGGTTTATTGATCAATGCCAAGTCTATCCAAAAGGCTCACACTACACACATTAAGGGAAGAACTACTATCTACAAGATTTATCTTGATCCCTTTTTTTTATATTGCGCTATGATCATGAAAGCTTTATTTTTTTTTGCGCATCCAAAGAGGGGAGTTCACTTTGGTGGAAAACAATATGAACATTTTGGCCTTGAATCATTGTTGCAATATCAGTTGGTGGCACATTAGAAAGGATAGGAACTAGTTGTAAGGTGGTTTGGGTCATGTTGTGATAGTGAGGGGAGGATTGAATAAGGTCCCACAATGATATCTTAGCAGGAGTGCTCTTAATTTGTTCGACAAGATAATACTCCTTGTGACCTGGTAAGAAAAGGTTATGTGGGATAGGATTAGGCAATGGTAGTGGTGTTGGGGTTGGTTGTTGGGTTGTTGATTATTGTGAGTGTTATATGTATGAGCAATGGTATTATAACTCAGATGCTACGATACATTATTTTGAGGAGGGTAAAGGATAAGTTTAGGTTTATTTTGATTTTGTTGTTTGTGTGAAGGTGGGTAGAGAATTAGAGGGTTGTTAGGATGTCCCACAAGGTATGTATGAGGTCCATTGATCAAGGAGGATCTAATGGACACTTGTGCATTCATAACCTCAGTGGTCTTAGTTTGATGTATCTCTAATATAGGGAAATATCAGATCACCTTTTTATTGGAGGAAGACACATTATTATTGTTGTCATTTGCCAGCATCATGATATTCTCCCTAAAAGGAGAGATTTTAGGAGAAAAAGCCACATGTGCTTGACAAGTAAATCTTGGTTCTTCCATAATAACTTCATTTCCAATAGGGGAATGATCAATGATGATATTATCAAGAGGGGAATGATTATGAGAAGGTGTTAGTTGAATGTCCATTGTCTTTAAGGTCTCATTCTCTTGTGCCATATTATCTACCCTACTAGGAGAGCTTGTAATATGGTCATCCATGGATAAAGTAGCTTCATCACAAGTGGGGGAGGTATCAAGAGAAGGACCACTATGGTTTTCAAATATATTTTCCTAAATGGGAGGAGCAAAAGGAAAGGGACAATCAAGGGTTTCATGACTCTTAGTAGGGATGTATTCTAACACCACCTTATCCTCTTTACATTGAGGAGGGATATTAGGAGATATAAAAGTGTAATTTTCATGGTTATGAAGACTAGGTAGGGTGATGTTTAAGAATGTTTCTATGATCTCAACCTCTTGTTGTCTAACATCTTCTAAAGGGGAATGAGGAGATAGAAAATCAAGACTCTCAATGATTGTAGCTTCCTTCAGCAAGATACCTTCATCACTAATAGGAGAGGTATCAGGCGAAGTAAAAGTATGATTGTTATAATTGTCTACACCACCATTCTCACCAATGGCCAATGTAAGGTTAAGGATTGTGTTAATGGTTTGATCATGCTATGATGAAAATGGAAAGAAAGTACAATGCAATGTCTAAAAAGAAAATGGAATTTTTTAGTTTTTAACTAGGCTAATGTTTTGATTACACAATGCAAGGATTTGAAAATGAAATGTTGTAAATGCAAAAGTGCAACTAAGCAATGCACGAAATGAGCTATTTTAGGCTAGATTTGATGAAATGCATGTTACAAAAATGCAACCAAATGATATAAATAGGAAATGGCACCAAATAGAAGCCTAAAAATAGGGTTTACAGCTCTATAAAAGACAATTTATGGGGTCAAAAGGGACTTATTCGCCCAGGGTGGCGAATGAGTCCAAATATGGATTTTTTCAGAATTTAAAAAAAAAAAATCAATGATTTTGATAGTTTTTGAGTGCTATGATGTAGACCTAAATGAAAATGCTGAATTTTAGAAAATGTAAATGAATTTAGATGCCAACAATGCAACCTAAATGCACTTTTTATGAATACAAAATTTGAAACCTAGCATGCAAACGAATTCATGCAAGGGTATGTGTAGGATCATGATGGGCCAAAAAGTGGCAATATGATGGGTATGTGTAGGGTATGTGGCTGACGACTTTTTTTTACCCAAAATTGATGAAACAAAAGAGAATTTTAAAGGAGATTCTCAGCTTTCCACCAATATAAATTATTCTTTACTTTGAATTTAATAAATAATTATTATTCATTTTCTATTTGAATTACTTAATAAAGTCCTAATTAATAGGTTGATTGAAAAATCTATAGCTTTGAAACGGTATCACATTTTTCGAATCAAAACATGTGTCATTCTTTGCTTCACACACTATAGGATTATTAAAAAATGGATTTCATGAAGTTTTGACCAAGTTAAGGTGGTTAGACATACAAGTTTTATATTTTTAAAATTTGTAATAAAAAATCATAATTAATTATTTACTTGGAAAAAATTACAAAAAATATGCATCACATTAGGACATGAGTCCTCTACTTATATCTAAAATATTATAAAAAAATATTATCATTTTATTGTGGTTATGGTGGTCATACAGACACCTACTTCTTATTTTTTCCCTGAAATTTAAGTTCTATTGTATTAAAATTTCAAATTTTCACCAAATAGATTTTTTTTAAATAAACCTAGTAGTTTAGAAACTACATTAAATTTTCTAGATATTCTATTCTTACCATTTTTTGAAATAATATAGATAACTTATTCAAATTTTTACATCAAGTTTCCTAACTCTAATTTTTTTGAATTTTTCACCACTTAAGTGCCTATTTTTTCTGTGAGGATCCTACACTTACCCACAAATCCCAATGCAAGGTCAATTCAAGCCTAGATCTATGATGAAGGACTCCAAAATCATACAAGAAATTGATCAAAAAGTAGGTTCACCAAAATGAACCGTAGATTTTTGGGTAGGGTTTATAGGCTACTCTTGCACTCTTAGGATGTTTCACCTAAAAGAAGAGAGATAAACCGCACACAAAATCTAGGTGGTTCACTAAAAAATTAAGATGTATCTGATGTTATTAGGGCTAAATGAAATAATGTATATGTAACTAAATGATAAAATCGATTGATTAATGACTGAAAACTAAAGGAAAACAACTTATTTGAAAATACATTGTGTAATGCAAGAACACATGGAAATGAATAGAAAATTGTAATAGAAATGGAATGAAATGGAAGTGTGCACCTGCAATATGAATGGATATTGGAAATGGATTCTGGAATACCGTTGATGCTGATTTTCAGGCCTGGAGGGACTCATTCACCATTCTGGGTGAATTAGTCCTAGTTCTGCAAAATTATTCTAGAACTTGTTTTTGACAAAAGGGTATCTAAAAATGCAGAAAACTAAAAATTAGCATGGAAGTAGGACTCATTCACCACACATGGTGAATGAGTAGAATTTTCAATTTTTGATTATTCAAAGATGGAATCCAGAGCTTCTGATCTGTACTATAGATTTCTACAAGTGTTCACTTCCAAAACTCTGATTTCTAAACTTGAAAGTGAGTTTTTGTTGATATTTGACTTGTTGAATGAAGAGAAGACTTGAAAAACCTTGTAACTTGATTCTTAATGATTTCCAAGCTTCCAAGAGACCTATATCTAGAAATAAACAAGACAAGAAACAAGAAAGTTGAATGTTAGGGGATGGGGGTTTACCCTTGTCAAACCCCTTCTAGGTAATTAAACCAAAATAATGAAAGAATGAAATGAAATATGCAATAATGGAGTTGATTACCTTGCCATGATGTTTGATCTTGAAATTTTGTAGTAAAACATGAAGAATCTTCCCTTGAATGTTTGGAAATTTGTATCTTGGTGACTTGAAATGATAAAACCCTAAGTTGCTTGACTTAAGATGGAAGATTAGTGGATAAATAAATGATAAGATATGTTAATTAGGGTTAAAATACTTATATTTATAGGCATTTCAGCAATTTTACCTATTAATACCTCATCACAGGCCGATATGAAGAAATAATAAACTTAAATTTCACTTTTTTCCCTCTCAAAGGTCAAAATTGGACCAAATGGGACTAATTCACCACACATGGTGAATAGGTACCATGTGGATGGGACTGATTCACCATGCATGGAAACTGGGTCCCATAAGGGCCATTTTGATAGCTAAGATGTCACGTGATAAGGAAATAAGGTTTAATTTGCAACTTTGTCAGGTATTTGATCAATTTAAGCATCGAGATGCACAATATGGGTTAATAGGGGCCTATTACTGATAATGTGAATGTCAATTAAGGCTTGTGACACAAAATTCAATGTCAAAGTGTGATTAAATGCACTTTACAACACTAAAATAAGGTTCACAAAGCCTAGGAGGGCACAAGAATCAGTGTGAATGTGCAAGACACATTACAACACTCTAGTTTAACATTAAATTATCTTACAAGCCTTCTAGATTGATGTGAAGATGCAATTAAACACATTTTATAATGTTGAATTATGGAGAAATGGGTTCATTAAGCCTAGAAAAGCATGAAAGTCCATTACAAGACTTTACATCACCTTTACAAGACATCTTTAAAATCATGTATTTTGATTTGTACGAGTTCAAGACCTAGTGTTGATGCATAAAATGCCTCACAACACCCGAATCAAGGCCCCATTAAGTCCAAATTATCATGAATTATTCCCATGTAAAGCAAAGGGTACCTTTTTCTATGGTGCAAAAGCTAAGCTGGATGCATGAAAGTGATTAATGGATGTTTTAAGTTATTGTGCAACTAAAAGTGAACTAAAATTATATTAAATGGGAGTAAAATATGAGTGAGAGTGTGAGTGAATTCAATAGCATAAGTTTTCAATTGATAGATGGATCCATTTGTTTCCAAATAGTGACCTATTTATAGGAAAGCAAATGTGAAATGGAGGGTTGAGATCAAAAAGATTAATCAATGGTTAAGGATGGAGGAAAGAGGAGGCATGGATCATGGATTGTAATCAATGGGTGAGAATCAATGATGAGATGTTAATAGTGTTGTCACCTTCAAATTTTCAAATTTGAAGTGCCCATATTAAAAAAATTCCTTTGCACACTCAAAAATGCCCCTAAAAAATATGCCCAAGCGACCTACTTTGGAGGATCACAATTCGGAGCCAGTTGATTTTCATTCCAAATGAATTGTTGCTCTCCATTCTCCCCACATTCATATGCTCTCTAGTCCAGTTTTAGAACCTCATGATCAGATGTGATATTTTTCGAAGCCAAAAGCAAATGTAGTTTGTCTAGATTTTTTATTTGCATTTTTAAAATGTTTCAAGGAGGTCAAGTTTAGCCCTCAATATCTTTTGAAGAATCATGATTCAAGGAAAGCCCTCTTGCACACATACTCAATGTATGCAAATGACCTTGTGTGTCCAGTGGCTACTTCCCAAGATATGATTTGATGGTTTTTCAAAGGGGTGACTTGGTGAGCTTTAATTGGTTTTGAATAGATATAGTTGCAAAAATGCATGAGTGAGCAACTTTGTCGATTAATATATTTCACCTAGAGATTCCTTTTGTTGAGATCTTTGTTGTGGGTATGTGCAGGACCATGATGGGCCAAAAAGTGGCAATATGATGGGTATGTGGCTGTTGACTTTTTTTTACCCAAAATTGATGAAACGAAAAGGGTTTTTAAAAGCGGTTCTCAGATTTCTACTAATATGAATTATGCTTTACTTTGAATTTAATAAGTA
>VDFB02256132.1:12455509-12551997 GCA_007258455.2 Sequoia sempervirens | reverse complement strand
GAAATGGCTTTTCTCTATATAATTGATTATACCCCTATGCAAATTTTCATGGCTCGAGGTGTCTTGTTTTTCCTGCAAATAAATTTTCCCTATTCTCTAATGTTTTGATGCAATATATTTAAAACAATTTATGAGTTTTAAATATTATAAAATTGGAATGCATGAATTGTGGGCATTTTTAGGGAAAATTTAATATTTTTTTCAAACTTTATAATGTTCAACATTATAATTTTTGCCTTCCTGCTAGCCCATGGAAGAAATGCTCACAACTGTGGAGATTCACAGGGAAGGGGGGAGAGGAGAAGGAAAGATTGCAGTAGGCATTAAGGGGGTTTAAAACAAATTTTAATAAAAAAATTTAAACATTGTATGGCTAAAATCAATTTATATGCTATTTGCTCGCTAGCCTGTGAAGGCTTTTGCTAACGACAACAAAAAGTCACAAGGGCTTGGGGAGATTGTTGGGTGCCCTATTTGGGGTAGATTTTGATCTACAGTCTATGTTGCTATTGAAAATGTTGTCTTTCCTTCCCTTTGGAGGTCTTTTGAGGCATTTTGATGCAAATTGAGATGTGTTGTTCTAAGTGGAATATTGCAATCATGTTTTTGAGCTTCTAGGAATCTTTTGGGGGTCAATTGGAGCTCAAATTTGTTGCTCTATGCTTGAAATTTGTCCCCCAACCTATCCTATTGCTTGGGAAAAGATTTTATGTGTGTTTGAAATGAATTTTGAATGCCAACATAGTAAAAAATGCCCCTACACTGTCAAAAACGACACAATAATGTGAACAATTACAAGGAGCATTTTTTTTATGGCTTCAACATTTTTTGAAGACGAGTTGTAGAGTGTTAAAAGCCAGGGAAGAGGAGCTTGATCAATAGCTATTGTAGAGGGAGAAGTGCAGAGGAGAATCTACATTATCCCGCTAGCCCGTGAAGAGAACTGATGACGGTAGCACAGGAGGAAGAGGAAGTGAGGATTAGTGAAGGAGGAATTAAATTTTTAATGCCCATGTTTTAATTCGGTTCTAAAGCTTTATTTCAAAGCTATAATTTTTGTTTGCCTAGGAGCCTGAGAAAATAAATGCTACTGTCATCTAAAGTAGCGGGTGTGCGGGGATTGGAAGGTAGTGGGCCATTGCATAAAGTATTAAATGCAAATATTTTTAATAATTTTTGTTTTTACTGTGAAGTGAGGAATATTGAAATGCAAAAGGAAAAAAGGTTTTAATATCTTGAGAAAATTAAAGACTGGGGCACCAAAAATATTTTCTGAAAAGCCCAATGTAAAATATTTCAAAGGCCATCATGTTTAAAGCGAAAGATTTTAAAATATGAGGCTAAAAGGTAAGGCATGGGTAAGATAAAATATTGTTCGATTATATGAACTTTACCATTTTAAAGGTCTTTAGTGTAAAGATTAAAATATGTTTGTTGTGGGGAAAATGCCAAGATTTTAAAGGCACATGAAAATATTTTCTAAAGTGAATAAATTATTCACTATATGAGACAAAGGTCTTTATTTTTTGGCAAATAAAATGAAGAGTGCAGGAAGATAAAAGAGGAATAAAGGGCCTCCACGGTGAAGAAAAAACATTTACAGTAGTAGGGAAAAATGAAGATGAGGGTTTTTCTTCAGCTACAGTAAAAATATTTTCACTGTAGGGATAAACAGAGGAGTGAAGTTTCATAGGGGGTAATTTTTTGTTGCAGATTAAAGGTGAATACAAGAAAAATACAGAGGTAGAAAATATGGCAAAGAGTTGATCGAATATTTTCAATGGAAGGACAAGATGAAAGAAAATCATCATGATGGGTATATTTTTCTATTAGAAGGGTAGCAAATGCAAGATGTAAGAATCTAGGAGCAGATTGAAACTTCTTCAGTAAGCAAAGGTAGTTACAGATCAACGGAGTTGAAGATGCCAGATGTCAATTAAAGATGTAGTTTTAGGGTTTCTCTTTCTATATCTTTTCTTCTTCTCTCATTTGTATAGGTTCTAAACTCTTAGTTTAGGGGAAGGGAATTGAGAATGCTTAGCTAGTAATTGGATTTTTACTTACAGTAAATGAATGTACAAAATTTTGTAGCAAATTCAATTAGTTTCAGCAAATCAATAAAAAAATTGCACAAGTTATCTCCATTCTATGTTCTTAGATATCATATGAATTAAATATATCAATGATTTGTTGATTTTCCATTGCAATCTCTTTGTAGTTGTATGATTTGTGTATGGGTTTCATCAAGTTAATAATTAAATTCTGTATACAAATTCCTATGGGTTTGAGGGAATAAAATGGATTTTCAAGTATGATCATGTAGTAATATGAGAGGTCACATTAATGTAAAGCATTAATTTTATAGGGCCACTAATTTGAAACAAGTTGTTTTAATTTGCATTCATGAGCTTAGATTTGACTCCATGCCTTAGGATTAGGCAGTGATATATGACATTACCCAGATCACTTTTATAAATAATCAAATCATTTAAATCTCTGTTACTTTGGTAATTTTGCTTGTATGTTTAAGTTATCTTAGTTTCTAGTATCTTCATGGAATATGAAAGAGAATAGAGGCTGAATTTGAGAAAATTTCATCTATTAACCCTCTATGTATTTGAGATGAAGATATTTAAGTTATTTGTTGTCAGTAATGTTCAATGCAAATGGGATTATGCTTGAACCTAGTAGAATATACAATACCCATCACTCATACACCTAAGAACTATCCACTTTCATAGGTCTATAATTATTTGCTTGGAATGATTTTATCATACATGTAGGCCTACAATTAGGAGCACCCTCCTGAGTCCTGTGGAGCTCAAAGTGTAGAAGGATTTAATAGCCTTGTTCGTTTGATTTTCTTGTCTTCAACCTATTGATAGTGCTTAGCATGATGGTACAAACCCCAGAGAACACACACATAATGCGAATAATTTTTTTTTTTTTTTAATAATGGAAATAACATGTAACAACATTAAATCATAAACACATAGCATAACACATAACATTAATACACTTGGTTCTCTGGGGCACGCGAGGTTACATTGCAACCACAACACAACATAAAGATAATGAAACAACATAACCATTTAATTTAGAAAAACATATACAATGATGCAAGCGTGCTTCTTAGTCTGAGTATGATAAACGCTCAGCATAAAATTACATCCATGATAAATCTTTTAACAAGACCAGTTTTAAATTTCTTTATTACATCCATTGAAATAATATTACATTACAATTTTCTTTTGATACATAAATTATTGGAATTTTAGCATGGGGAGTTGATACCGAGAATAATGGTATGATACAAGCTGATCTTTGGAACATACACTTTCTGTTTGAGATGACAAGGCATTAGGAATTAGCGGGTCGCGAACGTTCCATAACCATGTATGAATTCTGATAGCACCCTGCCCCGATAATTCCGAGGTGACGAGGAAGTGAACCCGACCATGGATGTCAACCGACTCAATCACAATACAATATAAAACAAGTACAACTCAAGCATGCAATGCACAACCAACGACGTACTCAAATCACATAACCAGTTAAACCAAGAACTCATCACAATAACATGAAGTAATATCACTAAACAGTCACAAATCAAATTCACAAGAAATCAAAGATACATCACAAAGAGATAACATCCAGAGGCAACAATAACAAAGCACAAGGGTGTCAAGTGGAGAGTGTCATCGCATAGCTCTCATGGGATTTCCTGGCCCTTCCTCCAACTGAGGCGCCGGCACCCATCTATGGATATCCTGGCCCTTCCTCCTAACTGAGGCGCCGGCACCATAGGGTAGCTAATGCGGAGCCAATAGTCTCTCATGAGGACGAGACTCTGACTTTGCCGACCACGGCCTTCTCAGTCTATCACTAGTCTAAGGTAGCCCTAATGCATAGCCGAGGAATCCAAAGTTTTATTATCTTGTATTTTTAAACTACCCATCCCCCTAAATCTATTGTTTAGGTTATCACTTGTTTACTACTCTTCGAGGGTTATCCTGGCCCTTCCTCATCCGAGGCGCCGGCGCCCACGAAGAGCCACTCTCCCACCTATGACCCCTAACATATCTCAAATCAACGAGGGTTGGACCAAATCATAAGACATAGTAATCAAAACCACACATGCGAGGTAGTATTCCTCTCGCGACAATCCGTAACAAACTATCATAAGAAAACGTCCAACCCTTCCAAACATAAGTTACAAAGCTTCGAAACCAAAGGTATAATGAAGACAACTTCAACAATAACATGCCTCTGGACTAAGGTTAAAATACGATAGGGTTCCCACGGTTCAACACAAGCTATAACGATAAACATTAGACACAACATGAAAATTCACATCACAATTTGCAAGGTTGCACCAGTAAGTTTGTTTTCCATTCCCAGTTTAACTAACTTGATAGGGTTGTCTACTACAATCACAATTGCAGACCAATCTTGTCTATCACATTTTTTTAATCAAACGATAAATTAAATAACGCCCATTTAAAATAAATAAATAACAATACTTAATTATAGCAACGTTGCACATATTAAAATCTGAGACAAAATTTGCATCCACACCATATAATAAATTAACATTTCAATTTAATTAATTATATCCAATTTTAAAATAAAATACATAATGATTTATATTTTTGATATATATATATATATATTCCATAAATATATATATATACATATATATCAGGTAATAAATTATTATCCAAATCTAAAATAACTTAATTTCATTTTAAAAATAAAATACATCTTAGTCTATATTCGATTACATTAAAACTAAAATGAATATAAAAAAAAAAACAATTAAATTTAATTAAACTAAAATCATTTTTTATTTCACCAAAATTTTATTTTATTTTATTTTTCTTTTAAACTAATCTTAAATAATAATAATAAAAAAAATATATATTTAAATATATATATATAAACATATATATATATATATAATTAAAAAAAAAAGAGTTAAAAAAAACAAATTTAAAAAAAATTTAAATCTAAAAACAAAATATAACAAGCCCGACTGCGGACTGCACAACAGTCCGTAGGACTGCTGTGCGCGCAGTCTACGGACTGCTGCGCACAGCAGTCTACGGACTGCTGTCGCAACCGTCCGCGGCAGAGGGGGAAGGGGGGAGGTACGGCCTCCGCCGTCCTTCCCCTGCCCCAATAAAACATACATCCCAAAAAAAAAAATGAAAATTTCATTTAAATTAAAATTTACACAGTGCGCTCGGTACGGCGCACGACGGCCGGTTTGGCCCAAAAAAATTAAATAGAATTTGATTTTTTTTTTAACTTTCATATATATAAACTTTGCACATACATTTTGTATATCACGGGATGCGTGTATATATATATATATATATAATATACACATAACAAAATAAAGATGAATGATTCTTTTATTCTGAGCCTGAAGCGGAAGACAAAATAAAATTATTCTTTTATTCCTTAGGCACGAAGCAGGAAGATAAAAATAAAATGATTTTTTTTATTCATAGGCTACGAAACCCGGAAGATAAAATAAGCATATTATATATATATACATATGTTTTTCATAAATATAAAATAGCGGGGGTAGAATAGAGAGCTGATTTTACCACGAAACTTAGCTATGGTTTTCCTTTGTTTTCAATCTAATAATTTGTCCTAGTTACCCATTCAACAGAAGTTTTCTATAATCTCTAAAATTATTTTTTAATAACATTTATTTCTTCTTTTCAGAACAAACAAAAAGGTGTATGAGAAGAGAACAACGAGAGGAACCTGGAGTCCAATGCAAGTTCGAAGATGCCTGCTTGAATCTGATGCTTTCGAATCCGATTCCAATCCTAGTCAGAGCGAACTCCTTTGAGCACTTCCACTTTCCTGTTTCTTACGTATTGTATTGTGATAACTCTCAAATTCATTTATTAAATAAATATATTCCTCGTCTCCAAGCTCTCCAAAAAAATCTTAGATAAAGAAAAATCCATTCTTTAAAACTCGCTTTTTCCCAACTCTTAATTCCTATTGGCTCACTCTGTCTTTTTTTTCTTTTATTTGTTTTAATTACTTTAATTCCTGTTTTGTAACTTTTCTTGCACCACACATTATATATTTAATTTAAATAAATTATTCACATACTTATCCACCACCAAATTTAATTAATTAAAATAATTTAAGCAGATTTATTATTTAATTATTATTTAATTGCAATATAGGATTTTCAAAATAATTAAATTATTTAAATATTTAAATACCATTTACTCCAACATTAAAATAAATACTTTATTTCAAACATAAAGACTAGACATAACTGTAAATGCCCTCATAAAATAAACTAAGACAAAACCCATAACACAACAGACAATTAACGACAATTACACAACATCGACTGTACCAACAATGAGACGACCTGACATCATGGAACGAGAGGACTTCATCGTCACCTCTGTATCAACATTTAACCGTTGGGTTATTTGGTGCTCGCCCTGTCCTGCCGAAGCAGGTGGAATCGAGACTTATACCTGCAATCCTGCATACAAACGAAGTTGTGTACATGTGCATATATACATATATATAAACCAAAGCATTAAATCAAGTACTACATTGTGAGAAGGAATCGCAACATAACAGGGCACTCGCGAATGAGTGATGCTATGTTGTCCTTCGTCACACCTATTCTAACAATAATAACATAATCAATGAATTACATTTCTAACTAACAATCATCTCATAATATATTAATTTAAATCACCGCATTAAATCATAATTTGGAAAATCAACTGATATAATCAACCATAATGTCATATAGAGTCATCATGTCCAAAATGAAATAACAGCATCATCTAGCATCTAACTAACCATATCAAACAATAACAGTATCATCACAGTATCCAAGCAACGCACGTAAAATAATAAGTCTAGATAGTATGAGGGGTATTACATCCTCCCCCCCTAGGATATGGCTTACTCCTGGAAGCCATTAAATAACAGAATAAAAAGAAAAATTAAGATTCTTAAATAGGGAGACATCCTCCCAAGACGCCAAGATCACGACGTTTAGGACACCATCGAAACCTTTCGAGCTCACTCGCGAGCTCCGAAGCCAGAACTTCGTCCTCTACCAGAATCCTCTGCACCTGCATCCTGGTATCCACCCTGGCGATTGTCGACAACGGAAAACACTTGATGAGATCTACCTGCATCACCCACCGTCGGCTCAGAAGCGGCAGGTCTCTGATAAAAACCAGAAGTGCTCTTCTGTGGACACACTCTAGCGATATGCCCTTGTTGCCCACATGAGTAGCAACCAGTACCTCGGCCAAATCCTCTACCCTCGGATGGAGCATTGGATTGTTGATAGCTTGCTCGACTCGGCGCTGACTGAAAACTAGGTGCAGGCTGAGCAAAACGTTCCTGTCGAATTTGGTGCCTGATCCTGTTCCGATCCCTACGAAACTGCGAATTGCCACCTTGCTGAGATTGAAAGTTTTCATGCTTCGGCTGTGATTGTTGTTGTTGATGCTGCTGCTGCTGACGTTGCTGACCCCCTTTAGAAGGTGGGTTCATGTTCCTAGAAGCTCCTGCTCCCTGCGACTGACCTCCATGAGTAACGTAACCAGGTGTGGGCGTGCTACCAATCTGTACTCCGATATGACCACCCAAAGCCATGGCCAAATTCTCCTCCACTAAGCGAGCCTTCTCCACTGCCATCTCCATTGTCTTCGGCTCGAAGACTCGTACACCACCACTGATGCGGCCATTCAAGCCTCGAACAAAATGCTGCACTAACATGCCCTCCTCGTGGCTAATCCCTGCATACTGCTTCAACTCATAGAAGCGCCTCTCATACTGCTCCACTGACATAGACAACTGTTTGAGATCATGAAACTCGTCAGCCCTGCGTTGCCTCCAGTGAACTGAGAGGAAACGAGCTCTGAACCTGTCTAGGAACAACTCCCAAGTAACCATACTGAGATCAAGGTGCAGTTTCTGTTCCTCAAGACGCCACCAAGTAGACGCGAAGCCTCGCAAGTGCATAACTGCGCACCGAGCCTTGGTATTGCTACCGTAGGGGTGCATGGCAAAGCAACGGTCTAAGCCAATTAACCAGGTCTCAGCCTCAAGACCTCCTTCAGAACCATCAAAAGTAGGAGGGTGTGCCCTCATGAGATCTCATATGGCTGCTCTGGCGCATGCAGACCACATCACGTATCCCTCGTCTGGAGACCTCTATCTCTCCCTCTCCACTGGTGTACCTCGCTCGGCACGGGTCCCTAATGGGTCAAGGATCTCACCAGAATATCGCATGTGACCATCAAGACGGGATGTGCAGTTCCTTTGATGGAATGTTAATGATGACTCACGATGTTCCTCGTACTTTCCAGAACCATGGGGCTTCAAGGCTGAGGGCCGCGGTTTGCTCCGTCAGGCTGCGGCCTCTTGCTCGGCCACGTCCTCTACCTCGAGGCATAGTTCTGCGCCACAAGATAAAGTATGACATGAGCACAAGAGTTGCACAAACGGTAACCTAATGGACTACACTACCCAAAGACACTAGCGTTTGCAACCTTGGCTCTGATACCAAGTTGTAACGCCCGTCGTGCAAACCCCAGAGAACACACACATAATGCGAATAATTTTTTATTTATTTTTTATAATAGAAATAACATGTAACAACATTAAATCATAAACACATAGCATAACACATAACATTAATACTCTTGGTTCTCTGGGGCACGCGAGGTTACATTGCAACCACAACACAACATAAAGATAATGAAAACAACATAACCATTTAATTTATAAAAACCCTATACAAAGATACAACTGATAGCCATGATGCGAGTATGACAACATCACTTAATTACATCCATGATAAATATTTTAACATGATCCAATTCAATCCTAACTATTACATCATTGAAATAATATTACATTACAATCTTCTTTTGATACAAGAATTACATTGAATTTCCCAACATGGGGATTGATACACAATAAGGGAACATGAAGTACATCTGATCACTGGAACATCTGCACTGCGGAAAGCTGAGATGACAAGACGCTGATGGGGAACCCAACGGGTGCGGAGCACGTTCCACCCAAGCATGTGAATTACGAAGTAACTCACCCCCCATGCTCAGAGGTGATGAGGAAGTGAACCCGACCATGGATGTCAACCGACTCAACAACATGATACAGAACAAGTACAACTCAAATATGCAATGCACAACCATCAACGTACTCAATTCACATAACAAGTTAAACTAAGAACTCAACACGATAACATGAAGTAATATCACGGAACAATCACGAATCTAATTCACAAGAAATCAAAGATACATGACAAAGAGATAACATCCAGAGGCAACAATAACAAAGCACAAGGGTGTCAAGTGGAGAGTGTCATCGCATAGCTCTCATGGGATTTCCTGGCCCTTCCTCCAACTGAGGCGCCGGCACCCATCTATGGATATCCTGGCCCTTCCTCCTAACTGAGGCGTAGGCACCCATAGGGTAGCTAATCGCGAGGAGCCAATAGTCTCATGAGGGCCGGACTTCGACTTTGCCGACCACGGCCTTCTCGAGTCTATCACTAGTCTAAGGTAGCCCTAATGCATAGCCGGGGAATCCAAAGTTTTATTATCTTGTATTTTAAACTACTTGTCCCCCCCTAAATCTATTGTTTAGGTTATCCTTGTTACTACTCTTGAGGGTTATCACAGCCCTTCCTCATCCCAGAAGCGTAGAAATACAAAGAAACCACTCTCCACCTATGACCTAACATATCTCAAATCAGCGAGGTTGGACCAAATCCTTAAGACATAGTAATCAAAACCACACATGCGAGGTAGTATTCCTCTCGCGACAATCCGTAACAACTATCAAGAAAATGTCCAACCCTTCCAAACATAAGTTACAAGCTTCGAAACCAAAGGTATAATGAAGACAACTTCAACAATAACATGCCTCTGGACTATGGTTAAAATACGATAGGGTTCCCACGGTTCAACACAAGCTATAACGATAAACATTAGACACAACATGAAATTTCACATCACAATATGCAAGGTTGCACCAGTAAGTTTGTTTTCCATTCCCAGTTTAACTAACTTGATAGGGTTGTCTACTACAATCACAATTGCAGACCAATCTTGTCTATCACATTTGTTTAATCAAATGGTAAATTAAATAATGCCCATTTAACATAAATAAACAACAATCCTTAATTATAGCAACGTTGCACATATAACAATCTGAAACAAAATTTGTATCCACACCATATAATAAATTAACATTTCAATTTAATTAATTATACCCAATTTTAAAATAAAATACATAATAACTTATATTTTTGATATATATATATATATATATATATATTCCATAAATATATATATATATACATATATATCGGGTAATAAATTATTATCAAATCTAAATAGCAATTTCATTTTAAAAAAATAAAATACATGTAATCTATATTAGATTACATTAAAGGCAAAAGCGAATATAAAAAAAAAAAACAATTAAATTTAATTAAACTAAAATCATTTTTATTTCACAAAGATTTTATTTTATTTTATTTTCTTTAAACTAATCTTAAATAATAATAATAAAATATATATTTAAATATATATATAAACATATATATATATATATATATAATTTAAAAGGTAAAAAAACAAATTTAAAATTTAAAATTTAAAAGAGCAAAATATAACAAGCCATTTATGATTTTACTTTGTGATCCATTGGAATTATTTGTCTTGTACTTGATCTCTGATTTCTTTGTCGCTAACCGTCCGTAGCCAGAGAGGGAAGGAATATGACCTCGTAGTCAACCTCCTTGATAAAACCACATCCCAAAAAAAATGAAAATTTCATTTAAATTAAAATTTACACAGTGCGCTCGGTACGGCGCACGACGGCCGGTTTGGCCCAAAAAAATTAAATAGAATTTGATTTTTTTTTTAACTTTCATATATATAAACTTTGCACAGAAATTTGTATATACGGGATTCGTGTATATATATATATATATATATATATATATAATATACACATAACAAAATAAAGATGAATGATTTTTTTATTCACAGGCACAGAAACCAGAAGACAAAATAAAATGATTCTTTTATTCATAGGCACAGAAATCAGAAGATAAAATAAAATGATTTTTTATTATTCATAGGCACAGAAACCAGAAGATAAAATAAACATATTATATATATATATATATATATCATTTTCATAAATATAAAAACAAACAGGGGTAGAATAGAGAGACAGATTTTGCACAGAAACTTAACTATGGTTTTCTTTGTTTTCAATCTAATAATTTGCCCTAGTTACCCATTCAACAGAAGTTTTCTATAATCTCTAAAATTATTTTTAATAACATTTATTTCTTCCTTTCAGAACAAACAGAAGGGTATGAGAAGAGAACAACGAGAGGAACCTGGAGTCCAATGCCAATTCGAAGATGCCTGCTTGACTCTGATGCTTTTGAATCCGATTCCAATCCTAGTCCAGAACGAACTCCACCTTCACTTGAGCACTTCCACTTTCTGTTTCTTCTGTGTGTGTGTGATAACTCCCCAGAATTCATTATTAAATAAAATATATTCCTCATCTCTCCAAAGCTCTCCAAAAATCTCAGATAAAAGAAAAATCAATCTTTAAAACAAGCTTTCTTTTCAACACTCAAACCCTAATGGCTCACTCTGTCTTTTTGTTCTTTTATTTGTTTTAATTACTTTAATTCCTGTTTTGTAACTTTTCTTGCACCACACATTATATATTTAATTTAAATAAATTATTCACATAATTATCCACCACCAAATTTAATTAATTAAAATAATTTAAGCAGATTTATTATTTAATTATTATTTAATTGCAATATAGGATTTTCAAAATAATTAAATTATTTAAATATTTAAATACCATTTACTCCAACATTAAAATAAATAATTTATTTCAAACATAAAGACTAGACATAACTGTAAATGCCCTCATAAAATAAACTAAGACAAAACCCATAACACAACAGACAATTAACGACAATTACACAACATCGACTGTACCAACAATGAGACGACCTGACATCATGGAATGGGAGGACTTCATCGTCACCTCTGTATCAACATTTATCCGTTGGGTTATTTGGTGCTCGCCCTGTCCTGCCGAAGCAGGTGGAATCGAGACTTATACCTGCAATCCTGCATACAAACGAAGTTGTGTACATGTGCATATATACATATATATAAACCAAAGCATTAAATCAAGTACTACATTGTGAGAAGGAATCGCAACATAACAGGGCACTCGCGAACGAGTGATGCTATGTTGTCCTTCGTCACACCTATTCTAACAATAATAACATAATCAATGAATTACATTTCTAACTAACAATCATCTCGTAACATATTAATTTAAATCACTGCATTAAATCATAATTCAGAAAAATTAACAGATATAATCAACCATAATGTCATATAGAGTCATCATGTCCAAAATGAAATAACAGCATCATCTAGCATCTAACTAACCATATCAAACAATAACAGTAACATCACAATATCCAAGCAAAGCACGTAAAATAATGTCTAAATAGTATGAGGGGTATTACAGATAGTGTAGATTCCTTGTCCTAAATATTGAATCCCATAGTTTAGGCATTGTGTTTATCCTTAGGGTTGAAGGTTTCAAGAAAAATAACCAACAAATTGGTGAATCAATTGGGGAAGAGTTTAAGAAAACTCTGATAGAAGATCATCCTGCCTTAAAGAGTCATTGAATTTTCAAGTCAAAGTGTAACTAGAGATTCATCATTAAGTATTTGCACTCCCCATCTGGTCACACAACCAATAGATTGGTGACTCCATTGGGGATAGCTCTAGTATATCCATTTGAAGAGTTAATAAGTTTGTTGATCTGTAATTTTTAGTTAGAATGATCCAAGGACCTACATACTTGAATGAGATTCTGCAATTTTTTTGATGTATTCTTGAAGTCTGGTGCTCTGCTGGTGGAGAGAACTCAGAAATACTTAGATCTTGGAAGAAGCTTTCTAGTGCTTGAAGATCTTTTCCTCTTTCAAAGAGGTGGTGAATTTACATAATTTTCTACATCATCAGAAGAGTTGGTTACAACAAGTCTCAAGTATTTTTCTATTGTAATATTCTTGTATGAATGTTTTCAACAAAAAGTTCTAGTTGATACTATCCCTTATTCAGTATTTTAAGATACTAGTAGAAAGGGAAATGAGAAAGTAGGATATTTTGAAAAGGATATTAAGAAGAAATTAATTGTAGAGTGAACACAATTTTAGTTGCAAAAATGTATTGTTGTCCTAGTTCTCCCTTTACAAGTTGTAATATCATGCCTAAAAGACAACCATGTCCTCAAAGGAAGGTGTTCACTAGTGAAATACATGATCCTTTGGATTTTATTCAAATCCAGGGTTACCCACATTTTGTCCCAAGAAGAATTAATGAATGTTTGCCTAAGTTTAGAGGAGGTTTTGAAGAATCAACATCAAAACATGTACAAGGTTTTCTTGATGTAATGGAAGACTATCAAATAGTAGAGGAAGATGCTATCATGAATTTTTTTTGTAAGAACTTTAGAAAATACTGTTGAATATTGGTTTTCTAGTCTACCAATTCACTTCATATGTTCATGGCAAGAGCATGCGATACTATTCATGGATGAATCTGGTGACATGAATGATAACTTATTTTTTGAAGAAAGAAATCTACATACCCAAGAAGAATATGAAGAGAAATATGAAAATGAGGCTTAACTTATGTCACCTATTAATACATTATGTTATATAGAGGAATTGGAGGATGAATCCATCTATGGTTTCCATGATACATTCATGAAATTTTTGCTTGCTATACCACAATTAGAAATACCTGATGAATCATTTTGCATTGGTTTGTTTTGTGAAAGACTTGAGCCAGGTCTTAGTACCATACCAGTTCACTTGAAGCCCCCTATCCTTAAATACCTATATCATTGGCTTTCAATAATTGAGGAAATGATAGATAAATATGGAAGTAATCTCCTAACTCAATTATGTGACGTTACTTTTTCAAGACTTAATCCAATGGATTCAAATGGTATAGTAGAAGACAAGAATGATGCATCATTAGGTGATGAAGAAGTTGTTTTTAAAAAACCTATAGAAGAAATATACCTAGATGAAGATTGCAGTCATAATGGTCATGATGAAATAGGTGGAACGTGTGAGGTTTCTTCTATTTTCTCTGAAAATATAGAAATAGAGAGCAGATTTTATGTATTAGATGAAGGCTGCAATGATGCAGATAATACTAAAAGTATTTTCTCTTCTATGGAATTTGAGTATACAGTTGAAGATTATGTTGATTATGAAGTTTCATCTCTTCATGATGAGAATAATGGTGTTGTAGATGGAAGTTTGCAACTAGTTGGGAAGCATTCTTGTCTGGATAACATTTCTAAAGCCTCACTATCGCATGAAGATGGATATGAATTGGGCAAACTTTTTGAAGAGGAAATGTGTGATCAACAATGTTATGATACAAATGACAAGGAGTGCAAGGGATTTCATTTGGAGAAATCAGCCACAATCATTTTCAATGAAGAAACTATTGATGGTTTTCAATTTGAAAGTGAAGAAGGTAGCTCTGTGGATTGTTGTTGTAGTATGAACGAAGAAGGGGATATTAATCCAAGATATTCAACGGATGAATCAATTATAGTAGTTGCTTATGAGGTGTGTGCATATGTTGATAATGATGAATAGGGAACCCCTTTCTTGTTTGATCCTTCACTTTCTTTTACTCCTTTTTTATAATTCTAAAGTTACCATTGATTGTTGGCATGAGGATAGTGTTGATGTAGTTGTACATGAAAGTGAAAATACAATGACAAATACTAGTACAACCAATGAAATTTTCAATGATGAGTTTGTACTTGAAGAATGTGATTGTGTCAATCACATGGATGCATACGAGGATCTTTTTTCTAGATCAGCAACTCATAATTCTCCTCATGAGCATTATGCTTTAGATTTTCATGTTGATGCAGTAGGAGGTAATACTGAGTATGAAACTCTTGGTAACAATGTTTGTATTTTGAATGCTCACTATGAGGAATCTATTGTAGAGGTAAAATTTGAGTCATCAGATTGTGCATCTGAGGTTTTCTTATGTGCTAATATGAAGAATGCAGATGACCTTGTCCATGAACATGAAGTGGAGAATACTATTGGGGATGCTAACATTTCTTTTGAATGATATGATTTGAATGTGGACAATGGATTTGTGGGTGTTAATGAGTCTTGTTTTCAGAACATTGAGGAATTTAATAATGGGACTAAGTTGTTTTGTCAGGATTATGATACACTTGATAGTGATGCAAATAATTTGAAGGAGTTTCAAATGTGTGAGCACTCTTTACTTGACACATAAAAGGATTGCACGCTGTGTCTTAAGGATGATGTCTTCTCTAAGCCTAACCATTGTGAGGGAATCTGTAAATGGGATGAGGCTATGTTTTCAGATGGTATTGATTGCTATCCTCACATTTTGTCACTTGCCACAGAATCAAAAAATGGAATGAGTGATAGTGACGTAGCCTATGTCATTTGGTTGTCATGTTACAGTAAAACTAAATTCAAAAGCATCTTGACACTTGTCTTTGTAAGAATGAAGTTACTCATGTTGATATGGTGTGACAGAGGCAAGTACAGATTAAAAGAGATCATATTTTTTAACATATTGGTGTCTGACTAAGGTAAGAATTGGTAGCCCTTTTTTCATTTGGTGGCCTGGGGCCATTAAGTGAATTTAAAAGTTTTAATAAAGACTTTGTCGCCTAATGTTTCTGGCACCTGGTTTACTCTCCCAGAGATATGAATTCTTGCTATACCTGTGGGGGAATACATCCCAAGAAAAATCCACTGTTAGCACCTTCAAATTTTCAAATTTTAAGTTCCCATATTGAAATTTTTTCCTTTGCACACTCATAAATGCCCCTAAAAAATCTGCTCAAGTGACCTACTTTGGAGGATCACAATTTCGAGCCAGTTGATCTTCATGCCAAATGGATTGTTTCTATCCATTCTCCCCACATTCATATGCTCCATGGTCCAATTTTAGAACCTCATGATAAAATTTGATATTTTTTTGAAGCCAAAAGCAAATGCAGTTTGTTCAGATTTTGCATTTGCATTTTCATAATGTTTCAAGGAGGTCAAGTTGGGCTCTCAATATCTTTTGAAGAATCATGATTCAAGGAAAGCCCTCTTGCACACATACTCAGTGTACCCAAATGACCTTGTTTGTCTAGTGGCTACTTCCCAAGATCTGATTTGATATTTTTTCAAAGAGGTGACTTGGTGAGCTTTAATTAGTTTTTAACAGATAAAGTTGCAGAAATGCCTGAGTGAGCAGCTTTGTCGATTAATATATTTCACCTTGGGATCCCTTTTTTTGATCCATTTGTTGCACTGCATTCTTGTGTCATATGTCTACATGCCTACTTAGTTTTAGGGTGTCAAGATAAGTGTAAATGGGTTATTTAATCATTTTTTGATCATGACAGGGCCAAAAATGGTATTCCAGAAAGTGTCAAACTTTGCAAATCTAAGCACAACCCATTTCTTATTTTGGGTTGAATTGTATACTAATCCATTTTCATAAAAAATAGAGGTCATCTAATGCACTATTTTAATGCATTTCAGTCGCAACAAAGGCGTCCTCAGGGCCAGTTTACAAAGGAGGTACCTAAAATATTTTGATGATGCAAGTTTTGAGGAAATGGGTTTCCTCTAAATAATTGATTATGCTTGTATGAAAAATTTTTGTGGCTCCAGGTGTCCTGGTTTTCCTGCAATAAATTTTCCCTATTCTCTAATGTTTTGATGCAATATATTTAAAATATTTTGTGTTTTAAATATTATAAAAGTGGAATGCACAAATTGTAGGCATTCTTAGAGAAAATTTAATAGTTGTTTCAAACTTTAGCATTGAAGAGGATTAAAATAGTTTTTAATGATTTTTTTTAAACATTGGATGGCTAAAATCATTTTATATGCTATTTTCCCGCTAGCCCATGAAGGCTTTTGCTCATGACAGGCAAAAGGGTCACAGGGGCACGGGGAGATTTTTGGGAGCCCTATTTGGGGCAAATTTTGATTTGCAGTCTATGTTGCAATGCAAATTGATGTCTTTGCTTCTCTTTGGATGTCTTTTGAGGTTTTTTTATGTGGATTGAGATGTGTTGTTTTGAGTGGAGTATTGCAATCACTTTTTTGAGCTTCTAGGAATCTTTTGGGGGTCAATTGGAGCTCAAATTTATTCTTCTATGCTTTAAATTCGTCCCCCAACCTATCTTATTTCCTGTGAAGAGCTTTTAAGCATGTTTGAAATGAATTTTGAATACCAACACTCTAAAAAATACCCCTACACTATAAAAAATGACCCAGTAATGTGAACAATTATAGGGAGCATATTTTTTATGTCTTCAGCCTTTGTCGAAGAGGAGCTGCAAGAGGAGCTGCAAGGTGTTGAATGCAAGGGAAGAGGAGCTTGATTGATAGCTATCATAGAGGGAGAAATGTAGAGGAGTATCTACATTAGCCCGCTAGCCCATGAACATAAGTGTTGACGGCAATACAGGAGGATGGGGAAGCGGGGATTGGCAAAGGAGGAATTAAATTTTTAATGCCCATGTTTTAAGTTGGTGATAAAGCTTTATTTCAAAGCTTTAATTTTTATTTTCCTATAAGCCTGAGCAAATAAATGCTATTGTCATCTAGAGCAGCGGGTGTGCGGGGATTGGAAGGTAGTGGGCCCTTGCATAAAGTATTAAAAGAAAATTGTTTTAATATTTTTTTTTTACCATGAAGTGAGGAATATTGAAATGCAAAAGGTAAAAAGGTTTTAATATCAAGCAAACTAAAAATTAGGGTAGTGGCCATATTTTCTAAAATTCCCAATGTAAAATATTCCAAAGGTTGTCATGTTTAAAGGGAAAGATTTTAAAATATGAGGTGAAAAGGTAATGCACAAGTAAGATAAAATATTGTTCGATTATATGATTTTTACCATTTTAAAGGGATTTCATGTAAAGATTAAAATTTATTTGTTGTGGGGAAAATGCTAAGATTTTAAAGGCACATGAAAATATTTTATAAAGTGAATAAATTATTCATAATATGACACAAAGGTATTTATTTCCTAGAAAATAAAATGAAGAGGGCATCAAGATAAATGAGAAATAAAGGGCTTTCACAGTGAAGACAAAGCATTTGCAGCAGTAGGGAAAAATGGAGATGAGGGTTTTTCTTCAGCTATAGTAAAAACATTTTCACTGTAGGAATAAACAAAGAAGTGAAGTTTCACACGGGGTAATTTTCTATTGTAGATTAAAGGTGAATACAAGAAAAATACAGAGGCAGAAAATAGAGCAAAGTGTTGAATGAATGTTTCCAACGAAAGGACAAGATAAAAGAAAATCAACATGATGGGAATATTTTTTGTTAGAAGGGAAGCAAATGCAAGATGCATGAATCTAGGAGTAGATTGAAACTTCTTTAGCAAGCAAAGAGAGTTATAGATCAATGGAGCTAGAGATGCCAAATGTCAATTGAAGATGTAGTTTTAGGGTTTCGCCTTCTACATCTTTTCTTCTTCTCTCATTTCTATAGGTTTTGAGTTGTTGGTTTAGGGGAAGGGAACAAAGAATGCTCAACCAGAAATTGGGGTTTTACTTATAGTAAATGAATGTACATACTTTTGTAACAGTTTCAATTAGTTTGAGAAAATCAATAAAAATATTGCAGAAGTTATCTCCATTTTGTGTTCTTCGATAGCATATGAATTAAATATATCAATGATTTTTTGATTTTTTTAATTGCAATATCTTTGCAGTTGTGTGATTTGTGTATGGGTTTCTTCAAGTTAAGAATTAAATTATGTATACAAATTACTATGGGTTTGAGGGAATAAAATATATTTCAAGTATGATCATGCAGTAATATGAGAGGTCACATTAATGTAAAGCATTAATTGTAAAGGGCCACTAATTTGAAACAAGCTGTTTAAATTTGCATTCATGAGCTTAGATTTGACTCCATGCCTTAGGATTAGGTACTAATCTATGACATTACCCAGATCATTTTCAGAAACAATCAAATCATTTAAATCTCTATTACTTTGGTACTTTTTATTTTATGTTTAAGTTATCTTAGTTTCCAGTATCTTCATGGAATATGAAAGAGAATAGAAGTTGAATCTTAGAGAATTTCATCGATTAACCCTCTATGTGTTTCAAATGAAGATATTTAGGTTATTTGTTCTCATTAATGTTCAATACACATGGGATTATGCTTGAACCTAGTAGAATATACAATACCCATTGCTCATACATCTAAGAACTATCCACTTTCAAAGGTCTGTAATTAGTTGCTTGGCATGAGTTTATCATACATGTAGGCCTACAATTAGAAGCACCCTCCTGAGTCCTATGGAGCTCAAAGTGTAGAAGGCTTTCATAGTCTTGTTCATTGGCTTTTCTTGTCTTCAACCTATTAATAGTGCAGATTCCTTGTCCTAAATATTGAATCCCCTAGTTTATGCATTGTGTTTGTCCTTAGGATTGAAGGTTGCAAGAAAAACAACCAACAAATAGAGGGCTCACATTTGTTCCAAACAAACACACTTTTGACCTACACACATAGGTCACAAGGTAACTTGTTCGAGAGGACATAATTTTAGCTTGTTCAAGAAGCCGAGTGAGATGATTGGAAGAGAGAATATTCTTTGGAATATTCTCATGGGTGAGGATAAAGATATTTTGCAAACTAAAAGAAAGTTTTAAGTGTGCAAAAAAAGAAATAAGGAATATTCCATGGGAATATTTCCTTTTTAGAGGAAAATTAGTTTAATTACACAATTAGGGGATTAGAAGAATTAAAGTGATTTTCATTAAATTAAATGATTTAATGAAAGTAGGAAAGGTGAAATGATATTGAATTAAATAACTTAGGGTTATTTAATTAAATAATATGACTTAGAGAATTGAATTAAATAGTATGATTTATTTAATTTAATGAGACAAGATGTTAGCATGAAAAGGGGGGGTGAATTAACCCGATTTGAATTAATTAGGTTAATAGACAAAAATAATGCAATTAATTAATTAGCTAGGCTAATTCATTCAATTAAGTGAAATGAGGATGATTTTCGATAGGAAGTGATGTTAGTATACCTGATTCGAGTGTATGATATCATTTAAGACATTTTTTAGTATCTACATTTTTCCCCTCTTTGATGTGAGGTGTACATGTTTCGGTTAAAAGATTGATGCTCTTTGAGTTAAAACTGCTTCTTAAATCAAAAAATAAAATTTTTCTAATTTTTTAGATGCCCCAGTGGAAGGATAAAGCTGTTTCCTTTGCCCCCTCAAAAAATTAAGCAAAAAATTTGAATTTCGGGTTGATTTCTTGATAAAGGTTAAAAGCTTCCCCAAGGGTCTAGAAAGGCTCTGAGATACAAGAATTATGCCAAAAATGCAAAAAATGATGCAAAATAATGTTCTGATTGGAAAAATTTGTGAAAATGATGATAAACCTTAGCTTCAAGGTTAAATTAGGGAAAAAAGCCTAATTTTCTAGCATAAATAAGCCAAGAAGGGTCACTTTCAATTAATTTGTGCATTCAAACCTTGGATATTCTTGTTGTTTTAAGCTCTCACCTTCTGACGAAATGGCGCGACAAGAGCTCCCCAAACACATTTCTGACCAAGTTTTGAGAGTATTAGCATATTCCATGCTTAGGACCACCACTATGTAACTCCAAACTTGATTTGAAATTTGACTTTTTGATGCATTTATTTCACTTAAATTTGAATATTTGGCGGCATCACTATGTAGTGATTCCCATTTGAAAATTGGTAACGCTAAAATTATTTATAATGATGCACTTCACGATTTTAAATTAGGGTTTCCAATTTTTAATTGTGGCACATACTCATATGGTGACACACTTGCCGATTTAAACACTAGGAAAATTAGTTTAATTATTAATTAAGGTTTAATTACACAATTAGGGGATTAGAAGAATTAAAGTGATTTTCTTTTTAAAATTAAATGATTTAATGAAAGGGGGAAAGATGAAATGATATTTAATTAAATAACTTAGGGTTATTTAATTAAATAAGATGACTTAGGGAATTAAATTAAATAGTATGATTTATTTAATTTAATGAGATGAGATGTTAGAGTGAAAAGGGGGGGTGAATTAACTCGATTTGAGTTAATTAGGTTAATTGACAAAAATTATGCAATTAATAAATTAGATAGGCTAATTCAATCAATTAAGTGAAAAGAGGATGAGTTTCGAGTGGAAGTGATATTAGTATACATGATTTGAGTGTATTATATCATTTAGGACATCTTTTAGTGTCTACACGTACAATATTTTAAGTTATTTACACAAAAGATAAGAATTATACATAAGGTTATTTATTCTTCTTTCTTGATCTTTAAACCTTCTTATCTCCTTTTGACATTGACCATTTCCTTCTATATATTATTAACCAAGCCTCCTTCTTGAGTATGGGTTAGCATTTCCTACTTGAAGTTCTCTTCTTTAATGCTTGGTGTTGTTAAAATCTTTATAGAAAGAAATCCAGTGATTTTTCATCTATAATATACATCTAGAGCCCTCTCTTAAAATACTTGATTAGAGGAACTATGGAACTAGAAGAGC
Source organism: Sequoia sempervirens (assembly GCA_007258455.2). Lineage (NCBI taxonomy): Eukaryota > Viridiplantae > Streptophyta > Pinopsida > Cupressales > Cupressaceae > Sequoia > Sequoia sempervirens. Next base: position 12,530,224 of record VDFB02256132.1, on the reverse strand, counting down.
TTGTATTCTCTAAATCTTTTAGATTTATGAAAGAAATTAAACTTAATGGACCCAAAATAGAGGATTATAAAAATGAATTATTCAACCATCTATTTAGTACAAACCTCTTACACAAGGAACCTCTCCTCTTTGTTCAATAAATAGGGGCATATTTCTTCTTCTATGAACTATAGACTTATAGGGAAAAAATAAGCAACAAAAAGGGGAAAATGAGATAAAACTATAATTATCTATAATAATCTCTAGAGGGAAATCTCATGCACTCTCAATATTAGTGAAAAGTAAATGTCAACATATTCTCAAAAGAAATATCATGTTATCCCACATTACTTGATAAATGATAGTACAAATGTGGAAATGAGGAATCAACTAAATAATAAGTCTTATAGTGGTTCTTTGTTTAAATCTAATATCTGAATAAAACTATAAGAAATATATATATAATATATAAGTGTATATATATATATGTATATATATATATGAAATTAAGAAAATGGTCGTTCTATGTTTTGTGGGATAGAACCACAAATTTCCTTCAAGTTTCATTCAAGGAAACCTTAGAGATATCAATCTAGGGATGAAAATGAGAGAAAGATATCTGCAATAAGGTGTCCTAGGGTGTGATTAAGGACTAAAAAGGGGTTCATTACCAAGTAAGGGCTTCAAAAGACAAGAAATGTAAATTACATGCAAAACCTAAGTGACCTAGAAAATGAACCAAAATAAGAACAAAAATTGGAGATGAAATAGAGGTGCACCTAGGAATGGAAGAGGCTCAAAAAAAGATCTAGAATCTTGAAAATATTACTTTCAAAGTATCATGTGACTCATACACCAAGCTGGGTGATTTATTCCCAATTTAGGGTTTCTAGGCAGAAATTGAAATTTCATAGCAATAAACCTGAATCCTTCGAAATCTAGAAAAAGTGCTACACCACTACTGATATGCCACAAGTGGCGTATCTATCCCATTATTCTTTTTAAGAAAATTAAAATCTAAACCTTTTCTCCTATTTATGCTCTTCCTTCCAAACCTAATTTCTAGATCTGAACCTGTTAGGAAACCTATAAAACAAAATATTGTATTGATTTATTTATGGGGTTTTTTCCTCAATCAAACCCCTAGTTTTCTAATTAAACATTGATAGAAATGATATATCTTGAAATTAAATATGAATGAAAGTACTAATCTTAAGTGCATCTACGATTAGGAGATCTAAAATGCCACAAAACATTATTTTGATGTGCTATAATAAGATGCATGAATGAAACATAGAGATGATGACTCATTTTGGGAGATCTCTAATCACCCTAATAAGCCATAGCAATGCATGTACCTTCCTTAAGGTAGAAAGTAGAATGACAATGGAGGATGAAATCACTTAGGAAACAAGTAACTAGGCTTGGTTTGATGGCTAGTTACATCTCTCCAACCTATAATCAATCATGATTCTCCATAGGCAACCATCATCAATCCTTGAAAATGTTATATATTGAATTGAAAGTGAGCTTGAAGACCTGCAAAAACACTTAATGTTGCTCCAGTACTTGAACTTTGCAAGCTACTTGCTTTTGAGTGCTCTTGTGAAAGTATGCTTGAGTGCTCAAATTGATATAACAAATTCTCAGACCTTGAATTGATTTTCTAGATGAAAATAATGATTTGAAACCTTGTTTTAATAGGACCTTTATCTAATTTACTATTTATTAAATTCCAAATACTGACATCAACCAAAAATTTGAATTCAAAACCTTAATTTTTCACTGAAACCCTAAAAAGGGGCCACCTGGGACTCATATGCCACTTATGGCATATGGGTCCTACCTAAGGGGACTCATACGCCTAAGGTGGCATATGAGTCCCACCCTAGTTTTTTGGGGTGAGAAAATGTTGGGTTGTTAGAAAATTGAATGCCTTTTATTGATTTTGTCAATATTTCCACTGAAATAAGCCTTGCAATCTAAAATAAAGGGCCTTAGAGGCTTATTAATGATGATTTAAAGGGTCATGAATGTAGGGGTACTAAAATATGTTCAAATTATGTATGAAATTGTACCATCTCTAAGAATATCTTACAATTTTCTACACTAAATATTTAATATATATAACTCTCTTCTGTATTATAGATTTTTTACTTTATATTGTAGACACCTAATTATTTTCCTACACATTTATCTAGTACATGTCCGGCCTTTTTAATGCTTAGTCAACTTGGTGTTAAACACACAATTTAGAGGAGGGTTTCCTAGTTGAATAGTTCACCAAACCCTTGCAAAGGCTTCATTTAATTATCAATTAGGCCTTCATAAAATTTTAATGATGTTGGAACTGTATGTGTATTCATGGAATCTACATGGCCTATATTAGTGAGTATAGGTAGTTTATACATGTACAAGAAAAAAAAAAGGCTAGAAAAATAAATAAAGTGTTAACTTGCCAAACATGGGAAATAACTTAATGTTGTACTTATGCTATGGTTACCTTTGACTTAATGTTGTAACTATTAATTGCTAAATATGAACTTTGCAATTCACTAACACTATTGACTCTCACTGCCCTAACTGGGTGAGCTTCACGTCTGTGTATTTTACGGATTTTTTGGATGCCATTGTTTCTTCTCTATCCCTTTGGAAAAAATATGGTGGTTTCTTTGCTCCTCTTTGGCCCCTGCTCTCTTTTGGATTTTTTTTCCTATTTGGGGGTTTTGTTGTTAGTGATTTTTTTCCAAGGATATCTAGAAGCTATTATGCCCTGACTAGGAGAGCTCATAATTTTTTTATCTGAGGGTTGCTATGAATGTCTTAGCTTCATCTCTATCCCCATGGCAAAAAAATGATGGTCTAATTGTTTCTCTTCTCCCCTTGTACCCTGAAGTGTATTTTGTTTTTTAGGGAGAGGTTCGTTTGCTATGGATTCCTTTGGAATCTTTTAGGGCTGTGATCTTATTTATGTTGGGGTCTGATTTTCCCTGTTTACATCTTCTAACCTCTGGGTATCATTGTGGTGAGGGGTTTTTTGTCCTTCACCTTCTTGGTTCCATGGCTTTGCTCTTCATGCTTCTTTTGGTGCATCTTTGGGTTACTTTGGTCTTTCTTATGGAGGTGGTCCTATCTTCTATTGAGGGGGAGATGGATGTGCCTGGAAGTGACCTTTCTCCTATAGAGGTGGAGCAGGATGCTACTAGTTATGCCTGGAAGTGTTGTTGGGGGGATGATGAAGCCTTGTTTTTTGGTTGCAAGGGATATCATGAGGGCTTTCCTGATGTGTTCTTTTATTTATCTTCTATCGAGGTGGAGATCTTAAAAGGTTAGTTGATCGATGAGATGTTCACTCCCAAGGTTAATGGTTGTTGTAGCCACAATGGTTTGGAGGAGCTCGGGCTTCTATCCTATATAGGTGGAGAGAACATACGGTTCTTGAAGTACACTATTGGAGCCTTGTGCTTTTATGATTACCTTTCCTATAGAGGTGGAAAGGGTGGTTTGCTAGATTCCAATACTTCTACTGTTGGAGCTTCATTCCTGATCTATTTTTTGAAAGTTGTATTCTTGGTTTTAAGGTCCCTGCTAAAACCTGGAAGTTCTAGGTTGTGGATTCCTTTAAAATCCATAGGTTTGGGTTTAAGGTCCTTGCCAAAAACTTTTTTTAAAGGGTTTTTGGTCCTGTCAAAACCAATGGATTGTAGTGGGTTGTTGGTCCCATCAAAACCAATGAAATCAAGAATCATGTGATCTCTTGGTTCTTTTTTGGGAAGCCTGTTGGTTTTTGGCTAGTTGTAGCTTGTTGGGTTCTTGTGTCGCTACTAGTTGTTTTTGTTTCTTTCTTTTGGGTAGCTTGTTCATCTTGGTGTGGGTTTTGGGTTCCCTTAAAACCTGATGGTTTTGGGTCCATTCAAAACCTATTTTCCACTATTGAAAACACTTTTGACTCTCACTCCTAAATACTTAACTCCTTGAGAGAACAACTCAAGGAAAAATTATAGAGCATAATTCATTATATGACATCATTTGTTGGAAGCTTTTGTTGTCATTCATGTAAACATAGTGTTGCTGCATTGATTTCAACCCTTGAGGATGTAAGTGTGTTGGTTGCATTCTGTTGTCATCAATATTGTCATTGGTATCAACCTCTAATGTAGCAATAATGAGTAAGTTATTTTCAACCTCCTATGTGGTTGAGATGGTGTTTGTGATGCTTGGTTTCCAACTATTTTTGAGAAAATTTTAATAAAAGAGAGTTTAGTGTAGCAAAGTGGCAATATAGTTTTTCCTCCACATTTCTTCTATATTGAAGCTATGCCTATTTGGTTTGGACATGTTGATAAAAAATGTTCAAAGGTGTTATATCCATATTTTCTTGTTCTGGATTGTTCGACTAGAGAAGTTGTGTTCACTAGTGTGTGAATTGTGAAGTGGTGGTGTTTGGGAGAAATGGTTTCGCACTGAATTTCTTCTCGTTGTGGTTTCTAGTCTTGTAGATCTGGGAGTATGCTTATATTGTTTATATCAATATTTCTTCAAAAAATTTTGAGTTTTGGTGCTCCACAAGTTTGGTTTCGTAAGTTGCAGTGTGTGAAAGGTTAACAGGTTGTACAAAATGAATATTATTTTTAGGTGAATATTTTTGCAAAGGATTTGTTGGATTTCAGGGTGTTGATGGAATATTCTAGATTGTTGTTAAGTTTTGTGTGTGGTCCACAATTCATCTTTGGATCAAATGAAGCAGATACTTAAATTTTTAATGGTGTTAAAATGTGTTCAATTGACCTTGGGTGTTTATACTAATTGTGGATGTGCTTTGGTATTTGTGGAAGCATGGTCTGGCATGTGTGTGCATATTTGGGTCTAAGTTAAGGAGTGATGTGGTCTTCATTCATTCCTTTCCACCGTGGGAATTTTTTGGTGCCAACCTATTTTTAATTTGCACATTTGAGGTGCATACATTTGGTTACATAGCTAACTTGAAGATGTTTTTCAAGTTGTAGATAACATATATGTGAGGTAGATTTTTGGGAGAGATGTGTGTCGTGTTGTGGTGCAAAGAGTTGCAATGTGAAGTGTGAAAGTGTAAAATATAGTGTGAGCTTTGAAACCTAAGACTACTAGAAGTAGTGAGAAGAAGGTGTCTACATTATTCAGTGAGGCTGTGAATGATCTAGTGATGTAGTGGTGGGTCTTTTTTATTACTCAGAGATAGATTTCTCATTGTAACAATATTCTATCTTCTACTTTGTATTCTGACAGAGATTTCTCATTGTAACAACCTTTTATCTTCTTTGTATTATGACAGTGAGCCCTTCTTTCTTTTGGGAAGGGATCCTATTGTATTTAGTGTTGTAATTACTTTATATTGTGGGCTAATCCTCATCATGGTCTTTCCCTTCTTGCCTTTACATGTGAATATAGTGTTTTACTATGTATGCTGTTGATTTGTTTTTGTTTTTATTATTTATTTTCATGCTAAATAAAATTAATAAATTAAGGACTAATAAGGATCTAAATCTTAATGAGGGTTTTGATGTTTAAATGTACAGTTGATTCACCCCCTATTAGTTATCCTGCATTCAACATCATTCATGTGTATGTAGTTAAGAGTTTAACTAGAATTAATGCAACAATATAATCATCTAATCAAATGATTAAAAAACAAGGTGGATTAATAATACCTCGAGTGGCCCTTGCTTGATTTATTGTGCCCATTAGGGAAATAAAATATGCATTACTTGAATCAACCAATCATAATAGTAAATTGAAATGCCTCTATTTCATAGAAAATTAACTCTTACAAGATGACAATAATCTTGATAGATCTCTCTTTCATGAGTGAATGTCCATTGCAACTAAATAGCATAAAACTAGCAATGAATTATTTTTTGTTAAACAAAACATGTAACTATCAACTATATCCTCTAACTAGATCTACTCCTCAACCATTGATCCAAATATATAGGCTCGAGAGGAGTTTTATTCACATAAGGACTAGAAACAAGAATGAAATGCATATGGCCACTCTCCCTCAAGATTAGGAAGAGGACTAGTATTTGCAACTAAAACAATAATTGAAAAGGAGAAGAGTGAGTGTAGGATCATGGGGTCCAAAAAGTGGCTTATGAATTTTTTTATCCAACTTTGATGAAAAAAAATAGTTTATTGAGAAAATTGGCATCTTTTGAAAAATATAAGATATGCCTTATTTGGAGTTAAATTGATAATATTGATTTTATACATACATTTTGACTAAAGTCATGATTGATAGTCTGATAAAAAAACATCTATAATTCTTAAGCGATTTCATATATTTTAAATCTTAAAGATGCAACACATTATATGCTTCCCGGACTATAGGATAAAAAATTAAAAAAAAAAATCATTAATTTTTTACCAAGTTATGGTGGTCAGACAAACAAGTTTTAAATTTTTTTAAATTTAATAAAAAAAGCATAAAAAATTATTTACTTGGAAAAAAATTACAAAACAAATGTACATCTGGGCATGTTCCCTCTACTTATATTGAAATTTTCAAATAAATTTATATTTTTTTATTGTACTTAGGTTGGTCATACATACACCTACTTTTTTATATTTTCATGAAAATTTAGTACTGCTATATTGAAATTTCAAATTTTCACCAACTAGATTTAATTTTTCCCAAAAAGGGAATAGTATCTTAGAAACTAAATTCAATTTTCTATAAATTATTCTCTTACACATTTTTCAAATTATGTTAATAGCTTATTAAAAATTTTATGTCAAGTTGTCTTACTCTATTTTTTAAAATTTCATTGCCACTTAAGGTCCTAGTTTAGACCCCATGATCCTGCACTAACCCACAAAAGACAAGAAATAGAATTAAAAATCATCCCTAACGATTTGAAAAAGACATGCTCTATGAAAACTATCATGTTGGCTTCCTTATCATTACAAAATTATTCTTTCTCCTATCATTTTATTGGATGATCTTGTGACTTGTGATTGACCACTTTGATGATCACTTCCATAATTTTTTGTAACTATCACATTTTTAGCATTCTAGAACATCCCCTATAATTTTCCTAGAATCCTTTGGCTATAAGTTGGTCAATCCAATTGCTATGGGTTATAGGTCTTCTGGCTATAAGAGGTTAGTTTCATCTAAATTATACACATCATTAACAACTATGAATTAAACACAAATTCATTCTGAATTTCATGAACACTCAAACATTTATCCATTCAAATATCATTGTTTCAAAATTATATTTCAACATATCAAAGTATGTCACAAGATGTATAAAAGATATAAAAGATATACAAGCTTCAGGAATGTCTAATAACCAACTTAAAATGTTAGAATATATGCAGTACATGGAAGAAAAATAGCTATTAACTAGACCCATAATCTCCCCAACTAAAGAATTTTCTTATCCCCAAGAAACTTTAAAGGTCAAAGGTTATACTGTAGAGCTATTTCTCTAAAATAAATAACATCAACTCCCTTTGTGTGTCTCAGATAGTAGCCTTGGTAACATGAAAGATTTGCCAATTTTATATTCTTTGTTAGTTCCTCTTCCCAACGCTTCTTCCTTGTCCAATGTGGTACTCAAAAAATGGAGATGGGTGTGTAAGACCCCATCTCTTGTGGTATTTTTGATTTTGAGTCAATGATGGTATCTTATGATCTTTTATGTTAGATATTATACATAAGTAATGGATGTTCCTATAGATCAAAGATGTTTGTATTTTAATTGTTAACGGAAATAGTGAACCTACTAATCCTATCTAACTAATGGTCATGTTTTTCTTATAGTATCCAGATGGGTTCCATTCCTTGTCTATGTAAGTATGCATTGATTGAGGTGTTCTATTATTGGTACTATTAATATGTACATAAATTGGATTATATTTTTTTAAAATAAAAGGCATTATATATATATTATATAATAGAAATAAAATTACATATGTGAACTTTATATTGTAATGACATTCATTTGCCAACCCTACATGCAAATCTACAAATCTAATGACTACATAATTAAACCGATTTTGTAGATTTGCAACTTCGCACAAAACTTATACAATGAAGAAATTACATCCATTACATGCCTTTTGATATCCATCAAGAAATTTGTATAAAAAAATTGTACAATTTAAGAGAAAACCCTAGTGCATCATTTTGTAGATAAGAAAATTTCAACCAAGTATGCATCAAAACATTATAAACCTCAAAAAATAGAAACCCTGGTTTAGCTTCATATCACCAAAACACTACCAAAATTTTCATTTTCTTGTTGACAATATTTTTGACTCCTCCATATGCTAAATTTCCTCTGAATTTTTATCTTGGTCTTCAACACCCTTATTCAATTGCACCCCATGACCAAGGAAACCATGTACTTCCTCATACTCCCTTTCAATTTTCACTCCATGAACAATTTGTGCACGAGTAGTGAAGTTGTAACCTGCATCATTTTCCCCTTCTAGAACATTACGCATAGGAACCTCCTCAAGACAATCCTCCATAGGAACAGAGGAATTCTCCCTTTACAGCAAGCCAAATTGAAATCCATTGAGGGGTGGATGAGGAACATGGGCATAGATAGAAGTAATGACATAATACTTTTCCTTAATGTCTATGTCCATTGTAGTGCAAATCTTCTTGCAGTTATTCTGTAAAGCCCTTAAAAGAATGTTGTAATTCTTGTGTTGTAGAGCCAATTTAATATCATCATACACTTCCTCAAAACCCTGGCACTACTTAATAAACTCTTTGGGAAAGAGGCCACCAATATCCATTGTAGTGCAAATCCTCCTATAGTTCTTCCACAAAGCCCTTAAAAGAATGCTATCATTCTTGTGTTGTAGAGCCAATTTAATATCATCATACACTTCCTTGAAACCCTAGCACTGCTTAATAAACTCTTTGGGAAAGAGGCCACCAATGTACCCTTCCCCACTAAAAATATTATACTTTTGAGAAGCAACTAAAGTGGCATTATTAACTAGAAATTGAGGCTTCATAAACTTTCCTGCAGTGTCCTCTAATTCTCACAAGGACGAAACTAAATCCATAAAGTTTGACAAAAAACTAGATAGCACCTAAGAATGGAAAAGAATCCTTCTTGTGCTTGGACTCATGACTTCAACTCTAAGCACCATGCATACACAATCTTCTACTCTCATGTAGTACACTTTTAAGATAACCTCCAAGTAGTCATGTGAAAGATAGCCCTCAAAAGATCTTTCCCATGGTTGCACATTCATATTGACACAAAGGTTCCATGGACCAAATGTCATCTTGCAATTTATCAACACTCACCACTTAGACATTATCACCCACTGAGGAAAACATGATGCTCTATAGAAGGCTATGTGTCACTGCTACTTTTCCCTACTTTTGAACACCGTATTTCCTATTATTGCACAAAACTTTCACAACTAATTTGTCTTATGCGAAGGAAAATTCTCTAGAAATAAGGAAAAAAATATTTTAGCCCCATTTATTGGCAATGATACTCTGTGAAACCATGTAATGTAACACAATGTAATAAGCATGTGGAATTGTTCCCATTAATTCACCACTGTCCCAAAATGTACAAGCTTGTGCGAAGCATCCTCCCGAACATTATTTTGATAACTTACATTTCAATTCATACTTCCTTCTTGTACTTGAAAAATAGAAAAAACATTAGAAAAAACACGTCTTGTTGGCACATGTTTGATTTTGGTTACTTGACAACTGATGGCATAGGAAAATCCTCTTCACAACTCATGAAATCCATCAACACCATGAGGTACACTATATGGTTTGTAATTAAATCATTTCCATATGGTCCTTTCCATTTGAATGTGAATCCACACCACCTCATGATTGAAAATGAATGGGCATTGCATACTGATTTTGGATTGAGTCATCATCAAAATTAGCAGCATAACTAACTAATCACAAAAAAACCTTATCCAATTGAAAATTGAAAGGCCTTTTGCATTTCATTCAATGAGAATTTTGGTCTGCTCTTATTTTTTCTTGTTACCATGGGTTCCTTTTTATGACCTCACCATCTTCTATAATTTCCAATTATTTTTATTCATAGCCCAAATTGCAAGTTCATCTGCCAACTTATTTCCCTCACAATATGTGTGAAGATATTTGAATATATTCAAAGGAATACAATAATAACTATACCTTCTTGAGAATATAACCTAATTTCCAGTTACATATCCTCTTTTCCTTACAAGTATTAACAATTAATAATGATTCCCCTTCTACATGAAGCTTATTGAGGTTAAGATCTTTTTCCATTTTCAATCCATGCAAGAGTGCTTGCGCCTCTACCATATTTTTTGTGCCAATAGATAAATTAATTGATTTAGCTGCAACTAATGTACCTTTCTAGTTGTGCAATTTTTTGCACACATGGCCTTGCTGAAAGTAGGGACCCCTTTTTTCTTTCGTTCCTCATGTTTTGGCCCTTCAATTTTGAGGATTCACTTGCTTGGACATGTGCTTGGAGGTTTATCTTGCTTGCATTGATGATCCCTTTGTGATATTGAATGAAAACCTCAAGTTTTAGACAATTCTTGGATTTTTCGTTGTTCTTGGGAAAATCCACTCCTAGCGGAATTCCCTGGATACTCTAAAAACTAGGTGGTGACTGCTTTGCACTTGGATCTAAAGATTTTGGTCCTTCATGGATTTTTGTGGTGACCGCCTTTCTCTAAAATTTCATCATCCTATTGGGTTCCCGGGTTTTGGTCAAGGTTGTCTTGTCAACTGCATTAATGCTCGTTTGTATGATTTCTACGACAGGTATTAAATGATTTTGGGGAGTTTTATGCCATTAAGTTTTATCATCATTTTCTCTCTATTGATCTTGGAGTGCTTGGCTAGATTTCACATGTTAGATTTGTGAATTCTTGGATTTTGGTGGTGATTTTCCTGGCCATCATCTGTTGTTTGCTAAGGTGCTAAAGATTGTTACCTGTCATTGTTGTAATCGAGTCTCACTTCATCAATGGCTGAGTCAAGTAAGGCAGTGATAAGTGGAACCAGGGGTAGAGTGATGGATCCAAGTACAGAGGGGTCTTCTATTTCCAAGGCAGAAAGAATCAAAATGGTTATCAAGAATAGAATTCCTGAGAGCAAGCTTACTTCTATCTAGTCAAAGGTAATAGATACAAATGTTGGATTGTGGGTTTATGAAGAGTTCAAGACAATGATGGAAACACAATACCTTCCTTTGATGGCCAGAAGGACATTTGAATCAAGGTTGGAACATGTGGCTAGATTCCCTCCTACAGTGCAATGTTATGAGTTGGTGCTCGAGTGTGCTAGACACTATGACAAAGGTACAAAAAGGATAGTTGGTCCCCAAGGGAGAATTATGGAAAATCTAAATCCTATGTCTATAGCCCAAACCTTTGACATGTCGGATAGGTCTCCTGTGGTGGCTTTTGATATCGATATGGAAAAGAAGTTCTATGAGGAAGATACCATCAAGTCCCAACAGGTCATCAATTCCTAGTTGGAGAAGCCTAAGTCCCACTTTTCAAAGCTACCCAAGAAACTATTTAGAGCTAAATTCAAGAAGGAATACTACGATGTTATCACCCTTCTTAGTAGGGTGGTAGGGCTGAAGAGTGCAGGAGTATTTGAGAATTTGATGTTCCATGTCATTTTAAGGATGGAGTAGAATGTTAATTATCATTGGGCAGGAATTATAAGTGCCATGATTTATAAAAGATGTATAATGTCCTATAGACGAAGACCTTCACAATGACCTCCTACTTGGTTTATGTGCTTGCAAGGTTCCATCCATACAAAAGACTAAGTACAAGGGGTGTGTTTGGAGAAGATGTAATTTATGAGGTTTATCCACAGCTACACCTAGGTAACTTGAGTTATAGGAGGGTGAATGATGCATCCACCATGTACATCACTAGGTTGCTCCAAGGTGCAGAGCATGTGAGGATATCTGAAAATGCCAAGGAGCTAATCAAAAGGTATTGGGCTTGGTTCATACAACTTCCCACCTTTCAATATATAAGGATAGATGGTTGTCAGAGGGCTCCATACAGACTTCCTAGGTATCCCAATAATCACAATATACTTTTGGAGATCACAAGGAAAAATGTGTGATTTTCATGCAATTGTGAAGAAGGATAAGCATAAGACTAGATTCGGTGGAGATTTTCCTCTGAGGATAGGCACTAGTGAGGCATGCCCTTTCTATTAATTCGGCCTATGCTTCTGAAGAAGAAATGAGCACCCTTGGGTTATCCTTTCATTCCAAAAGGTGCAGATTTGATAGGACTGGTGAAGCTCAGAAGAAGGCCAGTAGGGAATACAACCACAAAAATGATATAAAAGACTGCTGGGCCCAATTGCAGTGATGAATTTGAGATTAGAAGGAAGAAGTTTTCCAGGCTACCTGTTAACCTGGTTCGGCTATATAATGTGAAGGTCATTCCAGATCAAGTTGAAGATGATGGAGATTTGATTCAGGGCCATGATTATGAGGAAATGAAGGATAAACCAGTGGGAGAAGTAGACTGGTTGGAGGAAGAGAAAACAAAGTTAGATCAAATTATGACTTTGGTGATTAAATATACTAAGTTGTGGCTCAAGCATAAGATGTGGGAACTGGAAAGTGAAGATGTGCAATGCACCTATGATTTAATGGGAGACTTGGAGTCTCATTCCACTTCTAAGGAGTCAACTGAGCAAGATCCTAAGGGTAAGGGCAAGGTGAGCTCTCCTTTTAAGATCAAGATTAATGTTGTTCAAGCAGAGGAAGTACAGGAGGCAGAAAAACAAAGAAAGCCTATTGCAAAGAAAAAGAGGCACATTTCAAGGACCAAGAAGTCAGCAAAAGATGAAGTTGAGGGGGAAGATAAAGAGTTTAATGTCCCTTTTCCCAAGAAAATAAGCATAGTAAGATTGTCGCAGAAGGAAAAGGAAAGTTCCAAGGCAGGGGAGGAAGTTATCCCACCTATGATAAATGTGGAGAGTTAGGGAGAAAGGACACAGGTAAATACAAGGAGATCAAGAACTCCTCCTAAGGATAGTGTGCCAAGGAAGGATGCCCCTCCAGTCACTCCTGCTATAGAACAACATGATAATATTTCTCTTTCTCATGAAGCTCATGGTGAACTAGGTGAATCCAAAGAGGCAGACAGTCATCAAGATCCAGAAGGAGAAGAATTTCAAGAAGGTGAGCTCTATAGTGCTGAGGCAGAAATAAAGGAGTTGCAGTCTCCTCTGGTGACTTATGATGATTTACCTATTAGAAGTGAAGAAGATAGACCTCCTCAGAGAGAGGAAATTCAAGTTAGAACCCCATCACCGATACATGAAGAAGAGCATGATAAAGAAAAGGAAGAAACAATTGAGGAGATTCCTGCGAAATAGGATTTGAATGAAGATATGCCTAGGGATCAATAGGATGAAGTTGGACAGAACAAAGTAAAATCAGAAATCTATTGTGCCGAGTTGGTTGGATAAAGAATTAAAGAGTAAATAGATTTTTGTAGATGACACCCCTCCCAATTGGGATGAGCTATTGGAAAATATAGGAAAGGGTAAAAGAAAGAAAAAAGCCAGGGTCATCTCCAAGATTGAGAGAGATGAATCAAATAACAGGTGGTCCACATTGCTACTCCTGCCCCTGATAAGAATAGAGATAATGTGACTGGAAGTGATTACAATGTGCAGACCATCAACCTAGGGCCTACTTCCATGGAACAAGAGATTGAAGAATATGAGGGCTCTAGTGTTGTGATCTTGGGTAAGTTGAGGAAAGAAGTACAGACCAAGCAGGAATTGAAGAAAGAAAATGATAAACTCAAGAGATATTTGCAAGACTTGATGAAGCCTTTGCAATCCATCAGTTCCTCATCATCTGTTGCAAGTTTCCTACCACAAGAAACAATATCATAGTTCAAAAAAATGAAAATCACGGGTATGTGCAAGGTCATCATGGAAAAAAAAGGCCCTTAAGTGGAAAAAAATTTAGAAAAATTAGAGTTAGGCAACTTGACGTAAAAATTTGAATAAGTTATCCATATTAGTTCAAAAATGTGTGAGAATAGAATCTGTAACAAATTGAATGTAGTTTCTAAACTACTAGGTATGTTTAAAAAAGAAAAAATCTATTTGGTGAAAATTTGAAATTTCAATGTAGTGGTACTTAAATTTCAGGGAAAAAGTAAGAAGTAGGTGTCTGTCTGACCACCCTAACCACAATCAAATGATAATATTTTTTTATAATATTTTAGATATAAGTAGAGGACTAATGCCCCGATGTGATGCATTTTTTTCATAATTTTTTCCAAGTAAATAATTAATTATGAATTTTTTATTACAACTTTTTAAAAAATATTAAAAATCGTATGTCTGACCAACTTAACTTGGTCAAAGCTTCGTGAAATTCATTTTTTCTTTTTCCAATCCTGTAGTATGTGAAGCATAGAATGTGACACATGTTTTGGATTAAAAAAATGTGATACTATTTGAAAGATATATATGTTTTTCAATTAGCCTATCAATTAGGAATTTAGTAGTAATTTGAATAGAAAATGAATAATAATTACTTATTTAATTCAAAGTAAAGCATAATTTATATCAGTGGAAAGCTAAGAATCTCCTTTAAAAACCTTTTTCGTTTGATCATTTTTTGGTAAAAAAATAGTCGTCAGCCACATACCCATTATATTGCCACTTTTTGGCCCATCATGATCCTGCACATACCCGCACCACACATGCTACAATCGGCTAGTTACAAGGGGTACAAACCAAGGGAAATGATGTTATCAAGGACATCCTTTTGACTGGAGGAGATGCAATGAGATCATTATATTGGCTAAGAAATGTGCTAGCATAGAATGAGGATGACGTAGATAGCCTATTGCAAAAGGCTAAGACCATCATGGAGTACACCAAAAGAAAATTTGGTTGGTGATGGAATTACTCCTTCCTCCAAAGCTATAAAACCTTGGGAATGTTTTATGACAAGAAGAAAGAGATTTGTTCCAAAACATCTTAGCTTGGACTAGTTGAGAAAATGGTGGTGAGATGTGTATTCTCCAGTAAATGAGGGCCCTGTCACTAAACATTAGTTGGATGACATAGCTACCTACATTGTAGTAATTGGTAAATCTCAAAAAAGTAAGGTAGATTGGGATAAAATAGTAAAATATTCAAGAGATGATATCAAATCTATTGAGAGGAGAGTTAGGATTTTACCTATGCCACCTGTGGCCGACTTGGACAAGGTATTTTTGACGGTGCAAGATAAAGTGGAGTGTGTTAAGGATAAAGGGGGGAGTAGTTAATGCAATGCTACATCAGAATTTGTGCTTCCCCATTATTTCTCTTCTCCTTTGCATGCATTGCTCCATATTATGTTGGAGACCTAGGCTGACCTAGATGGAGTACATGCCTTTAATGCATATTTCACTTTATTTTAAATTCCTCTTGGGCCGACTTGTTTGTAGCCATTTTTTATTCTAAAACCCTAATTAGCCCGACATATCTTATGGGTTTTCTATATATATGGCATTCTGCCTCAATTGTAAGGGCTAGATAGTTTTGATATTGGAGTGAATTAAGTAGTATAGCAAGACCTAGAGTTAGGAGTTAGTCTTATTTTCAAGCAGGCAAGTGTTGTAACAGAATACTAGAATTGTTGCTACTTTGGGTAATTTAATGCAAGTGAAGAAATTGTGATTTGGTTCCTTTCTTTGTTGAATTTTATTTGGCATGGTTCTCGTGATTCTATCTTTGGAATTGCTTAATTTTATTTGATATATGTGCTAGGTTTAATGTTAGATGAATTGATACTATTTATGATTTGATACTTGAGGTGTTGCAAGAATCTTTGGTCCATAATTTTTGCAACCAATTGATTGTTAGTTTCTTTGTAAAGTTAGCCTCGACTTTAAATTCATTATGCTTAGTTCAATTGTGGATGCTTGTTCATTTTGATTGCAATAGGATTGTTTCAAATGAATGTTCAGAATTTGAAAATCCTTAATGCCTTAGAAGATTGCACTATTTCTATGAGATTGCAGATTTATATGGGTTAAGCGGGAATCAATTTCTGAGGAATTGGTCCATTTCAAGTGTTTACCATTTACATTGTCAATCTTAGGATTAGTGTTAAATTGAAGAATCTCTTTGAAAACCTTATCTCTTTTTCTCTTTCTTTTTCATTGGGTTAGATTTAGGATTGGAAGTATCACCATATTGATAGATCTGATAAATCTAAGGATTTAGTAGTTGCTTGTAGTAAGGTCCCTTTGTGATTACCAACATTTTCACATTTATCACTGAGTTTATGCATTGTCAAGACCTGACATTAGAGACCTTGGGGTTATCTCCTCAGGCTTGCTAATAGAGATTTACCTTTCAAGAGAGATAGAATATAATATTCTATCTGAGTAGTTGTTGTGCAAAAAACACCATCAACACTAGTCATGGATACAAAAACTTGCACCTGATACACCATGGTTTCCTCTAGAAGATCCATCAAAGTTAAGCTTATAGAAATCTAAATTGGGAGGAAACTATTTTATCATGCTTCTATCAACCTTAAAGGAAATTGGAACAAAGAGAGAGCCTGGAAATTGTAATGAAGTGTGCTTCCAATGGTGTAAAATAAAATCATCCCAATTGGTGAACAAAGAGGAAACTACTTTGTAGTTACAAAAATGGGAATTTGAAACTTCTGAAATTACTTGTTTAATAGTCTTTTTGATTTTTTGAATTGATTGAAATTGGCTCCTAAAGATGCATCTATTTTTTTCCCACCAAAGAGACCAAATTACAATTGTTGGAGTCACTATCCAAATACATGCAAAAAGGGATACTTTATACAAAATAGGCCAGCTTGTGAACAAGTATTAGAATGACTTAGGCAATGGAAAGGATATCTTCAATTTCCCCATTATGAAGGCCCAAATTTCCTATGCCACGAAATAGGTAATGAACAAATGATCCACTGATTCATATTCCTCTTTACACAATAAACATCTAAAAGCTTCAACTATACCCAATTTATCCAACCTATCACTTGTCAAGATTTGATTTCTTAGTGTTAGCTAGGAAAAACTTCTAGCTTTTTGAAATAGCATTGGACACCAACAAAAAAATATGCTATTTGAGATTGAGATAGTGATACTTGACAAATAATTGATTTATATCATTGTCTAATAGTATAGATTCCATTCTTAGAAGGTTCCCAAATTAACTTATTTGGCTTGTTAGAAAGAATTTTCTTTATGTTGTTTAATATGTTTTCCAGGATAAGTTTCTAATTAGAAGATACTGGAGCCACTGATAGATTTTCCATTTAACCAATCCTATCAGTGGATCTAAAGAGAGAACATAGTCCTTTAAAGATGAACCCCAACTTGCTGATAAACTAAGTTCTGCTGACTGTAATTCCTAATTAGAATTAAGAGGAAAACCATTCCATGAATCTTTCCAAAAAAAAACCTATGCACCATTGTTTACTTCGCATGTCAAATATGGGACAAGAAAATCCCTATGAGCCAAAATAAAGTTCCACATAACTGAATCACTTGTAGGATTAGATATTGTGAAGATTTTAGATGGGCTCTCATTATCCAAATATTTACTTTGCATCAACTTATACCATTTCAAATATGGTTTGGCATACATTTTTCATGCAATTGCAAATAATGAGCCCATAATTGAAATACCTGTGTTTGGTATTAAAACATCCTACCATAGCCCCTATCAATGAACCTTCTAAATAGACCTACTTAGTGCTTCTGCCATTAGGATAAATAATATTGGAGATAGAGGACCTCTTCTGAGTCATGTTCCTCCTGTGAGTCAAGTTCCACCCACAATCAGCTACCCTCAGTAAAATGTAAATCAACCTCTTCATGATAGCCTCAGGCTAGTTTTCCCACATATATGCAAAATTTTGAAGTATTGAACCAATCGTTGAATACCAATACTATGGTAGGATATCCCCAAAACAATGCTAACCAACCTCCATATGGAAATCTTGACAAGGAGAGACTGGATGAATTGATTGAACAAGTGAAGAAGCTGAATACGGAAGTAACTTATTTGAGAAACTAGAGCAGTCAGCTTCAAGCTGCTCAAAGAAGTATGTAGTCCAATCATAGCAGAGAAATCGATAAATTCAACAAGGACAACATTTCGATAGAAGCCAACATCTTGAAAGGGGATATAATAATTACATAGAACATAATTACGATAAAGGACAATCTTTGGGCCAAAACTTTCATAAGGGTGAGGCTAGTGGACAAGGGTTTGACAGGAAACAACCACCCGGATAGAAAAAAACTTGGAATGCAAGGCCTAATAATGGAGGTGTCCCCACCTCTTTAGATCAACCAGTCAATCTAGAAAAGCCTCCAAGTGGTTTTTATTTATCCGAGACTATTTTATTAGGATGGTGTAGGCTCCGTAAAACAAGGAAACATTCTAAATTAGACTGTCTATAATTTCATACAACAACTTTGATTTTTCAGTATGAGTTGGAGAATAATGCAAGTAGTCATGATATGGTGCCATTTATTCCCTATGATTCATCATTGTTGGTACTTAGTCATGCTCCTTTTCCATAGAAAAAGGAGAATGTACCTAAGGGAGAAGTAGACCAGCTTAAAGAAGAGGAGGATTAGGTGTGCAATGGAGATGAGATTACATAGTTGTTCAATGAAAATCTAGTGAATGACAATGGCCCCATGGATGAAGAAGGAGCTTATGTTGAAGAGGTACAGACATTCCAGTGGCCTATTAAAAAATATGATCTGAGGGAATTTCCACATAGGAATCCATAGGCTGGAGGCCCCTACACCACTTCTATTCCTCCAAAAAACTTCACCACACCTCTAGATCACAATGCTAGTAATAATCCACTATATCCTTTTTTTCCTGAATAGTACCTGTGAAATGAAGGACAAGCACAAGTTGATCCATCAAAAGGAAAGAGTGTTGAAGAAAACAAGGATAGGGTGGTGGAATGTCCCAAAGAGGCCCCCTTTGATCTGAGTACGGAACAACTAGCCACATATTTTTTGCAAGAACTCAAGAAGCTAAAGGAAAGTATCTCTGCATATGAATTATTGAGAGTTCCAACTATTAGAAATGCAATTTTAGGAGCTTACAATGCTAGCTTAGTATCACAAGATAAATTAGTCAATGAGAGTGTCAATAAAGCATCCAGCTCCCAACCAGTAAAAGGGAAAAATTAAATTCACAATCAGGTTCACATACCTCCTAGACATAAAGGGAAAGAAAAATATGGAACTCAAGTTGCTTAGGTGGATACTCCCTTAAATCTATTCTAGGGGAAAATGGACACTCCTCCATTTTTTATCTCTGTCTACATATTTGGTAAGAACTTGTACAATTATTTGTTGGATTCTGGTGCTTCTACCAATGTAATGCCTTTTTGGTGTCTATAGAGCCTTAGGTATTACTCTTGCTGACTCCCAAAAGAAAGTTGCTCAATTGGATAGAACTAAGGTTAATGTTGTAGGGGAATTGAACATGATTCATATTTAGGTTGCCTCTAACCCTAGAATTCAGAAAGTTATTAATATATAGGTGGCAGATATACCTGAAGCTTATGGTTTGATTCTGGGAAGAGACTTTGCTAGGGCCCTAAATGGATATGTATCAACCGATCACTCTCATATGTGGCTTTCCTAGAAGGAAGTTCCAAATCAGATTAGGATTGAAAGAGATCCTAGGATGAAATATATGATTACAGAATATCAAAACACTTTGAATGAGATTCTGATATCAGAGGTGAGTCTGGGTAATTACGTCCTTGTGAACCATTTTGAAGAATTTGATGCAGAAGAAATCTTTATGTTACATGCTACACCTATTGATCTCATAGCTGAATATAGTGCTATTGGAGCCTTGGTGGAACCAATAGGTGATGATGTTTCTGAGGATAATCAACTTAGCTTGTTGGATAGTTTCCAGAAATTCATTCAAAAGTGTATTGAAGATCAGGTTCAATTGGGTAGAGGAATGAATTTTTGAGAATTACTCTTTCCAAATTTGTGTAGAGTCCATAATGCCTCCTGCTCTGAATTGGACTGTTACTTGCGCCAGGCTGTAGTAGAAAAAATACAAAATGTATCAACCTTACTCCAACAGTCAAAATCAATATTCAGAATGTTCAGGAGGATCCTAAAGGAAAGAAATTGATGGTTTCTGAAGAACCCTAAAGCAACAACAGTGCAAGTGATGCGGCAAGGAAGTTTGTAGTTCCTGGTTGATGGACCTTAAGATTTGATGGATTTAAATCGAAGCAAGGAGCTGGGGAAAGATTTGAGCCAATTACTACAAGAGGTAAAAATTTATTTTCTACTCATAGACTTCAGTTTCATTATACTAATAATGTAGCAGAATGTGAGGCTTTGATTCATGGGTTGCTCATGGCACTAAAGAAAAAGGTCAAGATTTTACA
This sequence comes from Sequoia sempervirens, assembly GCA_007258455.2. Classification (NCBI taxonomy): domain Eukaryota; kingdom Viridiplantae; phylum Streptophyta; class Pinopsida; order Cupressales; family Cupressaceae; genus Sequoia; species Sequoia sempervirens. The sequence goes on along the minus strand of VDFB02256132.1, from coordinate 12,509,759 downwards.
ATTCTTTGGGGACTCTATGCTATTGGTCAAACAAATCAGGAGGTAGTACTCATGACATGACCAAAGGATGACCAATTATAGGCATAGAGTATGGGACCTTATTGAAGGATTTGATGCCTTCAAGATTTAGCTAATACCACGTCATAAGAACCAAATAGCAGATTCACTTGCCCAAGCAGCTAGTACGTTGTAGCCTTTGTCTCTCTTTGGACAGAAGAAGTTTACAGTGGAATTGACCCCGATGCCTTAGTACCTGACAATGTTACCAATTTTTAGGTATTTGAAGATGATAAGCATATCTTGGATTTTATCACAAGTTCAAATGTCTTTTCTTCTCAAATAATTGATGAGATTGAACCTTAAGAAGCAGAGATGGATTTGGAGGGGGTGATTAATTTGAAGACTAATACTATTCCAAGTGGAATGGTGCAGCTGGAAAGGATTTTTTATCTGGATAGGATCAGATATTAAGAACAAGATGCCAAGAAAGATTCCATCAGTGGACAATGTGAAACATATAATATGGGGACTCAAGATGATGTCAAGAATGTCTTCATTGGAAACGTATGTACTTCAGAGGAGAGGAAAAGAATAATTGATGCATTACATACATATCAGGATGTGATAGCTTGGATTTATGAGGACTTGAAGACCTATGACACATCAATTATAACTCACACTATCCTTTTAAAGCCAGGAGTAAGACCCTTCAAACAGAGGAAAAGATCGATTAATTCCCTATTGGAGCCCATAATTCAAAAGGAAGTGTATAATTTGTTGTCTCCTAGAATCATATTCCTAGTTAGACATTCAACTTGGGTTGCAAACCTGGTTCCTGTAAGAAAAAAGAATGGTCAAATCAAACTGTGTGTGGATTTTAGGAACCTTAACAAAGCATCATAAAAGGACAATTATCCAGTACCCTCGCTGGATGAAGTACTTCAGATTGTCAATGGATCTCAAATGATTTATTTCCTGGATAGCTACTCTAGATACAATCAAGTTATGGTGCAATATGAGGACAGACATAAAACTACTTTCACCACCAAGTGGGGTACTTTCGCTTATAAGAGGATTCCTTTTGGTTTGATCAATGCTGGAGCTACATTCCATAGGGCCATGGACATTGCTTTTAAGAACATAATTGGTAAATGCATAATCATTTATATGGATGATCTGATAGTCTTTTCTAAAAAGAGAGGTGATCACATAGCCAATTTATGCAATGTGTTTAAGAAGTGTAGAGAGTTTTGCATATCTCTCAATCCAAAGAAATGCATCTTTGGAGTTACTAAAGGAAAATTGATGGGACACGTTATCTCCGAGAAAGGAATTTCCATTGATCCTGAACGAGTGGAGGCCATACTCAAAATCCATCCACCTGCTAGTAAGAAAGAGATGAAGTCATTCTTTGGAAAAGTTAATTTTTTAAGGAAGTTTATCACAGGATTTGCAGAAATAGTCAAGCCACTGAATGTGATGTTGAAGTAGGAAGCTAAAGTTGAATGGAGTACAGAAGCTAAGGAAGCATTCGCAAAAATTAAAAGGGACATTGTTGAAGCTCTAGTTTTGGTGAGTCCTGATTATGATAAGCCATTTTGCATATATTCATTTGCTTCTGACCACTCTTGTGCTAGCATGTTGACCCAAAATTCTGATCAAGGGAATGAACACCCCATAGCATTTATGAGCGCACCATTAAATGATGTAGAACTAAGGTATCCAAGTGTGGAGAAACAAGCCTATGCCTTGTTCAGAGCTGTGAAGAAGTCTAGGCACTATAATCTTAGGAACAAGGTCTTTGCAATAGTTCATGATCCTACAATCAAGTTGTTGTTGATGTAGAATGAGCTAGAAGAATGCAGAGCAAAGTGGGTAACTATGTTGTAGGAGTATGATATTGATATTCAACCCATGATGCTAGTAAGAGGTCAAGGACTTACGAGGATAATGGCAAAAATTGGCTTTGATCTTGCAGCCCAACATTATAGTCTTGAAGATGTTTCTCCAAGGGACTAGTATGATGATATCATTCACTATCTCTTGAATCAACAGTGTCCTCATCATCTCAACGTTGTACAGAGAAGGGAATTATGTTTGAAGAGTGATAGTTTCATGCTGAAGGGAGTTGTTTTATACAAAAATAACCATGAAGGTGTCTACTTAAGATGTTTGGGGAAACAAGAGGTAGATAGAGTCATGGAAAAATTTCATGATAGATATGGTACTGGCCTTGGATCTGCATTGTCCATTGTGAATCAGATTTTGAGAGCTAGTTATTAGTGACCCACATTGTTTAAGGACACACACAACCATGTAAGAACGTGTCATGTGTGTCAAATTGTAGCAACCAAAGAGAAGTATGCAACACTCCCACTTCAACTAGTCTTTGAGGTAAAACCTTTCTCATAGTGGGGAATGGATTTCATAGGTCTAATCAATCCGCCCTCTTCTGTGAGTCACATGTATATTCTTGTTGTTATTGATTATTTCACGAGATGGACTGAGGCTCTTGCATGCAAACATGTACTTCTGAAGTGGTAATCGATTTCATTGAATCAAGTATTATTAATCACTTTGGATGTCCTATGTCTTTGGTTTGTGATAATGGTCCTACATTTGCATCATTGAAATACTCTAACTAGGCCTTTGATCATGGAATAATAATTAAAATTGCATCCAATTATTACCCTTAGGGTAATGGTTTGGCTGAGTCCTCCAATAAGAATCTCTTGACAATTATCCACATGCTGTTAGAAAGGAATCCTAAGGATTGGCATACTCAACTTAGATTTTCTCTAAGGTCAAATCGTACAAGGTAGAAGACTTCCCTAGGAACCTCTCCTTACCACCTTGTGTATGGCCTGGAACTTATATTTCCTATTCAATTAAGGATCCCTACTTTGCAGTTTATTAATGAATATTATGATGAAGGGGATAAACAAGAAGCCAGACTTGTTGAGTTGTTACACCTTGAAGAGAAAAGAGATGAAGCCCTTGAAAACTTTTACAAACATTAGGGGGTAGTCAAAAGATGGTTTGATAGGAGAGCTAAGGTAAAATCCTTTAGGATTTTTGACTTGGTTCTTTACTGGGATAAAGCACATGACCGAAAAGGGGAGCATGGTAAATTTCACAAACTTTGGCTTGGCCCTTATCAAATTTTAGAGATCCTGGGAGATAATGTTTTTCATTTGAAAACCCTCACTATGGAGGATATTCCACTGCCTATCAATGGTCAGTACTTGAAGCATTACTTCCAATCCTAAGTTTTTTACAACTCCTTTCTTGTACATAGTTAGAATAGGTTTCCTTTATGTTTGCTTTGCTTTTCTTTGGTTAGATTAGGTTTCCTTTTCTACTTTGCTTTTGGTCTGTTTTGTTTGGGTTTGCTTATTGTTTGGTTTTTTTTCTCCCCTCTTTCTATGGAGGTTTTCTTGTTTTCTTCTGGGTGTGTTGCACCTGCATGGAAATCACATTATTATCTGTCTGGGATTGTTTTGAATATTTCTTTTGAAAACTTCAATCTATTTTCTAGAGTCAATTGGTGAAAGTTCTCTATTTGGTGTCATATGTATTAAGTGTTTTGAGTGGATAAGCCAAGGGATTAAGTTATATCTAGAATGTATTTGGCTCTTACATTTTACACAGATATTTTAAAATCCCAAGGTTGCAAAGGGCTCCTATGAAGTATATTTAGGTGAAAAATCTTATATTCTACTTTAGCACCATTATGATTCCCAGCCCTGAGTGTGAACTTCATTTTTCACAGGTTGAAACAAAAGTGAAAACAAAAGAAATATAAAAAAAAGAGAAAATGTTGAAACTCGAAAGAGAAAACTCAACTTATTATGAGTATCCAAGTATCTCTACCAGGGCTATGGATGCCTTGCTGGCAATAGAGCTATGCTTGGGGGGAATCATAATGATAACCTTGTCAGGGCTATGGATGCCTGACTGGTAGCGAGGCTCTATCTAGGTTGCTTTTGGATTTTGAAGCTTTATGTAGCCTAGTCAGACCAAATTTGATCCTTGTTGCAACCAAGGAAAATGGGAATGAACACATATGCACACACTTTGACCCTAGTACAAGAATGGTTTTCTTACCTCTGAGTTTTGAAACTCTACCAAATTGATGACCTGATGCAAGGACTAAAACCAGAGATTCTGGGTTCTTTATTCTAGTTTGTCACTGAAATGTTTCCCCATTGAAGTCGCCATGTGCTGTGCAGTTTTTCACACACACGCCCCGTTGAAAGAAAGGACCCCCTTTTTCTTTCATTCCTACTATTTTGGCCTTTCAATTTTGAGTATTTTCTTGCTTGGACATGTGCTTGGAGGTTTATATTGCTTGCATTGATGATCCCTTTGTGATATTGAATTAAAACCTCAAGTTTTAGACAATTTTTGGGCTTTTTGCTGTTCTCGAGAGAATCCACTCCTAGCAGAATTCCCCAAATACTCTGAAAACTATGTGGTGACTGCTTTGTACTATGATCTGAAGATTTTGTTCCTTCGTAGAATTTTTTGGTGATTGGATTTCTTTGACATTTCATCATCCTATCGGGTTCCTAGGTTTTGGTCAAGGTTTTCTTGTCGACTACATTAATGCTCATTTGTACGATTACTGTGGCAGGCATTAAATCAATTTTGGGGATTTTTAGCCATTAAATTCTATCATCATTTTCTCTCTATTGATTTTGAGTTCTCGTTCCTGAGTGCTTGGCTAGATTTGGCATGTTAGATTTGTGAATTCTTGGAATTGGTGGTGATTTTCCTAGGCATCATCTATTGTTTGCTAAGGTGCTAAAGATTGTTACCTGTCATTGTTGTAATTGAGTCTCACTTCATCAATGATTGATTCAAGTAAGGCAGTGACAAGTGGAACTAGGGGTAAAGTGATGGATCCAAGTACAAAAGGGTCTTATGTTTCTAAGGAAGAAAGAATCAAAATGGATATCAATAGAAGAATTCCTGAGAGAAAGCTTACTTCTATCTGGTCAAAGGTATCCGATACAAATGTTGGATTGTAGGATTATCAAGAGTTCAAGAAATGGATTCCAACACAAAACCTTCCTTTGGTGGCTAGAAGGACATTAGAATTAGGGTTGGAACATGTGGGTGGATTCCCTCCTCTAGTACAATGTTATGAGTTGGTGCTCGATTCTGCTAGACACTATGACAGAGGTACACAAAGGATAGTTGGTCTCCAAGGGAGAATTGTGGAAAATCTAAATCCTATGTTTATAGCCCAAACCTTTCACATGCTAGATAGGTCTCATGTGGTGCATTTTGATATGGATATGGAAAAGAAGTTCTATGAGGAAGATACCATCAAGTCCCAACAAGTCATAAATTCTTGGTTGGAGAAGCCTAAGTACCACTTTTCAAAGCTACCCAAGTGGCTATTTAGAGCTAAATTCAAGAAGGAATACTATGATGTTATCACCCTTCTCAATAGGGTGGTAGGGCTAAAGAGTGGAGTATTTGAGAATTGGATGTTCCATGTCATTGTGAGGATGGAGCAGAATGTTAATTATCATTGGGCAGGCATTATAAGTGCCATGATTCATGAATAGATGTGTAATGTCCTATAGAAAAAGACCTTCACAATTACGTCCTACTTGGTTTATGCACTTGCAAGGTTCCATACATACAAAGGAGTAAGTACAAGGGGTGTGTTTGGACAGGATGTAATTTATGAGGTTTTTTCACAGCTACACTTGGGTAACTCAAGTTATAGAAGGGTGAATGATGCATTCACCATGTACATCACTAGGTTTCTCCAAGGTGTAGAGCATGTGAGGATATCTGATAATGCCAAGGAGCCAATCAAAAGGTATGGAGCTTGGTTCATACAATTTCCCACCTTTTCATATATAAGGATAGATGGTTGTCTGAGGGCTCCATACAGACTTCCTAGTTATCCCATTAATGACATTATACTTTTGGAGGTCACAAGGAAAATATGTGATTTTGATGTAATTGTGGAGAAGGATAAGCATAAAACTGGATTCGGTGGATATTTTCCTCTGAGGATAGGCACTAGTGAGGCATGCCCTTCTATTAATTTGGCCCAGGCTTCTGAAGAAGAAATAAGCACCCTTGGGTTATCCTTTCATTCCAAAAGGTGCAGATTTGATAGGACTGGTGAAGCTTAGAAGAAGGCCAGTAGGGAATATAGCCACAAAGATGATATAGAAGACTATTGGGCCAATTGCAGTGATGAATTTGAGATTAGAAGGAAGAAGTTTTTCAGGCTACCTATTACTTTGGTTTCGCTATATAATGTGAAGGACATTCCAAATCAAGTTGAAGATGATGGAGAGTTGACTCAGGGCCATGATTATAAGGTAGTGAAGGATAAACTAGTGCAAGAAGTAGACTAGTTGGAGGAAGAGAAAACAGAGTCAGAGCAACTTATGATTCCAGTGATTAAGTATACTAAGATATGGGAACTCGAAAGTGAAGGTGTACAATACACCTATGATTTAAGGGGAGAGTTGGAGTCTCATTCCACCTCTGAGGATTTAGTTGAGCAAGATCCTAAGGGTAAGGGCAAGGTGATCTCTCCTTTTAAGATCAATATTAAAGATGTTCAAGTAGAGCAAGTACATGATGCAGAAAAACAAAGAAATCCTATTGCAAAGAAAATGAGGCACATTTCAAAGACCAAGAAGTTGGCAAAAGATGAAGCTGAAAGAGAAGATAAAAAGGTTAATGTCCCTATGCCCAATAAAAGAAGGATAGTAAGATTTCGTAGAAGGAAAAGGAAATTTCCAAAGCAAGGGAGGAATTTATCCCCCCTGTGATAAATGTGGAGATTTCGGGAGAAAGTACATAGGTATATACAAGGAGATTAAGAACTCCTTCTCTTAAGTATAGTATGCCGATGAAAGATTCCCCTCTAGTCACTCCTGCTATAAAACAACATGATAATATTTCTCTTTCTCATGAAGGTCACGCTGAACCAGGTGAATCCAAAGAGGCAGAGAGTCATCAACAATGAGAAGGAGAAGAATTTCAAGAAGGCGATCTCTTTAGTGCTGAGGAAAAAATAGAGGTGTTGCAGTCTCCTCTGGTGACATAATGATTCACCTATTAGAAGTGAAAAGGATAGAAATCCTTACTGATAGGAAATTCTAGTTAAGACCCCATCACTGGTACATGAAGAAGAAGAGCATGATAAAGAAAAGGAAGAAATAGTTGGGCCCCGATTCCTGAGAAACAAGATTTGAATGAAGATATGCCCATGGATCAATAGGATGAAGTTAAACAAAACAAAGTACAATCACAATCTACTATTCTAGGTTGATTGGGTAAAGAATTAAAGAGTAAAAAGATGGTTGTAGTTGACACCCCTCCCAATTGGGATGAGCTATTGGAAAATATAGGAAAGGGAAAAGGAAATAAAAAAGCCAGGGTAATCTCCAAGATTGAGAGAGATGAAGCAAATAATAGGGTGGTCCACACTACTACTCCTTCCCCTGATAAGAATAGAGATGATGTGACTGGAAGTGATTACAATGTGTAGACCATCAACCTAGGGCCTACTTCCATGGAACAAGAGATTGAAGAATATGAGGGCTCTAGTCTTGTGATCTTAGGTAGGTTGAGGAAAGAAGTACATACCAAGATGGAATTAAAGAAAGAAAATGATAAACTCAAGAGATATTTGCAAGACTTGATGAAGACTTTGCAATCCATCATTTCCTCATCATCTGTTACAAGTTTCCTACCACAAGAAATAATATCACAGTTGGAGAAAATGAAAAGCACCACACATGGCACAATCAGCTAGTTATAGGGAGTACAAACCAAGGGAGATGATGTTATCAAGGACATCCTTTTGACTAGAGGTAATGCAATGAGATCATTAGATTGGCTAAGAAATTTGCTAGCATAGAATAGGGAAGATGTAGATATCCTATTGTGAAAGGCTAAGACCATCATGGAGTACACCGAAGAAAAGGAGGTTGGTGTTGAAATTCTTCCTTCCTCCAAAGCTGTTGAACCTTGGGAATGGTTTGAAGTTCTCCAAATAAAGAAAAATGTTTTAAAGAAGGTATATAAATAGGGGAAATAGTTTAAGGACACTTTGACTAAAATTTACAATGAGTGCATTTCCTTCTTTGAGGCGATGATAGGAAGAAAGAGATTTGTAGCAAAACATCTTAGCTTGGACCAGTTGAGAAAATGTTGGCAATATGTTTATTCTCCAGTAAATGAGGGCCCTGTCACTGAACATCAGTTGGATGACAAAACTACCTACATTGTAAGGGCTAGATAGTTTTGATATTAGAGGGAATTAAGCAGTATAACAAGAGTTAGAGTTAGGAGTTATTCTTATTTTCAAGCAAGCAAGTGTTGTAACAAAATACTGGAATTTTTGCTACTATGGGTAATTTAATGCAAGTGAAGACATTGTGATTTGGTGCCTTTCTTGTGTTGAATTTTATCTGGCATGGTTCTTTTTATTCTATCTTTGGAATTGCTTAAGTTTATTTGATAGATGTGCTAGGTTTAATGTTAGATGAATTGATAATATTTATGATTTGATACTTGAGGTGTTGCACCAATCTCTAGTCCATAATTTTCGCAACCAACTGATTGTTAGTTGCTTTGCAAAGTTAGCCTCAACTTTAAATTCATCGTGCTTAGTTCAATTGTGGATGCACGTTCATTTCGATTGCAATAGGATTGTTTTGGCTGAATGTTCATGATTTTAAAATCCTTAATGCCTAAGTATAAGATTGCACTATTTCTATGAGATTGCAGATTTATCTAGGTTAAGCAAGAATCTGTTTCTGAGGGATTGGTCGATTTCAAGTGTTTATCATTTGCATTGTCAATCTTACGATTAATATTAAATTTAAGAATCTCTTTGAAAACCTTCTCTTTTTCTCTTTCTTTTTCATTTGGGTTAGATTTAGGATTGGAAGTATCACAATATTGCTAGATCTGATAAATATAAGGATTTAGTATTTTCTTGTAGTAAGGTCCCTTTGTGATTACCAACATTTTCACATTTATCACTAAGTTGTTTATGCATTGTCAAGACCTAACATTAGAGACCTTGGGGTTATCTCTTGAGGCTTGCTAATAGAGATTTACCTTTCAAGAGAGATAGAATATCTTATTCTATCTGAGTTGTTGTTGTGCAAAAAACACCATCAACACTAGTCATGGATACAAAAACCTGCACCTGATACACCGGGGTTTCCTCTTGAAGCTCCATAAAAAATAAGTTTATAGAAATCTAAATTGGGAGGAAACTATTTTATCATGCTTCTATCAACCTTGGAGGAAATTGTCACGAAGAGAGATCCTGCAAATTGTAATGACGTGTGCTTCCAATGGTGCAAAATAAAATCATCCCAATTGGTGAACAAAGAGGAAACTACTTTGTAGTTACAAAAATGTGAATTTGAAGCTTCTGAAATTTATTTTTCAATACTCTCTTTGATTTTTTGAATTGATTGAAATTGGCTCCTAAAAATGCATCTATTTTTTTCCCACCAAAGAGACCAAATTACAATTGTTGGAGTCACTATCCAAATACATGCAAAAAGGGATACTTTATACAAAATTGGCCAACTTCTGAACAAGTATCAGAATGACTTAGGCAATGGAAAGGATATGTTCAATTTCCCCATTATGAAGGCCCAAATTTCCTGTGCCACTGAACAAGTAATGAACAAATGATCCATTGATTCATATGCCTCTTTCCACAATAAACATCTAAAAGCTTTAACTATACCGAATTTATCCAACCTATCACTTGTCAAGATTTGATTTCTTAGTGTTAGCTAGGAAAAATTTCTAGCTTTTGGAAATACCATTAGAGTCCAACAAAAAAATATGCTATTTGAGATTGAGACGGTGATACTTGAGAAATAATTGATTTATACCACTATCTAATAGTATAGATTCCATTCTTAGAAGGTTCCCAAATTAACTTATTCGTCTTGTTAGAAAGAATTTTTTTTATGTTTGCTAGGATAAGTTTCTAATTACAAGATATTAGAGCCACTGATAGATTTTCCATTTAACCAATCCTATTAGTGGATCTAAAGAGAGAACATAGTCCTTTAAAGATGAACCCCAACTTTTTGATAAACTAAGTTCTACCGACTGCAATTCCCGATTAGAATTAAGAGGAAAACCATTCCATGAATCTTTCCAAAAAAAAACCTATACACCATTGTTTACTTCCCATGTTAAGTATGGGACAGTAAAATCCCTATAAAGTTCCACATAACTAAACCATTTGTAGGATTAGATATTGTGAAGATTTTAGATGGGCTCTCATTATCCAAATATTTACTTTGCATTAGCTTACACCATTTAAAATATGGTTTGGAATACATTTTTCATGCAATTACAAATAATGAGCCCATAATTGAAATACCTATGTTTGGTATTAAAACCCCCTACCTTAGCCCCTATGAATGAACCTTTTGAATAGACCTACTTAGTGGTTCTTCCATTAGGATAAATAATAATGGAGATAGAGAACCTCCTGTGAGTCAAGTTCCTCCTGTGAGTCAATTTCCGCCCATAATTAGCTACCCTCAGCAAAATGTAAATCAACCTCTTCATCCACAGCCTCATACTAGTTTTCCCACATATCTGCAGAATTCTGAAGTATTGAACCAATTGCTAAATACTAGTACTATGGTAGGATATCCCCAAAACAATGCTAACCATCATCCATATAGAAATCCTAACAAGGAGATATTGCATGAATTGACTGAACAAGTGAAGAAGCTGAATATGGAGGTAACTTATTTGAGAGACTAGAACAGTCATCTTCAAGCTGCTCAAAGAAGTATGTAGTCCAATCATAGCAGAGAAAATCAAGAAATACAACAAGGACAAAATTTCCATAGAATCCAACATCCTAAAATATGATATAATAATGATAGAGGATAGAAGTACGATAAAGGACAATCTTTTGGCCAAAACTTTGATAGGGGTTAGGCTAGTGGACCCTAAATTCCACAATTTTTTTTGGATCCTTTACTTTTGGATCCTTTACTTTTAGAGACTGTGTTGCATAAAGATATGGACCTAAATTATACAAAAAAAATTGGATCCTTTACTTTTGGGATGATTGCAATGTGTATTGTGTTAAACTCCTTTTGTATAGTCCCCATTCTCCTTCACTCCTCTAATGCTAAAAGCCCATCATATCCTATAAAATCCTAATATTTCTAAAAGAATAAAGTCAATAGCACATCCAGGCTAGGTGATTTATCTAGTGACAAAGAAAAAACCACTCTCTTGACTTCCTCCAGAGAAAATGGTATCAATAGATGAACATTGTCCTCTTTTGAGAAAAGTGCTAGAAGAGAGTCCAAATGTTATTCCATCTTTTTTTGATGTTGGCGATTTATTTTCTAGAGTAGATAAGATGGCAGAAAAAAATATTACACCTTCCTCTTGTATTTCTTCTTTCTTTACTAGCCCCTTTCCAATTGAAGTACTTTGAGTTTTGAATAAGGTGTTACACAATTTTTTGATTTGTGTTGAAGCATGAAAAAAAATGTATTTCTATCATCCTCTTTTAGCCACAACTCCCTAGATTTCTACCTCCAATATATTTCTTCCCTTATCACAATCTCTTCCCATTCTTATCATAATTTATTTTGGTGTGTGAAATTATTAGCATCTAACCCCTGAGCTATTATTCTATAATTTATGTCTGGTAGCTCCTTGAAAACTTTTTCTTTCTGCTCAAAAACATTTTTAAAAAAATGACATTCTAGATCTTGATTTGTTTTTCAATATGTTTCTACTTATGGGCTAGTTGAAACATTCTTGAGCCTCTTATGAATTGAGCACTTCTCCACCATTTTGGCAACAAAGGAATAAAATGAGGATTACGAAACCACATTTTTTTCAAATTTAAAAGTAGATGCATATCTTATTAATGATTTAGATACATCAATACTTAAAGAAATTTCATAATGATCTGAACATGTCAAATGCAATATTTATGATAGCAAAACCTTATTGCCTACACACTAGTTCAGTGAGGGTAGAGATTTATCTAATCTTTATGTTGTTTGCAAGAAATATTTTCTTCAATTTTCTAGGTAAATTGATATTTTTCTAGCTTAATATCCAACAAATCGTTATCTTTTATGAATGATACAAAGTCATCTATAACTTTCTGTGGTGGAAATATACCTCCTTTATTTTCTTGCAAACTAAAAATGGCATTAAAATCCCCTGCTAGGATAACTTTCTCATTCCTTATTCCATCAATAACTTTTTTGAAAAAATCCCACAATTGTTTCTTTACTGATGTTGTTGGAGCATAAACATTTAAAAGCAAAAAAAGGAAGAAAAAATGAGAAATTTTCAGAAGTTGCCAATTTCTTTCATTTCTTGACAAATCTACATCAACTATTTTAGCATCCCATAGGGAAATGAGACCACTAGAAGCACCTTGTGCATTGGAATCAAAATTGTTTCATTTTTTCCATTTTTGTATTAATGCCTCAAAAATTTTCTCTAAAGTTTTAGTTTCTTGTAGAATTATGACATCAACTCCACAAGCCTCTAATTTTTGCCTGATCTAACCTCACTTATTAGAGGCATTGATGCTCCTAACATTCCATGATAGAATCCTCATTAATAACAAGGAGAGCAACATGCTCTCTTTGGACATTCTTTTGTAGAGATATTCATAGCACTATCTAGTGTTGATTGCTCTCTTGCTTTTATCTCTTCTTTGAGATTTTTCATGTGTGATTTTCTTCCTCCGTTCCCTTGAGATTTAGTCACTATCAGCTGACTACAAGGGGTATATGTAATTGAAATTATTTGAGAATAACTAGAAACACCCTCTTCCCTCCTTATCCACATTCTTGACTTCTCGTTTTTGTTGTTGTGTAGACAAATTTTGGTTTTCCTCACTTCTCTTACTATTAAGTACACATCTAGCCCTCTTACTTGAAAATCCATCAAAAAGCTTACATGCATCTACCAATGAGGAATTTCCAAAAAATTCATCCAATATTTCTTCATCCATTTTAGAAAAATTATCAATGTCCTTAATTGATGGTATGATATTTTCCTTGAGAGACAAAGACTCTAACCCATACTCTTCGTTTGACTCTTCATCAACAATAATATTAAATGATTTTGTATCTTTTGAGATTACAATTTTTTCTTCTAGTTCATCCATGCTATCTTCTTCAAATAAATCCTTAAATTTCATCAAGTCAAGTTCTTCATATTTAGAGATCCTTAGATCAGTCATTTTTTTCTTATGTTCAGTTGTATTCCCAAGCTACAATTTCTATAATTGATTATTCTGATTATGTGGAACCAAATTTAAATCAAACATGAGTGTCTTCACAATTCTTTCCATCTGTTGAAAAGAGATTGAAGAAATAGATGGGCTATACCAAAAAATTGACTAATATTGCTCAAGAAACTTAGGTAGATCAATGGACAGCTTCTTAATCTTTTTCCTATGCTTCTTTGATAATTTCTTTGCAATGATTTCATTTCTATTGACTTTCTTAGCATTACTAGTATCCAATTGGTGCACTATTACACTCTTTACCAAATTTTAATGGGAATTATCTTCCATGAATACCATCTTCTTGGTATTTTTCAACTCATTTTGAATGCCTTCATGCTTTTGATCAATTTAATTTTCTTTCTTAGTTCAAGCCCTTATTGAATGCCCTAAAATGTGACATTTAGTATAGACATTATCCAGGGTTTCCAAAAAACAATCCAAGTTCCATTGACCATATTTGGATGAACTTATCTAAACTTGCTCTGGAAACTTCTTTGTTGCATCCAACAGAGCATAAAACTTGACAAGTTTTGATGGATTTCTATAGGAGGTTAAATCATGCTTAAGAAAAATTCCTATGTGGTTTTCCAAAATTTCAATCAAATTTAGCTCCATATACTCTAGAGGAAGAGATGGAATTTGGATCCAAAAGGGAATAAATCGTACTAAAAAATTATCAGAGCTAAAATTTGGGGACCAGGGCTGCATAAAAAATCTAGATCCTTGAAAGACCAAGGATTTAACTTTAAAAACTACCTCTCTATCTGACTTGGATTCAAACAACACTAAGAAAATTCCCTTTTCTTGGTTTAGATAAAAAAAATTAGTGACCCTTTCCCATTCATCACACATCAAATCTTTTAATAGATCTATACTCATGCTAAGATTCCATACTTACAAATTAAAGCACACTAAAGAAGATCATTAACTTGAGGATCAAGTAGATTCTTAGACAAGATGACTAATATAGTCACCTTTTTTACAATTTTCTCCTTAGCCTCAAATTCATTTTCTCTTGTATGATGACATGCAATTTCAAGTTTCCCATGTTTTTCTAGGATACTTGCTTGGAAAGTACTATCCTCCATTGTATATGGCTTTCTTTTCCACTTTGCAATGGCTTTTTCTTTGCAAATTTTGTCCCATTCTTCTTTCTTCACCTTCATTATTGTGGGTTGGACATAGTATTCCCATATCATACTTTTGCATGTTGTTCCCCTATGTTTTCTTGGCACCCTTTTGTCCCTCTATGTTTGCTATTTATTCTTTCAAAAATTTTGGTGCATCCATATAAAATCCTGCATGTCCCCAATTTTTCTCATGTTTTGATACCTTTGCATGTTGTTCTTTCCTTGGAAAATTCCCTTTTTTCTCACCTTATAATACTTTTGCAAGTTTTTCTTTCATAGAGAGATTCTCTTTCTCCCAATCGCTCCCTTTATTAGCATCTTATGTCCTTCCTTGGTAATCTTGATTAACTATTTGCAAAACTGAGAACTTATTCTCTGTGATTTGCTGCTTTGGATTGAAGAGAGCACCTTTTTGATAATTTTCCCAACCATTAGCTTTGTTATGTCCTTGTGGTAAATTCCTTCATTGTTCCTTCCAATGATTGCTTGCAACTCTAGATCTTTGGAAACTATAATGATTTAGGGTTCCCTAATTTGTTCATTGAGCATAGAATGCAGTTCTACGAAATGACACTCTCCCATTATTAGTTAGGGGCTTATTTTGGGGATGTCTGCCATATTTAGGGTTAGTGCTATTTTCTTTATCTATGGATCTATCATATTTACAAATATCAAAAGGCTCTTTATTGTCATGTAGAAAATTCCTATGAGGTCTACTAAGGTCCCAATATCTTTGATTACTCCTGATCAAAACTAACCCTTGAGTTGGCTAGTGCCAATTAGGATGACCATGTGAACCTGGGTTGTGATATCTGTTTGCTGAAAAGTGATCATTGGCCAACCATCTCCAATCAGAACCCTTTGTTTTATTTACACCCCCCTTTCTATTTGTTGATTTTTTTTGACATAGTATGACCCCTGCCCACTATGGCTAGGAGGAGGACATCCATGATAGTTTGCGGCCAAATTGCATTGATTATTTAAAAAAAAAATATGTTGGGAAACCTTTTTCACACAAAGCTCATTTTTGCATAATTCATTATTGTTTAATATTATCAAATGGACTATATTATGTTAGGTGATTTTATACTATGGGTGTCAGTAGGAGTTAATATGGAGATGATGATTTATATGTAATGGTTAATGATAGTAGTATCCATTTTAAGGTAAGTTTCAATACACTACTTCCATAAGTGGTGGCATCTTGATAACACATGGTATGATCAATTATTGTTTGATTCTAATAGGTATTATGTAGGTAAGGAGTACTAAATTATATGTTAGTTATGTGGAATAGTGGATTTACTTTTCTATTTGACTATTATTCTGTAAATGTTATTTGGTTTGACTATTACAAGTCATGAGTAATACTGACAATTTTTTGATCGAATAAACAGGTCAAATCTATCAATGTTGATCAAGGGGTCACATAACTACTTCCTTTATCTTATCCTTCTAAATATTTGATCTTGTCTAGGAAATGTGATTTATCCTTCTTTTGTGTCATAGGGGTTGTGCGTATGTGAAATTTTGTTTAGTCCCTTTAGATACCTTTGTAATATGATTTCTTATTTCATGTTTTACAAAGTCCCTATGCAGTCTTTATTGTTTCAAAAGTTCCTAAGTGATAGGTTTTTGGGTTTGGGGTTTTCTTATCTAATAAAACCCCTTTAATATATTTTGGAACCCACTCTAGTTACCCATTTATAAAAGGTGGTATAAATTAGAGTTGGTTAGGTGGTTGGGAAGTTATGGAAAGGTAGTTTCCTTTCCCCTTTTATTTATTCTTTCTCCTTTAGTGGAGAAGGGGCTTTTCCATTTTTCTTCATTCTTGCCAATTGGATATTTTCTCATTTTGACGTAGTCAAGATTAGAGGATCTTATCAAGCCATCACAATCTTGTATCTAACTCATAGACCACACACACACAGATTAACACAACACAGGTCAAAAATTCACTTTTATTCATTAAGAATAGATTATAGAATTACAATCAAAATTACATCTATAGGGAAATCCCCTATTCCACTTCTCATCACATCTATACGCAACCTTGCCTCACTCTCTTCCTATTCTGGTTGGCTCTCCCTTCCTACCAACTAGCCCTACAAGGCCTTGGTTTCTCAATTTCTAGCTCTCCTCTTTGCTTACTTCGCTACCCATGCCTCTCCTTTCCTATTGGCTTCTCTACTAGTACCATCCTACTACACCCCACTCTTATGATGGGTATATATATATTCTCTTTGTCATTGCCAAAAAGCTTTCACCTTCATGTTGGCCTTGTCATTCTTCACTCTTGTTTCATAACATCACCATGTAGTTACCTCGCTATCACGAGCTTCATCCAGTCATCCAATTAACATATATTCCACAACAATGATGTGGAATGGCATCGAATATCACCTCGCCAAGTGTCGTGATCTCATTCATCATCCACCATATTTTCATCCCTCCATCATGGCCTCCTTATCATTGTATTGTTGGGACCATCTTAAGAGTCCTATTGATGAAGGGCTATGACACCAATCACATGTTATCACAATATGATTCCACTCTATTTCCACGCCATGCATCATAATCCAGAACAAGGATGTGGATAAGCTAATCCCATCACACCATCCATTAGATTCATCATCATTTTTCTCCCACATTGTCATGACTAGGTCCCACCAATACTTTGCACTGTCTGATTAACTAGCCTTAATCCCAACCATTGATCAAGCAATATCACCTAGTCAACAAAAACTCAAACTGTAAAACCTCTTATCAGAGGTTGTAAGGTTATGAAAACTTGTGACTTGCTAGCATCATTTTTTTGGGCTATCAGTGAGACTCCAGGATGAGTCTCGCCAATATGACCACCTCACACAAATCGTCCCATCACTGGATAAAGAATATTGTCTCACTGAAACAAAACACTTATGTTGATGAACCTGTTACACTCCACCACCATCAGGCCATTGCTGGGACATGGAACATGGTCTCGCTGAAATCCAACTCTCTCTTCGATGTAACTCCAACATGATGAACACCATTGTTTTGTTGTTGGAATGGGTAAACACCTCTTGTCGATAAGCCAAATTTATATCGATGAGGGAGCAACACTAGCTAAAGGAGTTGAAGCTTGATGCTCCTACATTAGACTCCCTAGATGAATAAGAATCATGTGCTCCTACACATGGCATCCATTATGCCATCTTTCAATTGCACCTTCTTTTTCCTCACTTTCCAATTGTTTAGCCTCCTTGATTCTACATTACCATACTTGCATTGTTGCATTTGAAGTTTCTCGAGCTTCTTTAATCTACTTATTTCCTTATGTGCATACTTCCTTCGTCTATTATCTTTGTCAACTCCAAATCTCCACCATGCTGACTCATCTTCATGGTATCCTACTGGTATAAAAAAACTACTTCCCAAATTTTTACTGTTGTAATCACTTCTTCATTTTATTTTACCTTCATTTCTCTTACCCCTTCTTCCACTGTTGCAATTTCATCCTCTATTGCAACATATGTAATCTCAATTGTATCTTCATTATCAATAACTGCAATATTTCCCTTCCACTCATCCTCTGTCACCATCATCTTCAACAACAAATCTTCTTCATCCTTCACAACCTTAGTTACAATATCTTCTCTTTCCTCTTGACCCATTTTCACAAGGACCTCCTCTTCTCTTTCTTCACTCTTCATATCTACTATAATTTCTTTTACCACTTCCTCTGGTTTATCTCGTAATGGATTCAAAACGTACTCCTTACCATCCTTGATTATGTTATAAGTATTATCATTTCCATTATGTATAGCTTCTCTAAACCAAAGCCAAGGTTGCCCCAATAGAATGTGGCAAATATCCATGGTTACTATATCACATAAAATTTCATCCTTATATTTCCCAATGTGAAATTTCACAATACTTTGTTCACTTACCCAAATTCAATGACCTCCATGCAACCAAGAGATGTATTATGGCTTAGGGTGCTTCATCCTCTTCAAGTTCAACTTGTCAACCATCTCTGATGCAACCAGATAATCTCTCCTATCACTATCCACCATTGCTTTACAACATTTCCCCCCAGACTTACATACAATCTAGAACACATCTCTATTTCAGATAGGTTCTTGCTTCACTTCACATGGCTTCAAATATTCCTTCTTCATCCCACAAAATTTCTCCATAACTCCAAGACATTTTGGAAAAAAAAATATGACACTCTCTATCCACAACCACTAGCAAATTAGAATCAACACTCACTACCTCTGTAGGTTCCCCCTACAACAAACTCTCACTGCTATCCTCTACCCAACAGGATTCTAGAAGATGCACCCTCATTATTTCCTCTACCCACATCCTCTTAGTGGAAGAGATTTGCACACCTTCTACCCAGCCTCATCTCTATTGGAGGATAGTCAACATTAGTCCCAAGGCTTCTTCACTCTTCACAAACTCTTCACCCATGGTCTTGGTGGATACTTTCCATGCTCTGGATAACCTGGCTCTAATACCAATTGACACAATTGAGATGGAAGGACCTTATCAAGTCATCATAATCTCACAATCAACTCACAAACCATACATACACAAATTGACACAACACAGGTCAAAAATTCATTTTTATTCATAGAATAGATTATAAGATTACAATCAGAATTACATTTATAGGGAAATCCCCTATTCCACTCCTCATCACATCTACAAGCTACCTTTCCTCACTCTCTTCCTATTCTAATTGGCTCTCCCTTCCTACCAACTAGTCCTACGAGCTCCTGGTTGCTTGACTTCTACCTCTCCTCTATGTTGGCTTATCTACTAGTGCCTCTCATTTCCTATTGGATTCTCTACCAATACCTCCCTGCTACACCCCTCTCATGATTGGTATATATATATATATATATATATATATATATATATATATATATATATATATATATATATATATTCTCTCTATTGTCACCAACAAGCTTCCTCCTTCATGTTGGCCTTGTCATTCTTCACTCCTGTGTCATAGCATCACCATGCAGTTACCTCGCTATTAGGAGCTTCATCCAATCGTCCACTCAACATGTATTCTACAACAATTATGTGGAATGGCATCGAATCTCACATCACCAAGTGTTGTGATCTCTTTCATCATCCACTATCTATTCATCCCTTTGTCATGCCCTCCTTATCGCTTATTGTTGGGGCCATCTCAAGATTCTTATTGATGAAGGTTTGTCACACTGATCACATGTTATCATGATATGAGTCCACCCTATCACCACGCCACACATTGTAATCCACAAAAGGATGTGGATTACCTAATCCCATTATGCCATGCATCAACTTTGTCAGCACTATTCTCCCAACATTGTGATGACTAGGTCCCACCAAGACTCTGCACCGTATGATTAACTATCCTTGATCCCCCACCATTGATCAAGCAATATCACTTAGTTGCCAAAAACTAAAACTCCTAAACCTCTTGTTGGAGGTTGTAAGGTTATGAAAACCTATGACTCATCGACATAATTGTGTTGGGTTGTCAGTGAGACTCCAGGATGAGTCTCACCGATATGACCACCTCACATCAATCGCCCCATCACTGGGACAAAGACAATTGTCCCACCAAAGAAATACACTTACATTGATGAAGTCGTTACACTCCACCACCATCGGGCCATCATTGGGACATGGAACATGGTGGCACTGAAATCGAAATCTCCTGCTAATGTAACTCTACCATGACCAACATCATTGTTTTGTCACCGGAATAGGTAAACATCTCCTACTGATATAAGCCAAAGTTATGTCGATGAGGGAGTAATGCCAGCCAAAAGGGTTGGAGCACGATGCTCCTACATCAAATTTGGGGAGAAAAATCCTTGGTGGTGAAAGAGAAAAGGGATAGATGAATAAAAAATGGGAGAAAGTGCTTCCATATTTGGGTTGGAAAATCTCTTGGTAATATCTACCCTTTATGATTGATTTTTTTTGGTATGTAAATAAATTTTGGAGTATTTTCATTGGTTTGTGTATATGTTTTTGAATCCCTTGTGTTTTTGTTGGAAATTATGAGTTTGTGTTTTGTCTTGGGTTTTCTCCCTTGTTCATGAATAACAAGTTTTGTATATAAAATAAAGAGTCAAAGTTTAGCAAGGTACATATTATGTAGTGAAATTTTGTATGAAAACCCTTGTGTTAATGGTTGGCTTAAAAGTTATAGAAAGTGTGTGTGAGGTTTTGGGAATGTTTTGCGACCCTAGCTTGGGGGTGGATCAAAGCTCAATCCTATGGTTGGATGGAGAGCTATTGGCCATATTGTTGTTCTCTTCCTTTCTTGTTCTCTGTTCTTGTTAGGTTTACACATCAAAGTTGGAAACTAATTGCAAGTTCCTCAAGAAGCTAAATTCTAAAGTTTTTAATTGTGAGTCTTATGAAACCAAGAGAGTTTGAAATCTTGTATGGGAAATTGTACAAAATGGGATTTTGTGTAAGTGAAAATTTAATTATGTAAAAGTATAGTAGTTGGGTTGTAAAGGAAGAAATAAATACCCTAATTCTTTTATTGTTGTGTTTGTATGTAAATAGTATGAAAAATGAGGACCTTCATGAGGGAGTCCATGTTTAAATGTGATGTTGTGGAGCTAAATGTGTAGTCAAGTGCAATGTCCCTAATTGTGAAATTTTGTTTAAGGAAAGGAAAATGTGGTTTACTCTTTATGGATTATCATGAATATAGAGTTTAGTAATTACAAGGAATATTTTTATAAATCTTGTGTTTTTAAAATTAAGAAAGAAAATGTAGTATGTTCCTTTGATGTTTTTTATTTGTGCTTAGTAGGAAATTTGTGAGTAAATCTTGTAATCAATAGAATTCTATTCTTGTAATTGTTTGATCAAAAAAATAAGAAGTAATGATGTTATACTTTCATATTGCTTCATTTTGTGTATGATGAGTAATCTATAATTAAGTTGATTTAGAAGTTTGCATAAACCCTAGCCTTTAAAGTTAACTAAAAAATTGTGGCATTCTATAAAAGAAAACTTTATATACTACTCTTATGGAAAAAAAATTCTATAAATTCAAATAAAAATAAAATATAAATTTCAAACTCGATTACAAAGAAATTCATTGAACCCAATATTATTTTTGTGAAGTTAAAATGTGAGGTTATTTTAATAAATTTTGAATGAAATTATAAACATACTTATTCATTTAGATTTCCTAAGAAATATATTTATTTATTTTTTTACAACTATTAATAGGGTGTATAAAATTAACAAAAAAATACTAATAGTAATAAGTCTTAAATTTTAATTTTATATATTTAATACACAAGGGAAAAATAAATTGATTAATTTAAATAATGTGAAATTATTAATTTATAAAAGAAAGTTGAAAAAATATTATGGGGTGACCACCTAAATCTAACTTGAGTCAACCATGGGAGAGGTGACCCATGGGCCGCAACACCCCATGGTGTCACAACCAATATAGGGCTATGACTCCATGGGGGGTGGCATAGCCCAGGAAGCCTCTACCCATATCGCAAAAAAAATAATCTTCAAACAATTTATATGATAAAAAATATAATTAGATTAATAACATCCATTAAAAAGATAAAAATAATTACTATTTATGTTCCTTTAAATGTGTAGAGGAAAATTTATTTATTTAAATAAAATATATTAGATATGTGCATACATGAAAATAAAACTATAATCAAAGGGACTATTGGGGATTTAGTATAATCATGCTATCTACCAATTAGAAAGAATCCTAAAATTGCAATAGATCATTGAAGCCAACATCCAATCTGTATCAAAACAATTACAACTGAAAAGTAATGTAAACATGTGAGTGAAACCAAGGAACAAATTCAAAAAGAAACAAGAAAATTAGAGAGGGATATAACTATTCAAGAGGATGTAGTTGTTTGCAAGTTAGTTTTCAATTAATAATAAATATTTCTAAAAATAGCATTAAATTAAAAATTTATATAATATAGTGAATCTAAATTTGTTTTGAAATTACAATTTTGAAGTAAAGAAAGAAGGCAATAGCTGGAATAAAGAAATAAAAGAAATGTTAACAAAGGCTTTTGTTTTTTCTATATAAGTTTTGTTTCCTATATATATCTAAATATATATTTAGAATACTATTTTAATTTTCAATCAATTAGCCTAGATATGGCTAATTTGTATCCATTTATATATTTGATTAATAATGGAAGTATCAGATACGTACATTTCTTTCTTTCAAACCATTAGAAAATGTTGAAAGTAATATCATATAAGTTGATTTTTTCTTACTTATTTATTTATTTGTTAGGGTTAAGTAATTATTTGGCATGCCTATTTACTCTTTCCTAATAAAATTTCAAATTGGGTAGTGCAGCCTTAAGATTACATTTAGCCTCCTCAGGAAGTTTCACACAAGGGTAAACTCATGCTAAACTCTTAGAAAATACAATGAATTTCTCATCCTCAAAAGTGAGTGGATCACTCATGTGACAACATCATAACCATGGCATCATTATGAGAGATAAGCATTCTCTTAAAAAAAATTAGGTTTGAGTTGTTAGAGTATTATATTATCATAGTCTTGTATTTATGCTAACAATTGTGATAAGAGTAATTATCCCTTGTAGTTGTATAATTCCCTAGTTGTCAATATATTTACTAGAAAAATTAAGATATAATAAATAATAAATAGTTGGAATTGGAGAAACTCCTATTCTTTCAATTAGTTGAATGTTGGGAAACAAAGTATTACAAATAATAAATTATATAGTTCTACAGTTGTTAATTTTGGATTTTATTATTAGAACCATTGTTGTGTAAATGAATGCTTAGAAGTGGAAACCTCATTACCAGGTTACATTTAGGTGATAAAAGGAAAAGATATTTGTAAATAGTCTTAACTAAAGTAAATTTGTTAAAAAAAAAAATCATTCAGATTTAATGCCTCTTGTTGAGGTTTTGTGAAATATTTAGAGTATTGATAATTATTAAATTGTATTGTGAGTAATCTATTGGTTTTTTGGACAAATCAACTTAGTACAATATTTTGAACATTGAAGTTTATAATGAAGAGAGATTTTGTTATTATCCCAAGATCTGATCATTTAGGCAATCCATTGAATCATTTATTATATATGACTAGACATAATATTATTCTAATGTTGATTTAACTTAGTCTAGTATTGAGATTAGGAAAGGTTAAATTAGTAATTTAATGTTTTAATTTATTTGATAAAAATAGTGTAATACCATAATTTACAAGTATTGATAATATAGTAATGTTTTCTAGTACCTATAGACTTGATGAAAAAGTCAAAGTTAGATTTAGAATTGTTATTTCATGTTCAATATGTGATTGTAATTATAGTATAGGCTAAATACACCAAATCCTAAAGAATTTGAGTTATACTTAACCCTCTAAGCTACAAACCCAATGAGATGTTTGAACACTTCAAAAAACCAAGAAACCATTAAACTAAGCATGAAATAAATATGAAATCATGAAATAAACCTAATATATAACTCCAAACCTTATCCCATTGGGGGAGTGGTGTCATATTGATATGGAATTATGACCCTTTCTTAATCCCTTTGATAAAATGAGCATCTAATCAAACTCCATTGTTGAAACTAAACTAAAATTGATGAAACTATGCTATGGGTGGATGAAAAAGATGAAATAAGCTTAATAATGGATGCACGGATGAATAAAGATAATATTCAAATGAGAAACATAACTTTTATTTGATGGAAGTGGATCCATTTCTCTCAAAATTTGATTCATTTATAGGAAATAAAATAAAGAATCAAGGGTCAAGATGAAAAGGATCAATCAATGGTCAAGATGGAATCAAGGGTGAAGACATGGATCAAGGATTAACATCAATGGATGAGAACCAAAGATCACATGGATGAAAGAAACTGTCAAGGGCTCCCAATGATTCAAACAAACACTCTTTCAAAGTCAAAAAGTTTGTTAGAGAGTTTGCTAGGAAAGAATATTCCACTGTTTTAGCCAAATAGAAGAATATTCCTTGGGAATATTCCCTATGTTAGTGGATGGGTGAGGAAAATTAGTAATTAGTTAATTAAAACCAAGTTTTAATTGTGTAAGTTGAGGAATTTGAGAATAATCAATAAATAATTAGTTTATTTAATGAAAAGGGAATGCAAATGACATTTGATTCAATAATTTAGGTTAATTCAATTAAATGAGAAGACTTAAGGTGTTTAAATTGAATAACTTGTAGTATTCAATTAAACAGGATGAGAGGTGAATGTGAAAGGGGGTGAATTGACCTAATATCAGTAATTACATTAATAGATGAAAATGATGCATTTAATTAAATAACTAGGCTTATTTAATCAAACAAGAAAAAAGAAGATGAATTTTATGATGAAATGATGTTAGTGACTAGATCCAAGTGTGTAATATCATTTAGGACAATTTTAAGTTTCTACACAATGAATTCTTGAATGCATTTTTTTCCTAATACTCGATAATTATAACTAAATTATTGATTCTATATTTAGAAGTCATAGTAGATCAATACTTCATCTAATTGTCTTAATTCTGCCTTCACTATTTGTGTAAGCTCTTGTGATGAGATCATTAATTTAAAGTGATCACAAATGCTAAGGTTATTATTCCTAATTGCATCTTGATAGTATAATTATGAAAAAAAATGGTAATGTGTTGTGCTTAAGCGGTCAAAATTTTAGGGGATGGATTTGGTATCATAGCCAAGTTCCAACACTAGGAACTTTAGGGGTGTTTTAATTGACTTATTTTTGCATATAGGGTCCTATTAATTTAAGTATTGTGTCATTATAAGAAAAATTAAAGGAGTATAATTGTATGCAATGTGTTAGTTATTAAATTAGAAGTTGATCTACTAATATTTTGAGATTAAGATTAAAAATAGGATTAATTAAGTGTTTAAATCCTTAGTTTTGCAAACAAAGTAGCATGTTAATTATATCTTTGTCAAAACACCTAGAGATATATTCTCTTATCCTATGATATTAAAATTTTATGATTCCTAACAAGGTCAATTGTGATTATTATCTCCTTATCCATGCTAAGAGCAAGTTGTTTTTGTTTTCAATTTCTTTTGAATTGCTTAAGTTTTATGAAATACTTATTTCATAAGAGTTATTTAAAGAACCTTTAATGTTAACTTGAAATTTTATTTTCTAGTGTCTCACATTATATTGGTTCTTAGTTAATATAGTTATGGACAAGAATATTCTTGAATTCAAGTAATACTAATTAGAGCCATTTGAGAGAAATAATAAACTATGAGGAGAAAAATGATTTATATGAATTTGATTTTGGTTTTAAGAATTAATATTCTTGTTTATGGAAAATTTTGTTCTTGAAATAATTAATCAAAGTTACTCATGTTCATCACTTTAACTTCCTTGCTTCATAATGGAGATGGATGCTAATTATTAAAATATAGATGAAGGTTCGTAGAGTCATTTCCTTGAGCAATTATTAAATGATTGTTTGTAGTAAAGAGGGTTGTGCTAATTGGATGTTTTTCTTGGTTGGGCATTACAATTTTTATACAATCTAGTAAATCCACTTTAAGGTTTCCTGGTATAATTATTAAGGTTATTTCCTTCTCTATATATTTGATAGTATTTTATTATTGTCATGAATTAATTATGAAAGCTATCTAGCTGAGTTGTTGGTTTTTAGTCAAGTGTAACCTATTTTTATGAATTGAATTCAATGTTATTTATATGTTTGATTATATGCTTGAAATTCTTGTAATCTATAATTGTTTGAGTATTTGAAAATGAAAATTTTAGTTATGGTTGAAACTCATATTTTTCTTTTACTTGTCTATTTTAGTATCCTTGATAGTAACTTGAAGTTAAAGATTTGTTCAGTTTAAAATATTAGATGATTTTTAAATGGAGATGATCTAATAGCTATGATATATTTATAAATTCAAGTAGAAAATTTAAAATGAAATCATTTTGTGTGAAGAAACATAGACTCAGATATTAGGAAAACCAAAAAATTTATATTCAATAATGGTGATTTTTTTGATAAGTTAAGCAATATTTGTAGGGTGTTGTACCCTTTACACAAAGAGCCTGCAAGGCCAAAAAGGAACCAAGCTCAACAGTACATCATTGAAACACAAACAATAGTAATAGAGACCAAAAAGGTAATAGACACAACACACATATAGTAGAGACCCAACTAACAATAATGGTGATGTTTATATTTAGTGAAATGAAACTATAAGAAGCTCCATGCATATTAGTTTTGTAAACAACGATGGTACCTATAGTGGGATGTTGTGTTTGAGGTATGGTGTAATCCCTTATTAATTTTATGTAAATAATTTATGTGCTTGTTCTAAGGGTCATTTTGGGGTTTGAGAATATGTGTTTCCTTTTGTTATGTGTGATTTCTAGGGGAGTTGACCCCCCTCTTGTGAAGAGGTAGATTTTGGTTCCTCCATGTGCAAGGGGTTTTAGTGGGCTCAACTCCAACACATAGGGGTATCTTTATTTTGAAGGTATGAGTACCCATACTTCTTTAGGGATTAGATTATCTTGTATCTATGTGGATATTGGATTTGGTTTGGAGGGATAAGGGTTTTTAGATTGTACATTGTGGAGTATGAATGTGTTGATGTGAGATTAGGTTTTGGTTGAATGTAATGGGTATGTGTAGGATCATGATGGGCCAAAAAGTGGCGATATTTAAGTGATATGATGGCCCATGTGGCTGACAACTTTTTTTTACCCAAAATTGATGAAACAAAAGAGGTTTTTAAAGGAGATTCTTAGCTTTCCATCAATATAAATTATGCTTTACTTTGAATTTAATAAATAATTATTATTCATTTTCTATTTGAATTACGATTGAAGTCCTGATTGATAGGCTAATTGAAAAACATCTATAGCTTTCAAATGCTATCTCATTTTTTGAATTTGAAACATGCGTCACATTCTATGCTTTATAATATATGATTAAAAAGAAAATTGAATTTCATGAAGTTTTGACCAAGTTAAGGTGGCAGACATACAAGTTTTTATTTTTTAAAAGTTGTAACAAAAATTCATTATTAATTATTTACTTGGAAAAAAAATTATAAAAATACATCACATCAAGACATGAGTCCTCTACTTTTATCTAAAATCTTACAAAAAAATATTACAAATTTATTATGGTTAGGGTGATTAGAAAGACACCTACTTCTTATTTTTTCCTTGAAATTTAAGTACTACCGCATTGAAATTTCAAATTTTCACCAAATAGATTTTAAAAAACTAAAAATAAACCTAGTAATTTAGAAACTACATTTAATTTTTTATAGATTCTATTCTTACATATTTTTGAAATAATATAGATAAATTATTCAAATTTTTACGTCAAGTTTCCTAACTCTGATTTTTTTGATTTTTTTGCCACTTAAGGGCGTATTTTTTCCATGATGATCCTGCACATACCCTATTATATATATATTCCCCCTCATAGGTATAGCTCCTACTCCCCCTATATGTGGAACTCCTTGTAAATCCAATGTGATAGTGATGTGCTTGGGGGTTGATAACTATATGGAGTGTAATTAATTTTTTCATTGTTGGTCCTAAGTGGCCTTGATGTGTTCCAAGATGTAAAAGCGTTTCTGATAAAATTAAGGTTGTTTGTCTTTTTAATTTAAGTATTTTTGAAGGTTAAGAAAGTGCATTATAATATGTGTTGTGAGAAACTAGTGAATGTTATGTCTGTGACTCAAGTTTGATATACTAGGTATCTGTAGTGTAGAAAAATGTGTCCCTTACTTGATATGGGAATAATTAATGATAAATTAGACCTAATTCCACCTTGATCTAGTGTTTTGAGGTGTTTTACACATTTGGGATTTAGGGCCCTTCTAAGCTAAATAAACTAATTTTTTCCTTAATTAAGTGTTGTAAAGTGTATTTATTTACACTTTCACATTAGATTTTGGACCCTATTGCATTTATGACCTTTATATCATCATTAATAGGCTCTTATGACCCCATATTATGCATCATAAGGCTTAGTTTAATCGAAAACCCAATAATATCAACATAAAAGCTTAAATTTTTTACTCCCCAACACTTTAGCATGAAAAATAGCCCCTTTGGGACCCATTTTCCATGTTGGGAAAATGAGTCCCATCTAGGTGGGACTTATTAACCCATAATGGTGAATGAGTCCCATTTGGCCTATTTTAAAGGCTTTGAGTGGA
Source organism: Sequoia sempervirens (assembly GCA_007258455.2). Classification (NCBI taxonomy): domain Eukaryota; kingdom Viridiplantae; phylum Streptophyta; class Pinopsida; order Cupressales; family Cupressaceae; genus Sequoia; species Sequoia sempervirens. The sequence continues at coordinate 12,481,050 of VDFB02256132.1, read as the reverse complement.
AAAATTGCGTTTTTAATTTAAATTTCTTCAATATTGGCCTTGGGGATCAAATCAATAGTCATGTGAGTGGATTTCCTATATAAGAAAGCCTCCAAATCTTCATGTCACATAAGAAACATAACAAGCAACATCATGCATTCATATTATCAAGTCAAGCACTAAAAGGCTAGGCATTTCATGACTTCATAAGATCATTTATAAGGCATTCAAGGGAGAATTTATTCATCAATTGTTGAAACAATTCAAGATCCATGATCATGTAAAGCATATCAAGCATCAAGCATGTTAGTGAGCTAGTGTTGTGATGTAGCATTGAAGATATTGGATCAAGCATTGCTCCATTCCTATTGTCAAAGAACAAGATCTACATCCTTCATGGCCATTTCATGTTAAGTTGTAGATTTGCAAGACATCATTTACAAGGAATTATTTAGGGTATCATTGTTCTTGTTTCATTTCCTATGTTTCATTTTTCATGTTCTTGTTTCATTGTTTCATCATTTGGTTTAATTATTGTTGGTAACTAGGATTGCACCCTTAGTCAAGCTAGGCTTGGCTATCCTATTGCAATGTAGTGCCCTCTGTTTGCGGTTGTCATTGATGTTAAGTAAGTTCTTGGTAATGTCATGATGATGTGGTGATTTTATTATTTAATTTAATTTTAAGGTTATGAGATAACACTAATAATATGCTTGGATTTGATTAATAAAGTTAATTTAATTATAAGGTTACTTGTTTTATTTGGAATTAAATAAAGAATTAGATTCAATAATAAACATTAATTTAATTATCCTTGGGAGTTAGTTATTTAAAGTAATCAGATTAGATGAGGAAAGGTAATTATACTTTAATGATTAAATTCGATTAATAAATTTAAAAGTGAGAAACTATTAGAGAGGATTAAATATTAAAATTGTACTTAAGTTTAAATAAATTAAGGTGAAAATATTTATTAAAATAAATATATTCTATTGTAACTAAAAGAAAAACTTAAATTATTAGATATTTATTAACTATTTAATAGTTGATCTATTTGGTTCATATATTAAAGAGTCAATTATAAAATAATAAATAAGGGTAGTGGTTGGCATTCAATCATAACTGTTGGAATTGCAGCGGTCTGATCAAATTAAAATAAGTGATGGAAGTCGAACGGTTCCCCGATGGGAGTTGAAAAGACACCATGAAACAAATTATAAACAAGAAAAGCTAGAAAGAAACGACACTTTTAGAGCATTTGGAAGTCAAAGAGAACTAGTGAAGATGCAAAATAAATAATAACTTCATTTAGTTTATGGAGGGAGGGAGGCAACCAGTCTAGAGATAACACAGGCCCTTGAGAAGTAAGGAGAAGCGACGGTTTGAAGAGGAACGCTGGGGAAGAGAGAAACATGGTGGAAACTAGCTCTACACTATTCTTCTGCATTTGCTTGTGAGTTTTCTTCTTCATTGCTTGAAAGTTTCTATAGTCTTTTCAGTAAATCTATCTTATGTACCTACGCCCTGCAGCCAATCTCCTTGTATTCTCCTCATTCGGTTGCCATGAATGCTATGCTTTTCATTGTCGGTGCTGCCTTTCTGTAGTCATCTCCTATTTGTTTTCAGATCGTAAGGTTTCCTTGGAGACACCTGATTTCCATCCATTTACCTCGGCTTTTGGTTTCTATGTCCCTGCCTCGTCTTCATTATCATTGTTACTTGAGCTTGCAACATTAGTTTATACTTTGGAGCTAACCCCAGTTGCATTTCAGGCCTTTAACCATAGCAACCACAATGTCAGTAAGGAGTAATGAATAATTTTGTGTTTTTGAGGTTCCAGTCTGCAACTACAAACATTCAAAATCTATCACAACCGTAACACTAGAACATAAAATATTTTTGGACATTTAAGTAACCTTCCTAATTTCGTTGGCGATCTGTGGCATTTGAGTACTTGTAAATAGAATGTTGAAGAGGTTGAAATAAGCACTCTGTTTCCTTATCATCTTGTCTCAACTGCAATATTTGGCCATAATAGGAAGTTTAAATTTTTAAATAACATGCTTGATTCTCCTGTCAATCTATTGTGGTTGTAGCCCTTGAAAATATGTTAATAATGCAAGTAGATGGCGATAATTCCAAATTCCAATATTCGCTTTCTAATATACTTGGCAACCTGTCATTGTTACGCCATATAGAATTGAGGCATTGTACAGAATTAAATAGTCTCCTTGAAACCATTGGCAATCTATCACAGCTGCAACTTTTAGACTTGCAAAGTGTGGTACATTAAATAATCTCTTTGATTTCTTGTCAACCTGTCTCAACCGTGCGCTAGAACATAATAGGAAAGTTCAAAGGTTTTAAATAGCCTGCTTGATTCTTCTGACAATCTATCACAATTGCAACACTTGGAAATAAAATATTGTCAAATGCAAACATTTTGAGTATTTTTACTTGTTACGGATCCATGATATTTATCCTCCTGCAATGAAAATTGTGTATGTCAATAGTATATGTGTTAGATAACTACTGTGGTTATGTTAGTTGAGAATATTGAGATCTCGTGTGAGAGGGTTGGTTGAAATAAGAGCCTTTCCCTACCATTTAATTTGTACTTGGTCCCTGGTGATTAAGTTTCCATTCGTTCCTTGTTCTGCTGCATCCAACATCTGTGACTAATGTATCGATTGAGTCTTTTACATATTGATAGGGAATAAAATAGTAATAATATTTCTTTTATTGACCATATGTAATTAAATCGGTGGAGGTAGAAGTTAGTACGTTGTCTTTTTGTGTACTATATATTCAGGAATCTCTTGTAGTATAATGTGTAATTTAATGGTGCATGCATAGATATATATTATCATTTGTATAAATTTATTGTGGCAGAGTGGGTGCTGGAACCTGGAACTAAAACGATATAGCTAGGGTATGGAATTAAAACATCATGATAAGATTTATTCTTGAATTTAAAAGTCACCTACCATAATATTAATTTAAGGTTTATTTCGCATTGGAAATTAGCAATATTCATATCTATATAGTTATTGGAAATAGATTAGTATCAAATAGAATATCACTTACCCAAATTATGTTGGTACCAATGGCTTAAACCTAATTCCTCCTAAGATCGCTGCCTTATTACAATTTTTATATCCATTTCTTTTGAGGTTATTATTATCGTTACCAATCCAACACTCTATCCTTGCTCCTTTCTGAGGAAAAATGTTAGCTTTAATTGTGTGTCAAGTCTTGATGCGAGTAAAGTGATAGTTGGTTAATTTGTTTAATTTAATAATCAATTGGAAATATATTGGATGGTATGGATCAACTGTGAGAAAGTTAAGTTAGAACATAAAGGAATTGGATCAATTATAGTTGGGTAAGAGAAGAATTTATTAAATTAGGTTGAAAAATTAATTATATTCGTGGTTATGATTTATAGTCCTTTATTTTTTTTGTGGTTTCTTAATGAATGTGTTAAGAGACGGTTAATGAAGATTTAAGTGTTCCTTATGATATTGATAGGTGGTTTAATTTAAATGAGTTCAATTTATTGACAGATAACTTCTTTAGTTATTTTAAAATTACTCCTTATTAGATGAATGAATAAAATGTATTTGATTGTTGTCATTCTTTATGGGTTATGCATTAAGTATAATCATGTGTTTAAAGGTTGGTTTGATGTTTCATTTCAATGTGTCCATCCTTTCTAAGTTGCTTGGTTTTGGAGGTGATTTTATTCGTCAGGTTCATTTTGATGGTTCTATCTTGACGTGATTTTCACTTGAGTTAATCTTAGTTTGAGGGGATTTTTTTCTTTAAATTTGTGTCAGAATTTATTTGGAAACACATTTTGTTTTGTCTTACCCTCGTTTGTGAGTTCTTGGGTAGTGGATTTTCTTGGACTTCCAGAGGCTTGAGATGATTGTCAGTTGATGTTCTCTCTTTATGTGCCCTTGATGTGGTAAGTGTTTTGGTTTCATGATTTTGGAAGGGTTGTATGAAACTTTGTGAGACTCTGATTTTGTACTTGTTAGCGAGATGGGTAATGCCTCAGACGCTTTTATGTTGTGATTCTTTGTTCAAATTATGATGGTACAACCCTTGGTTGTTTTTGGTTTGATGTTGTTGGGTCTCTAGGGAGAATGGCTCCTCCTGGGCGCCGGCGCCTCGTTTAAGGGGAAAGGCACAGGATAACCCACGAGTGAGTTAGTAATTAAGTGAAAACCTAATAATTAACTTAGGAGGGTTGGGTAGTAATATCATTATAAGATAAAAAAATAAAGGATGCCTCGTCTTCATTAGCACTTCCATAGGCTAATGGCAGGCTGAGAAGGTCGTGGTTGGCAAGGTCGTGACCTCCTCTTCACGAGAGGTTTACGGCTCCGCATGAGTCACCCTATGGACCGGTACCTCCAGTTGGGAGGAAGGGCACAAGATAGCCATAGATGGGACTAGTGCCTCCAGTTGGGAGGAAGAGCATAGGATAACCCATGTAGGACTATGCGATGACACTCTCCCCTAGTTTCCCAGGTGTTTTACTTTATTGTGTTCCTCTAGAAGTATGTTATGGGAGTTGGTTTAGATTGTGGTTGAATGCACTTATATTGATTTATGGAGTATTGCCTTGATACATCTTTGGTGTACTTTGTGGTCTTGTATGGTCTCATTGATAATTGACTTATGACCCAATACTTTTATGGTACTATGATATGATGTTATTGTATTGTTTAGTTGCAATTTGGAATTGTATTATGTTTATTAATTCAGTTTGATTTGGAAGTGTTTCATGATCATCCTTTGGTTACTTGTTTATTGGTCATTGCTTTGATGAGATTTATGATCTTAAGTTATTATGTTGACTCTTGGATGCTATTGAATATGTCATTGTAATCCTTGAGATTTATGATACTTTTGTATGATGTTGAGTCTTTTGGTTCCTTGTTTGGATGTTCTTGGTTGAGGTCTCTTTCTTGTCAGCCCCTTAGCACGGGGGGTGGGTCTTCGGGCCCACATGGTCAGGTGGAACGTGCTAAGCACCCCATTGGGTCCCGAGTCAAGGATCGAGAGGTGCAAATTGGTGCTATTGCAGTGACTCTAGTGTTGTATTTGTCTTGGAGCCAGTTATGATACTTTGTGTTCATCTATTTATTTGTATCATGATTCTTGTTGTATGGTTTCTGTTCATGTTCGGAAACACTGTTGTATCATTGTACCTCTAGAACATTGTATTGTAATGTAACGTTAAACCTTATGTGGTTAATGGCCATGGTAGTTGTTATTCAATGTGTTAAGTTAATCATGCATATGTTGTATTTATGTACATAGATGGTTTCTTATCAATGAATTTTCATGTATGTGTTATATTTTGTTAATGTTTACTTTGTTATGGATTATATCTTTGGCTTTTATTATTTATTTTCATTGTGTGGATCTAAGTCATGTAATGACTCCTTGTGTACCCCAAGGGATGTATGTGTTAATGAATCTACTTAAATGAAATTCATGTTATGACTTAATATGTATTACATGTATGTTATGTTAACTTAAAAAAATAAAAAAATTGTGCAGTAATTATTGTTTAATTGTCCTTTGGGGTTCACACAACGAGGCATTACAACATGGTATCAGAGCTTAGGTTCATACACTAGGCACTATGTATGCTCACTATGTAACCTTGCGCTTAGACCCGTGAGTCTTGAGTTTCACTTTTCTTTTGTCATTGTTGTGAACCTGAGTTTCTTCTGTTAATTGGTGTCAGGTCGATGGAGTAGGAAACTAATGGGAAAGGATAGGACCCTTGGTGTAATGTGCAATGCACCGATATCCTTCCTGTCGGGGATTCTCTATGGACCCTTGAGTTTTAGTGTGATGTGTTTCTTGGTGATGTGTTTTATGTGTGTGAATATGTCAAGTGTGTGTGGAATTTGTGATTTTGTTGTCCTTGAGTGATGGATTATGTTTTCTTGAATTTGTGAAGGTGTAAAATTTTACCCTTTTTATTGAAATTGATGTGAGATTTAGTGTTGAATAATGGTTAAAGTGGAGTTCTTTGTGTGAAAATTATGATTTTTAACAAAGATGTGAGGTTTTGTGGATAATTATTCTAAGATTTTTAGTAGAATATAGTATCTTGAGGTTAAGATGCAACTTGAATTATTGGTACTAATGTGCAATGTTCTATGGTAGCTTTTGATTTACAAGAAGTTGGCTTCAGAAACATAGTGATGAAGGTAATGCAATTGTAATATGCAGGTATAGATACTTATAATGTCAAGTAGTAATTCATTTTGATGTAGTAGATGAATTAGGTTTATAGTTAGCATCCTTATGTGAATATTGCCTAACTAATAAGAAGCAAACTGTTTGTGAGTTACTAGAATTGTTCTGACTATTATGTGTGGTTTGGTGGGAGGGACAGTGTGGTATCACTCACTCGCGAGTGCCCTACTATGCTGGGAGTTCCTCTCATGATGTATTTGTGATATATATGTATTGTGCACAACGTTTGTTTGCATGCAGGATTGCAGGAACTAAGTCTCGATTCCACCTGCATTGTTAGGATAGGGCAAGCATTATATACACCCAATGGGTTTGATGTTGAATATAGGAGCTGACAAGAAATTTTTCCCAACCTAGTTCGTCATCTGTCCTAGTGTTTGAAAAAAATTGGTCTGGTTCAACCCCATCACCACTTTTGTTTTGGTATCTTTTCCTTATTTTTGGTTTATTTAATTTTTGATGCTTACTTGATGACGTTTAATTGATGTTTTGATTTATGGTGTTGATGTGCTTATGATCATTGATATTGTTGTGTTATCATGTTTATGCTTGAGATCGACTTCCGGGAGTAAGTCGATGTCTAAGGGGGGGAGGATGTAGTGCCCTCTGTTTGCGGTTGTCGTTGATGTTAAGTAAGTTGTTGTTGGTAATGTCATGATGATGTGGTGATTTTATTATTTAATTTAATTTTAAGGTTATCAGATAACACTAATAATATGCTTGGATTTGATTAATAAAGTTAATTTAATTATAAGGTTACTTGTTTTATTTGGAATTAAATAAAGAGTTAGATTCAATAATAAACATTAATTTAGTTATGCTTGGGAGTTAGTTATTTAAAGTAATCAGATTAGATGAGGAAAGGTAATTATCATTTAATCATTAAATTCGATTAATAAATTTAAAAGTGAGAAAATATTAGAGAGGATTAAATATTAAAATTGTACTTAAGTTTAAATAAATTAAGGTGAAAATATTTATTAAAATAAATATATTCTATTGTAACTAAAATAAAAAATTAAATTATTAGATATTTATTAAATATTTAATAGTTGATCTATTTGGTTCATATATTAAAGAGTCAATTATAAAATAATAAATAAGGGTAGTGGCTGGCATTCAATCATAACTGTTGGAATTGCAGCGATCTGATCAAATTAAAATAAGTGATGGAAGTCAAACGGTTCCCCGATGGGAGTGGAAAAGACACCATGAAACAAATTATAAACAAGAAAATTTGGAAAGAAATGATAATTTTAGAGCATTTGGAAGTCAAAGAGAACTGGTGAAGATGCAAAATAAATAATAACTTCATTTAGTTTATGGAGGGAGGGAGGCAACCAGTCTGGAGATAATGCAGGCCCCTGAGAACTAAGGAGAAGCGACGGTTAGAAGAGAAATGTTGGGGAAGAGAGAAACATGGTGGAAACTAGCTCTACACTATTCTTCTGCATTTGCTTGTGAGTTTTCTTCTTCATTGCTTGAAAGTTTCTATAGTCTTTTCAGTAAATCTATCTTATGTACCTACGCCCTGTAGCCAATCTCCTTGTAGTCTCCTCATTCGGTTGCCATGCATGCTATGCTTGTCATTGTCGGCCCTACTTTTCTGTAGTCATCTCCTATTTGTTTTCAAATCGTAAGGTTGCCTTAGAGACACCTAATTTCCATCCATTTACCTCAACTTTTGGTTTCTATGTCCCTGCCTTGTCTTCATTATCTTTGTTACTTGAGCTTGCAACATTAGTTTATACTTTGGAGCTAACCCCAGTTGCATTTCAGGCCTTTAACCATAGCAACCACAATGTCAGTAAGGAGTAATGAATAATTTTGTATTTTTGAGGTTCCAGTCTGCAACTGCAAACATTCAAAATCTGTCACAACCGTAACACTGGAACATAAAATATTTTTAGACATTTAAGTAACCTTCCTAATTTCGTTGACGATCTGTGGCATTTGAGTACTTGTAAATAGAATGTTGAAGAGGTTGAAATAAGCACTCTGTTTCCTTATCAACTTGTCTCAGCCGCAATATTTGGCCATAATAGGAAGTTTAAATTTTTAAATAACCTGCTTGATTCTCCTATCAATCTATCGTGGTTGCAGCCCTTGAAAATATGTTAATAATGCAAGTAGATGGTGATAATTCCAAATTCCAATATTCGCTTTCTAATATACTTGGCAACCTATTATTGTTACACCATATAGAATTGAGGCATTGTACAGAATTAAATAGTCTCCTCGAAACCATTGGCAACCTGTCACAGCCGTAACTTTTAGACTCGTAAAGTGTGGTACATTAAATAATCTCTCTGATTTCTTGTCAACCTATCTCAACCGTGCACTAGAACATAATAGGAAAGTTCAAAGGTTTTAAATAGCCTGCTTGATTCTTATGACAATCTATCGCAGTTGCATCACTTGGAAATAAAATATTGTCAAATGCAAACATTTTGAGTATTTTTACTTGTTACGGATCCATGATATCTATCCTCCTGCATTGAAAATTTTGTATGTCAATAGTATATGGGTTAGATAACTACTGTGGTTATGTTAGTTAAGAATATTGAGATCTCGTGTGAGAGGGTTGGTTGAAATAAGAGCCTTTCCCTGCCATTTGATTTGTACTTGGTCCCTGGTGATTAAGTTTCCATTCGTTCCTTGTTCTGCTGCATCCAACATCTGTGACTAATGTATCGATTGAGTCTTTTGCATATTGATAGGGAATAGAATAGTAATAAGATTTCTTTTATTCACCATATGTAATTAAATTAGTGGAGGTAGATGGTAGTACGTTGTCTTTTTGTGTACTGTATATTCAGGAATCTCTTGTAGTATAATGTGTAATTTAATGGTGCATGCATAGATATATATTATCATTTGTATAAATTTATTGTGGTAGAGTGGGTGCTGGAACCTGGAACTAAAACGATATAGCTAGGGTATGGAATTAAAAGATCATGATAGGATTTATTCTTGAATTTAAAGTCACCTACCATAATATTAATTTAAGGTTTATTTCGCATTGGAAATTAGCAATATTCAAATCTATATAGTTATTGGAAATAGATTAGTATCAAATAGAATATCACTTACCCAAATTATGTTGGTACCAATGGCTTAAACCTAATTCGTAATAAGATCACTGCATTATTACAATTTTTATATCCATTTCTTTTGAGGTTATTATTATCATTACCAATCCAACACTCTATCCTTGCTCCTTCTTTCAGAGGAAAAATGTTAGCTTTAATTGTGTGTCAAGTCTTGATGCGAGTAAAGTGATAGTTAGTTAATTTGTTTAATGTAATAATGAATTGGAAATATATTGGATGGTATGGATCAACTGTGAGAAAGTTAAGAACATAAAGGAATTGGATCAATTATAGTTGGGTAAGAGAAGAATTTATTAAATTAGGTTGAAAAATTAATTATATTCGTGGTTATGATTTATAGTCCTTTATTTTTTTTATGGTTTCTTAATGAATGTGTTAAGAGATGGTTAATGAAGATTTAAGTGTTCCTTATGATATTGATAGGTGGTTTAATTTAAATGAGTTCAATTTATTGACAGATAACTTCTTTAGTTATTTTAAAATTACTCCTTATTAGATGAATGAATAAAATATATTTGATTGTTGTCATTCTTTATGGGATATGCATTAAGTATATTCATGTGTTTAAAGGTTGGTTTTATGTTTCATTTCAATGTGTCCATCCTTTCTAAGTTGCTTGGTTTTGGAGGTGATTTTATTTGTCAGGTTCATTTTGATGGTTCTACCTTGACGTGATTTTCACTTGAGTTAATCTTAGTTTGAGGGGATTTTTGTTCTTTAAATTTGTGTCGGAATTTATTTGGAAACTCATTTTGTTTTGTCTTACCCTCGTTTGTGAGTTCTTGGGTAGTGGATTTTCTTGGACTTCTAGAGGCTTGAGATGATTGTCAGTTGATGTTCTCTCTTTATGTGCCCTTGATGTGGTAAGTGTTTTGGTTTCATGATTTTGGAAGGGTTGTACGAAACTTTGTGAGACTTTGATTTTGTACTTGTTAGTGAGATGGGGAATGCCTCACACGCTTTTATGATGTGATTTGTTGTTCAAATTACGATGGTACAACCCTTGGTTGTTTTTGGTTTGATGTTGTTGGGTCTCTAGGGAGAGTGGCTCCTCGTGGGGGCCGGTGCCCCGTTTAAGGGGAAGGGCACAGGATAACCCACGAGTGAGTTAGTAATTAAGTGAAAACCTAATAATTAACTTAGGAGGGTTGGGTAGTAATGTCATTATAAGATAAAAAAAATGGATGCCTCATCTTCATTAGCGCTTCCATAGGCTAATGGAAGGCTTAGAAGGCCGTGGTTGGCAAGGTCGTGACCTCATCTTCATGAGAGGTTTACAACTCCACATGAGTCACCCTATGGACCGGCGCCTCCAGTTGGGAGGAAGGGCATAAGATAGCCATAGATGGGACCGACACCTCCAGTTGGGAGGAAGAGCACAGGATAGCCCATGTAGGACTATGCGATGACACTCTCCCCTAGTTGCCGAGGTGTTTTACTTTATTGTGTTCCTCTGGAAGTGTGTTATGGGAGTTGGTTTAGATTGTGGTTGAATGAACTTATATTGATTTATGGAGTATTGCCTTGATACATCTTTGGTGTACTTTTTGGTCTTGTATGGTCTCATTGATAATTTACTTATGACCCAGTACTTTTATGGTACTGTGATATGATGTTATTGTATTGTTTAGTTGCAATTTGGAATTGTATTATGTTTATTAATTCATTTTGATTTGGAAGTGTTTCATGATCATCCTTTTGTTACTTGTTTATTGGTCATTGCTTTGATGAGATTTATGATCTTAAGTTATTATGTTGACTCTTGGATGTTGTTGAATATTTCATTGTAATCCTTGAGATTTATGATACTTTTGTATGATGTTGAGTCTTTTGGTTCCCTATTTGGATGTTCTTGGTTGAGGTCTCTTTCTTGTCAGCCCCTTAGCATGGGGGTTGGGTCTTTGGAACCACATGGTTAGGTGGAACGTGCTAAGCACCCCATTGGGTCCCCAGTCAAGGATCGAGAGGTGCAGATTGGTGCTATTGTAGTGACTCCAGTGTTCTATTTGTCTTGGAGCCAGTTATGATACTTTGTGTTCATCTATTTATTTGTATCATGATTCTTGTTTTATGGTTTTCGTTCATGTTCAGAAACACTGTTGTATCATTGTACCTCTAGAACATTGTATTGTAATGTAACGTTAAACCTTATGTGGTTAATGGCCATGGTAGTTGTTATTCAATGTGTTAAGTTAATCATGCATATGTTGTATTTATGTACACAGATGGTTTCTTATCAATGAATTTTCATGTATGTGTTATATTTGTTAATGTTTACTTAGTTATGGATTATATCTTTGGCTTTTATTCTTTATTGTCATTGTGTGGATCTAAGTCGTGTAATGACTCCTTGTGTACCCCAAGGGATGTATGTGTTAATGAATCTACTTAAATGAAATTCATGTTATGAATAATATGTATTACATGTATGTTATGTTAACTTAAAAAAAAAAAAATTGTGTAGTAATTATTTTTTAATTGTCCTTTTGGGTTTGCATGACGGGGCGTTACATGCAACATGGAAATACTCCCTAATTTGTGGGTCAATCAATTGGTGGGATCGAATCTCTAGAGTGGGCTAGTTCCCTCTAGCTAATCACCTAACCTATGAACTTTTCTGAGGAAAATGGAGCATAAAGAAGGCATAAAACAAAACCTACAACTAATGATGATCAACTAGATATTTGAGATTTTGAAAAAACTTGACTCACAACACCTCTCTCAAAGCAATTTTCTCTCACAATCCACTTTAGAAAATCTAGCTCATTAGTATTTTGCATAAAGATTCCTAAACAATGAATACAATATGCAACCTTAACTATTTTTCACTCCTAAATATAACTCACAATAATAAGACAAGGAAGGATCCACTACTTTGAATCACAAACAAAATCAGATTATCATTGTGAGCTCATGATAGGAAAAGAGAAAGGAGAGCTCTAGTGATTTTATAGCAAATGAAAGAGCAAGAAATCAAACTCTGATTCAACAATATTACAAAACTCTCTGCAATGAATAGGAGAGAAAGAAACTGAAATCTAAACCCTGATAAATTCAAAATTTCTCTAACTGATAGGCATCAAGTGGCATCCATGGTGCAAAAATAGAAAAATCAGGTCAACTACATCATCAAAAAGTAACACATTTTTCATTTTTGAGCTCAAGGAAGAAGTCTGAAAAGAAGGTGCTCAAACTACTCCAAGCAGCTTCACCAAAATGGAACATTCTCATCTCCAACAAGTTGATCCAAAAACTCCACAAAATTAGGTCCCAAACTGCCCAAAATTGAAAATGGACAATTCTAACAATCACCTCTTTTCCAAATCCACCCAAGAACTGAAACTTAAAATAGAAGGTTTCCGAGAAGACTTGATTGTATCAACTGCATCTTAAACATTAAAAAACATCAAGGTAATCTATAGAAACATTACCATTAGTGTTGTTTTACAATCATATGCAGTTTGTGAATTACAATATAGAAAGCCTGATTGCATTTGATTTTTTTTTCAATTCACCTCTAGTTACTCTAATTTTTCTTTTTCTATATCCAAATATTTTGATTTTTGCATCAATTTGTGCAAAAAATAAAAACATTATATAGGCTCTTCACACACTTTTATTTTGTACAAAAATCATAAAATAATTGAAAGCCCCATCACATAAAGTGATTCATACTTCAAGGGGACCCTAAAATATTTAGGACTTAGTTGAAAATAGAGGGCCTAAATTCATTGTTCAATTTTTCTAAGGCATTGGAAAGGCTAAACCTAATAAGAGGGGCAATGCACATGGTTTTGCATTTGATTTTCTTTAAAAATCAGAAAAAAGAAATGCTTAAGGCATTTGACCTATGCAACACATGATGCAAAGTATTAATCAAGCCATTTGTTTTGAAAAGAAATGTGATTAAAATCACATTCGAATTAACACATGGGGAAAACCCTAACACAAAAATGCCTCAAACACATTTTTTCGATTACCATTTGCATCAACCAAGTTAGGGAAAATGGGGCTTTGCTGGGCACCACCATGGTAGACTAGGGTTTTGAGGTTTAGAACTTGATTCATCACATTTTTTAGTTCCATTCATGTTGATTCCTCTTAGCATTTTGATTCATTTTTTTACTCTATTTGATGAAGAAGAAAGGCCTTTAGGCCACAACTATCATTGTGTTTTGATGCATTTTGTGTTTGGTTGTGTTGACTATTCCTCTCCACTCTTTGTGGCCACCATGAGAGACTTTTTTTGAGCATAATAGAAGCTCAGGCCATGGGCATTGATGAGCTTCTCCACATTGATATTGAAGGTAAGCTTGACTTCTCAATCTTAAAAGGCATTTCGCTCTTAAATAAATCTTGTTCAAGCTTTTCTTTACAAAAAATAATGAAGAACTGTGGGTTTTTGAATTTGGCCATGTATAGGCCGCGACCATCACTATGTATTCTCCTTCTTTTCTGTAGAATGAAATTTTATGGGGCTCGGCCCACAATGTGCAAATGATTTTTTTTTTTAAATGAAATTTTTTTTAGATAACTTCTTTCAATTTATGGGTTTCCAAAACCCCTCATGGTCATGGCCTGTAGCTTGGTTTCTTCATCTTTTGAAAGCTTCTCTATTGGAAAGAGCTCAAACCCTTGTTGTTTCTTCTTGTATTTTCATTTTGAGAACAAACCCTATGTGGGTATTGTGATTTATGGTGATAATTTTCCTTTACAGGCCACGGGTATGAGAGCATGAACTAGGGTTTCTATGCATTTTATGAGCTCAAACTAGTTCCTTTTATCTCTGCATTTGAAAACTCATAATATTATCCATGAAAATTTATGTTGAAACACATGATAAAATTAGTACTCTTGCTTCCATTATGAAACCCTAACCCACTATAGCACAAGCTCACTATTCTGAAAGCCAAATGTTTTCTTTCTTTTCAAGTTCAACACCTAGAGCTGTGGCATATTTGCTTGCCCTCATAATGCTGATTTCTCTTAACTTAGAGATCATTTTGAATGGAACACATTTCCCTCCTTGCATTGTTTGTATCTCCCCAACATGATGCACACACTGTAGCAATCTTTGGCTTTTAATTTTCTTGAAATGCATAGATGTAATGAAGCTTCATTTAATTGATGTCTCCCAGTTACTTATCAAAACATGTTTCCTATTCCATGCAAATTTTAACTCACTATTGAACATGCATTGCAATAACCATTGCACACATTTTACTCAATGTATACATACAAAAGCTTCTTTTGTTCTCCAAATGCATTACATATGAATGTTTCCCTTTACTTACTTGTCTTTCCATGCTACACTTAGTCATCATGGTGTACCTGTAGGCTACTTTGTTGTCCATTATTACACATCATGTGCACTTGAATGCTTTATAAAATACATATTTAGCCTCATATTTAATGAATCAATGCAATGTGACTTTCCCTTATGTTTGTAGCATCAAAATATTGAAAAAAAACATACTTCATTCTACAAATTACCTCCATTGATTATGTTTTCCTCAAGTTATATTCAACTCAAACACTTAATGTGTTGCACCCACAATCAATCGTTCCCTTTTCATTCATTCTCTGCTTTCAGTAGCTCACTTGCAGCCATTGATAACTCTATCTTCTTGATGAGAGAAGCCTCCTTTTGGCACTCTTCATGCATTTTTATCTCCTAGATAACAACATGATGATGTGAAAAAAATCATTGCGTGGAAGATTTTGAAATATAAATAGTTGGTGTTGATGTTTAGAAGCTTCTCCAGTTGCTTCAGTTATCATTTTATTTGTAAACAAGAAATTATGTATGCGTATTCACTATCACATTATGTGATGATGCACTTGATTGCAATTCACTTGCACAATTGATCACCTATGATTTTCATTTCATTGCACTATTAGACTTGACTGTCCTAGATGATCACTTGCTTGAGCCTTCGTGGAACTTGGATACACTCCTTCAAATGCATATCTCTTTGAGAAATTTTGAGTTGTCTCTTTTCTAAAAACCCCTCTGTGGAATGTTGAGGGAAACCATGTCAGGTCTCAACCCTTGTGGGAGCCCGTTTTACACCACATGCTTTATGATATTAAAAAAAAACATGGATTTTCCTATACCTACACAAGAAACAAACAATGTTAGATTAAAACAATAAATTCATAAGTTTCTCATGATGTTTTCTCCCTGGTATTCTCTTGTACTCCTCTTGTTCTTTCTCGGTTGATTTAATGCACCATAGACAATATTCTACATTACTATTGATGGAACATGTAGGAATGTTTATAGTTTGAGCTCTAACAAAAACTTCATCCATTTGTAGGTTCACTTGGAGCATAGAAGTAGAAATGAGAGCTCAACTCTAGAGGCGGCTCGAAGAAACCATTAGGCAATGATGATTATGTTCTTTCTTACATGCTCTTTCTCCTTCTTTTATCTTCAGTAACGTAGAATATTCTTTTGGTTGATTGTTCCAACTACTCCCATGGCTTGTGTGGGACAATTTATTTTCCTTTTTACTCCAATGAATACAAAAAAACATTTTTGAAATACTCTTTCAATTATGCACTTCCTTTTCTTGAAAACAATGTATCAAACATTGTGAATGAATGACATAATGAAAGTACTTCTTTTATTTCTTATGCAATACTTAATGTTGCAAATCATATAAAGCAATTGAAAATACATTGCATGTCTTTAAGGCTCAACAATTCAAGCATTTGCAATGGTTAAAACATTTGCAGAAATAAACTAAAATTCTTCACCTTAAAATGAACTTTACTCAACCATCTTTGTCAATTTGAGTTGTGTGAAAAAATGATAACAATCATGTAAATAGGGTTTGACCAAGGAAAACCCCCATTCCCTAACAATCAACATTATCTCTCTCTCTCTTTCTTTGTGCGATTGTAGATTTAGGTGTCTTGGAGCTTGAAAGATCATTGAAGATTAAGATACAAGCTTGTTGGAATTATCTCCCCATTAACAAGGTCAAAATCCTCACTAAAAGGTCATCTACAACTCTAAAATGAATTTTTTGGATATGGAAACTTGGAGGAATAGAAAGAGTAGAATGAGAGGTACAGATCAAAAATTTAAATTTTTAGAAAAGCCAAAATAGACACATTTTCCATAAGAGGAAAATGAGTCCCACTGTAGGTGTTTTCCAAATATCTTTTCAGATTGGAATACCCATTTGTCTTAAACTTGCTCTTGTACAAAAATCCAGAACTGGGACTGATTCACCCAGAATAGCGAATGAGTCCCACTAGGTAAACAATTCAACAATTCTAGAATTTCAGAGTTGTTTCTAGTCTTCAATGCATTTCCAGGTACACACATTCTATTTTGTAGATTCTTTTTTTGTTTTTCTAGCATTTTCAAGTCATTTAGTTCAATTTTTCATCATACTAGGTTTTGTATTTCATCTTGCATTGCATTCTCTTTTCCAAGTCTAAACTTGGTGGTAAACCCCTCTTCTAATCAAAAATCATACTTTAGAATACCCTATTGTTAGATATCTTGTCTCTATTCTAGAGGTGAGATTTATCAGGTCATCCTTGAATTTGAAATACAGAAGATTGCTTCGCTAGGTCTTAAAACCCTAGTGGAGACAAAATTCTATGTTTCCTTTTGGTGAACTTGCATTTAGAATACATTTTTTTCTGATTTGGAGTCCATCATCATCCTAGAATTAGCTTGCATTAACATTGCATTAGAGTTTGCATTAGTTAATTGACATTCTAAGGTATCAAATTATGCATTAGTGAAAGTGCATATAGGTTGCATTTTTGCATCTCAAATCATTCAAAAACATCTGAAAACTGAATTTTCATTTAGTATTTAGGTCATACAAGATAAACAACATAAAAAACAATTGATTTTTTTTGAAAATTTTGAAGAAAACCCTAACTGGGATTCATTCGCTACCTTGGGCGATTCAGTCCTAGTCTAGATTTTAAGTTGTCTATTACAACATCAAAAACCTCATTTATGTGCTTCATAAGCCTCCTGGTAACATATATTATAAGTATGGAAAGTTTTAGGAAAATATATTTTATGCATTTAGGTCAAAAACATCAATTGATAGAATCTTAACAGATAGAATCTTAACAAGCTTGAGACTATACTGGGTATAACTAATCTCTTCCCATTTGTTATGTGTGGGAAATATTTTGAGTCTACTGATCACCTTCTCTTGAATTGCGATTTTTCCCATGCTTGTTAGTGTTGGATTTTAAACAATCTTGGTTGGTCTAGCCCTTTGCATAATTCCCTCTACCTCCATTTTCTCTCTTGGCCTTCCCTTTCTTCATCTTCCATATTTTCACCCCTTTAGGAGATTTCCCCTTCCATTCTAATCTGGAACATTTTGTTGGAAAGAAAAAAAATATATTTAGAAAAAAGCCCTCCATTTTTTCACAAGTCCTTCAAAGAATTGAAATATTAATTTCTAAGGTAACTTATTTAGCTCTTCGTAGAGAAAATCATATAAGTAGCCACTTTACTTCTTGGGATGCTTTTATATTGAAAATTTTGTATTTTTTGAAGATCCCCATGGTTGGTTATGTTTCATCCAAATCTTCTTCACCTAAAAGAAGCAATCTTTCATGGTCCCCTCTGCCTCGAGGCTTCATCAAACTAAATTTTGATGGAGCCTCTAGGGGTAACCCAGAAAAATCAAGTATTATTGCAATTCTAAAAGATTGGAATGGTACCTTCATTGAAAAAGCATGTGAAAAAATCCCAGAAGGCACTAATAATGTGGAAAAATTTAAAGCTTTAAGTTTGAGGCTTAAACTTGTGAAAAAAAATTCTATATCTCATCTTTTCATTGAAGGGGATTCAATGCTAACAATCTCGGCACTAAAGAATCTTGACACATCTTCCTAGCACTTGAATTACATCTTAGCAAATATTTTAGTTTAACTTGATGATTTTCCAAGTTACCTCATTTCTCATTGCTACAAGGAATCCAATGTTGCTACATATTTATTAGCCAATAAAGCTATTGATGAGAACATATTTTTCAAAGAATTCACCACCCAGGAATGCAATCTTCTCTTCAAAGAAAATATTTCTTAATTTATTTTGAGTTCACATAGCATAATATTTCTTTTTATTCCAATCCTAATATTTATTCAGGATATTCTTGCCACCCCTATTTCTAGAGCATCCTTGTTTCCATTCTTGACACTGTGTGAACGCATTCCACATGGGTTTTTTCTTGGTTTGCGTGTAAATTATATCTTTTGTCCCCCATTTCAATTCTAATTTTGAAAATGGTAATGGTAAGGAAGAATTGATTGCTCCCCACAAATGGTGATTTTGTTATTGTTGGCATGGCTTTCCTGTTACCCCAAAAATTCTTAAACATCTCACCTTAATTCTTATCTTGTCTAGGATTTTTTCATAAGGTGGTAGATGGTATTAAATATTTTGGTTAGGGTGAAGTTGTATCTAACTCTTGATTGTACTGATTTTAATTTAGCACATGGCATTTCTGAGGTTCTTTCAAAACTGGTTAAGACACCTATCCTTCGCTAATGTCTCAAAAAGGAGCTTGCCTCATTTTTTTGGACATTTTTGAAGGAATTTTGCATCTATGGATCTTCATTAGTTGTAAGTTCTTGTGTGCCAGCTCCAGATCATTCTAGTTGTTGTTTGTAAATTGGACTAACTTTGTAAATTTGGATTTCTTTTTTTTATATGTTTGACCACAAGAGGTTGCTCTCATGGTTAGACATCGAAAAAGATCCTCTCAGTGCTTCTTTTGGTGGAAAATGTTTTTGTTTTGGGTACTCTACTATATTTCATCAATTCTAATGCTAACCACTTGGCAAGATTTTCTTTTATTGTAAGTACTCAACATTCCTAAACATTTATTGATATTTTCTTTGAGCATGTAGAAGGTTTTATTCTTGGTGTTATGGAGGCCAATTCTTCATGTATATTCTTCTCTAGTTGGTTTCATATTCACTATCCACTTGATTTCTTTGTTGGTTATTGGTTTTGCAATGGATAATCTTTTTAGAGTGTTGGTGCCACCAAGAGTTCATGAAATCAGAGTGGACTTGCCATTCAATCGGAGGAGCGGATGGATCGATCTGACCGGAGATCTGAATGGAAATGGAAATAGGTCTTGGAAAACTATGATATCCATCAAGGTTCGAATCTAGTTGGGGGTGTTATTAGCAAGCAATACCTTCTATTTGAAAATCACCTCTCCAAATTGCTTTGTGCTATGGCTCATGACCTTCTTAATGATTTCCCTAGTGAATTCAAAGTCCGCCTCAAGCTTCTTAAGCAACAATTCAAAAATTTAGTGAGTGATCCTACTACCAGTTACATAAGAAATTTTGGTTACTTATTCAACATGCTCTTAGTAAGCCCCATGAAGAACCTCATTTCCCTCTACCTATGGACATTTCTTCATTAGATGGAAGCTCTTCTTAAAAAATAATTCTCTCTTGTTTTGGAATTTTTCTTCTCGGCTTGGTTTAAATTTGGACATATTTTGATATTATCTCATCAATGTTGCTGCCTCATTTGCTTTTGATATTATCTTATCTCAATTTCTTCCTCACACCTAGTTTTCAGCCAATTATTCTTTTTATTAACTCAAACAATTTAGTATTTCTCCTATTGGTGAAAGTCCTAAAAATTCTTGTATCCTCTGGCTTTCAGCTAGTTCTTACTTTTGGGTTTTGCATGAATTTTTTCTCCTTCTGCAAACCTTTGAACACTATGTAATTTATTTTTCTATATTATTAATAAATTTTGTGGCTATGACACCTTTACAAAAAGAAAAAACATCACTTGAGGGTGTCATTTTTGAAATCATTTCAATAGAAAGCATCATTAGATCTGAAAATGTTCACATTTCTAAAAATTTGCATCATATGGATATATTCACTTTTCACTTTTGCATATACAATGTTTACATTTATAAAAATTTGCATAAGTTTTGTAAAAGTTCTTTTCATTTTTGGTTATACATTGTTTTCATTCTTAAATTTTTTCATACATTTGATAAAAGTGTTTTTCATCTTTGGATATACATTGTTTACATTGTTGAAACATTGCATGACACAGTTACAAGTGCTTTTCATTTTTGTTCAAGCAATGCTAGTTTCTTACATATCTAAACATGCTAAGAGAAAATTCATATCCCCTCCCTATGAGAGTGTCTTGGTTAAAGATAATGCAACCTTGGAAATTCCTAATGACCATATTTTTTCTTCTTCTAATATCTCTCCTATTAGCAAAGAAGATATTTTGGTGTTAGAAGAACCAATCAATGAGAGTTTTGAGAATCCTAGTTGCTTCCCTCCTCTTACCTCTCTTAGTGGTCAATAAATTGATGAACAAGAGAACATAGCAATAAGTAATCATGCCAATAACATTTTTTCTTTTCCTATTATCTCTCCTAGTTGTGAAAAATATACTTTGATATTAGAAAACACAATCAATGAAGGTCATGAGAATCTTAGTTGTCTCCCTTCACCTAGAGAAACCCTTATTGAGCAAGAAAATTCAACCATAAATCATTCTCCTATTTGCGATGAAGTCATTTTAGAAGAAGCTACCTTTGAATTTCAAGAACATTTTGTTTTTAGTTCTCTTAACAACTCTCCTCTTATGGAGGATATAATGGTGCAAGAAAATCTAAACATTGACACATGTAATGAGGCTTCCTTAGGTGAAGTGACATTAGATTCTTCTTCAATAAGAAATCATGCAAATAAAGATGATATTGTTAAAGTTCTAATGACACAAATTGGATCTCCTTCAATTAGTGAGCTTCCTAAGTCACCTCCCATTAGTGAAACACAAGAAAATAAGAGATTTCTTGAAATCTATGATGCAATCTAATAATGTTTTTTAGCAACAAAGATATAACACAATTTCTCAAACATATAGGGGACCACAAATCTCTCCCACATCACCACCATTACTTCAACATATTTTTCCTAGTGCTCCTCATTCACCTTTTCATAATATAGTTGAAGATATTAAGAAGAACTCTACCAACATATCCATATGGAAAAATATTAAACTATCACCTACATACAAGTTTCCATTTCAAGAAATATTGCAAATAAAGGAGGAGATTCAAGCTTCTATGAAATTGAATAATATAAAATTCTCCTTTCATCCCACATAAGTCACGCAGTTAGAAATCACATTCCCTAAGCTTGAATTACCCTCACTTGAGACTCAAAACAAGAATGCAGCCTTGATGATAAAGGTGATCATTAATGAAACTATAGTTAGGTGCACTCTTATAGACAATGGAGCAAAAATTAATACATTAAACTTAATGATGTTCATATTCATGTCTTTGACAATATTAATAGGAAACCACTAGGGATGATCACATTACCTATTAAGGTCGGACCTGTAGCTTTTCCTACCCATATACATATCATGTCA
Source organism: Sequoia sempervirens (assembly GCA_007258455.2). NCBI lineage: Eukaryota > Viridiplantae > Streptophyta > Pinopsida > Cupressales > Cupressaceae > Sequoia > Sequoia sempervirens. The sequence continues at coordinate 12,459,237 of VDFB02256132.1, read as the reverse complement.
GGACCTCTTTCATACAATCTTCTCCTAGGGATGCCATGGATTCATGCTATGAAAGGAGTCCCATCTAGTCTTCACTGCATAATGAAATTTGAATACGACAACAAGGTATAGATAGTTTAAGTAGATGAATGTAGCTATGAATCATATGATCACAAAATTTCAAACTCCTTTAATACTTTCATTCCAGGATTAAAAAAATTAGCATATACAAGTATATGCTAGTCCTTCACCTACAAAAAAAATCTTTAGTGATAATTGGGGGTTGTTAGATTTTACACCTCCTTTAAATAATGTTTCCAAAATCCCACCCTCATGGTTCAAAGAGTCATATACAACCAATTCATTTTTAGATACAAGTTCTAGCAACGATGGGGGTTTCACTGGGAGATTGTGAAATCTCACAACCTAAACCAAAATAACCTTGTGTTTCATATTCTCAACTTGGTTCTATGTCAACAACATTAACCCATGATACTGATGGGGGATATCTAACTCCCATCAATCATGGGGAGAGGAAACATAACTTTAAAAAGGATTTGTGTTCTTCTGAAGAAGCCAATCCTTCTTAGAAACACAAACCCCCTTCATCTAACTTGAAAAATTGTTATTTCAATGGATACAATATCCCTCTTACACATGGATACAATGAAGACACAAAGAAAACTGACATACCATACTCTTTCAAGAAAGATCTATGTTTACAATCTTTATCTCCCTTCTCATCTAAAGCCTTATCATTTAATGTGTATATGAAATCTTGCACAACTAAAGGAACACCTTCTACTACTAATCAAGAAGGAATATTGTCAAGACTCCTCTAAGATAATTTGATAACTCTCCCTCCAAAAATATGAAAGAAATTTTACAACAAGAATTAATTTTGTGCATATCACAGAGTTCATGGTCATTCTACTAATGAATGCAAGGTTTTACATAAAAAAAATCAACATCTTAAGGATTGTGGTGCTCTTCCTTGGGTTAAAGCACCTAATTCCTCTAATTGATACTTACTCAACTCACCCTTGTCCTGCACTAAGTTAGGGCAAGGGGTTAAATAGCCTCGTCCTTGTATGTCACTTGTCATTGTCTCTTTTGGCTAGTTGATCACATTTCATGAATATATAAGAGAAAGCTTGGGATGTGGATGACATACCTTAAATTGACTACCTTTTTCATGATGTAGCTTATCAAAAATATATGACCTAGCATAGAGCTTTCCGAATAAGCTATCATGTCTTCTTCTACTTTAAAGTAATTGTTCACAGTAATGGTGTAAGCAACTGCTTTAAAGTGGAGGCATACATCAACACTCATCTTTCACTTAGTGATTTTTATTTCTTCTTGTGATGTGTCCTCTCCTTATTGGTGTCATTGATCTTGATTTCCTCCAAAAGTATGATATTTTTTTACTTGTCCTCTCTTGGAAATATTAGGCACAATGTTCCCTAAGAGGATACCTTACATTAACTAAGCAAAATCCCTTTGAACATACCTTACTCTCTTCTGGAATTAACAACAATTATTATATGGCCACCTTGCATAGCACAATTTGCATTCTTGTGGAGCCATCTTATTTTTTCATGAGCTCCAAGCATATGAAGTTTTGCTTGCCTCATGAAGCTCGAAAATCACTTTTATGTGGTACCTTATTAAATTTATTAGGAGGTATAACTTTGTATGGTTCGAGTGGGAAGCCCAATCTGAGGCATGACTTTCCCCATAGCCAGTTGTGTGTGTATTAGTGCATACTAGCCATGAGTGTGTGTTTCTCAACTTTTAGGATTTCTCACTTGGCAGACAACTAGAATTTCTGTCACCTCAAAGTGAGTATGTGTTTTTCAAAAAAACAACCTAGATCTAATCCACATCATGTTGGAAAAATGATCAAAGCTTGATCCACCTCATTTTTGTTTCTTCTCATTTTCTTCTAGTTATTGACATTGTATGATCACATATCTTGTTTGGCTGCACATCATACACATTGTGCATGTCCCTTTGTACTTATGTTAGTTTGATTTAGGATCTTAGATTCTAGGGGTTTAGCCACCTCCTTTGATCTTTTTCATCCTTTGTCATCCACATTGGTATGATTGGACCCCTCTTGAATGTCTACTTTACTGTGAGTTTGAATCAAGTTCATCATCTCACTAAAGTGGGGGCTAAATGTAATGTAGAAAAAAATGTCCCTTGCTCAATATGGGAATAATTAATGATAAATTGGACCTAATTCCACCTTGACCTAGTGTTGTGAGGTGTTTTACACATCCACACTAGGTCTTGGGCCCTTTTTAAGTTAAATAAACCTAGCTCAATCCTAATTTAATGTTGTAAAATTTATCTATTTACATCTTCACATTAAATTTGTGAGGCTTGTAAATCAAGTGGACCTAATTTAGTGTTACAATGTGTTTTACGCATTCACATGGGGTTTAGGGCCCTACTAAGCTAAATATACCCAATTTTTCCTTAATTTAGTGTTGTAAACTATATTTATTTACAATTTCACATTGGATTTTGGGCCTTATTAAATTTATGACCTTAATATCATCATTAATAGGCTCCTATGACCACATATTGTGCATCCCAAGGCATAATTTAATAGAAAACCCAACAATATCAACATAAAAGGTTAAATTCTTCACTCGACACTTTAGCATGAAAATAGCCCCTGTGGGACTTGTTGATGGTGTTTTCTACACAACAACAACTTAGATAGAATATAATATCATATCTCTCTTGAAAGGTAAATCTCTATTAGTAAGCCTCAAGAGATAACCCCAAGGTCTCTAATGTCAGGTCTTGACAATGCAATAAAACAACTCAAACATAATGTTAAAATGTTGGTTTTCCACAAGGGGCCTTAGAAATGAACAATTCTGGAAGTATACTTTCATTAGATGTAACAAAATGGTGATGCTTGCAATCCTAAACTAACCCAGATTCAAAGAAAGATCAAAAGAGAAGGGTTGAGAAATATCATATTCTAAACTAACACCTAAGATGAATCACAACAATGATGAATGTTGCAAATCGATAGATCCCCAATAAAATCAATCTCTACTTAATCAAGGGTAAGCCTACAACTCCACAAAAAAATGAAATCTTCTAAGGAAATTAGAATATTTTCATACTATGAACATTCATCCACATACCCTATAACCGACGCAATGTAAACAAGCATTCATAATTGAACTTAGCAGAAAATAGGGCCCAGACTAACTTTACACGAAAATCTGCAATTAACAAATTTCCAAAAGTGTGGATTGAAGATCAATCAAACATCATTCACATTTCACCAATATCATGAAATAACTTAAATCTAACATCTAACATCTAATACTGAGAATCAAGAACAAGAAGCCACAAAACTATCAAAGCTCTTCTAGAGCCATCTCAACATTAGTGAACACATCGTCTCTAGATTTAGTTTTTGTTGTTCCATACATTGTACATTTCTTGACTGACTGTTCTTTCCATTTTAGATGTTTGCCACCTTTAATGATAATGTCTACACATGAACAAAAAGTGAATTATAAATGAGATGTATTATGAACTCTACACCATTTAGATGAGATGAAATCTTGGAAACACTTACCACCATTGAGCTGATCTTTAACTATCTGTGTAAATACCTCAACTACAACATCAATAAACTCTAAATTTGTAGAGGCTAGTGGTTCAGGCATGTTCCGCATGAAAATATCCCTTTACAAAACCATCTCGATTCT
>VDFB02256132.1:12348022-12455409 GCA_007258455.2 Sequoia sempervirens | reverse complement strand
ATTATGAATTTTTATTACAACTTTTAAAAAATATAAAAACTTGTATGTTTGACCACCTTAACATCGTCAAAACTTCATAACATTCAATTTTTCATTTTTTAATCATATAGTATGAAAAGCATAGAATGTGATGCATGTTTTGGATTCAAAAAATATGATATGGTTTGAAATCTATAGATGTTTTTCAATCAGCCTATCAATCAAGACTTTAGTTGTAATTAAAATATAAAATGAATAATAATTACTTATTAAATTCAAAGTAAAGCATAATTTATATCAGTGGAAAGATGAGAATCTCCTTTAAAAACCCTTTTCATTTCATCAATTTTGGGTAGAAAAAGGTTGTCAGCCACATACCCATCATATTGCCACTTTTTGACCCATCATGATCCTGCACATACCCCTCTACTCATATATAAAATATTATAAAAAATATTTTTATTTTATTATGGTTAGGGTGGTCAGACATACACCTACTTATTTTTTCCTTGAAATTTAAGTACTACTGCATTTAAATTTCAAATTTTCACCAAATAGATTTTAAAAACTAAAAATAAACTTAGTAGTTTAGAAACTACATTCAATTTGCTACAGATTCTATTCTTACATATTTTTGAAATAATATAGATAACTTATTCAAATTTTTAGGTCAAGTTGCTTAACTCTGATTTTTCTAATTTGTTTCCACTTAAGGGCCTATTTTTTCCAGGATGATCTTGCACATACCTATATCATGCTCATGCCCAACACCTTGAAGATTATTGGCTACATTATGAAGACGAGCACAAAGGAAAAAAAGAAAATATGAAAGATTGTCATTAAAATCTACACGGATCCTCATAATTCATGATATTCTACATCAAATGGAGAAAGATGATGGTGAAGTGTTAAGTAAGGCTTAGGATGATGACAGAGTCTATGATGAACCTATTCTAGACCCAAATTATAGAATTGAAGAAATTACACCAATTGAGGAATTCTCTACACCTGTCCTACTACATACTCAATACTGGATAGATGATTTTTGTAAAGTTTTAAGAGAAAAAGGAATTCAACCCACATACTTAGAAGATAAAAGAAAGAAAAAAAGAGATGAAGGTGAGTCTGAGTGTGAGGAACCTACCAAGAAGAAGAGGAAAACTAGTAAAGTAGCTCCTAGCATACACATTGAAGAGAGAACCCTTGAGGCTCCAAGCTAGGTAGTTCACTAAATCCAATTGATGAGCATAAAGATGTCGAGTCAGGAAAAGTAAAATCAAAAGTAATACCAAAAGTGGCATCTTCTTCCACACCAAAACCAAGGACCAAGCCTACTACTAATGAAGAAGTAGTCGTGATAGAAAATACTAGTGCATAGATAAGGTCTGCATCTCAAAGAGTTGCAACATTATTCACTTCTCCTCCTTCAATAAATATGGCTAATGTAAAACATGCACTAAGAAAGACTCTTGTGGTTTTGGATGAGGTTTTGGAGGCTGATGAGGCCAAGATTAAGGAACAAATAAATAAGTGGGGTGTCATGTGGGAGAAAGTAAAAGAAAATAAGTCTAAATATAAACCCATGGTATAGCCAATGCTGGAATAAATTCTAGATTTAGGGTCAGTTCCTATGAACCTTGAATAAAAAGAATTCATAAAATAAACACTTGATTTAGAAGCAGGGAACCCTAATATTGTTGAAATGGAAACAAGGGATATTACAAGATAGAATCCTACTAATAAAGTGGTTATTGAAGATACGTTTGATTCTTGGCCTTTGCTAGGGAATGGTCAAAATGATAATGAATAGCTGCAAGTCTTTGAAAAATAAAAGGAAGGCCAGGTTGAAGTTGAGTGTGAAGAACCTTCACAAGTTTGAGATGATAAGTTTAGAGATAGAGATCCTAGTACAAAAGGATATAAAGAAGATGACATAATATAAACTAATGTTGAACAGCTAGCTAGATAGGAAATGCAAGTCTTGAAACTGAAGAGACAGTGCCAAATCCTAGTAATCTAGAATCTATGCTTAAGATTATTTGAGAAGTCCCCATTATAGAGGACATAATAGATAAAGTCAAAGATGTAAGAGAAGAAATTATTGAACCGAATAGAAGCTAAGAACAAATAATTTTCATAGAGGTAGGGAATGATGAAGATGCACCTGATTAGTTAATTAGAGAATTGACTTCTCCAATGGAAATAGAATTAGTACCTCTGGATCTTAAAAGCTTTATACAAGAGGTGGAGACTCCTAAGCCAAGGGGAAGAGTGAAAATGAAGGATGTCATATGTAAAAGAATGCAGATGGAGACAGAACAATCCATATAGCTACCCTAGTAGGTGATAAAAATAGACATGAGATAACACCTAAGGAGTATAAGATAACAAGTATCAATGTTGGACACTCGTCCTAGAAATAAGAATTAGAAGAAATGAAAATGAATTTGGATGCAACTATTGATAGGGTATAAAGGAATAAATAGAAGAAAAGAGAGTTGAAAGAATAGGTAGCTAGCCTAGAAAACTTTATAAAGTCGTTAACCCAATCTAGTCAAGCATAGACTAAATTTCCCCAAAATCTAGTACTCATGTCACAAGATAAGGTGGATGAAATTGCAATAATTCACCATAGGATGAATGTATTTGAATAATGGATTGAGTATTTGGTGAGGAAAAGAGAGGAATTTATTATAGATGTAATTGGGAAATACAAGGAAGCACACTGCTGGTTTGAAAAGTCTAGAAGATTAGAAGGAGAATGCAGATTTTACCAAGAACATATTGTTGCTGAAAGGTGAGATGGGTATGTGCAGGATCATGGTATGCCAAAAAGTGGCAATATTTGTAGGGTATGTGGCTGACGACTTTTTTTTCACCCAAAATTAATGAAACGAAAAGGGTTTTTAGAGGAGATTCTCAGCTTTCCAAAAATATAAATTATGATTTAATTTGAATTTAATAAATAATTATTATTCATTTTCTATTAGAATTACGACTAAAGTCGATCGATAGGCTGATTGAAAAACATCTATAACTTTCAAAGCGATATCATATTTTTGAATCCAAAATATGTGTCACATTCCATGCTTTACATACTATAGGATTAAAAAAGAAAATTAAATTTCATGAATTTTTGACCAAGTTAAGGTGGTCAGAAGACGAGTTTTTATATTTTCTAAAAGTTGTAATAAAAAATTCATAATTAATTATTTACTTGGAAAAAAATTACAAAAAAATATGCATCACATCCGGACATGAGTCCTCTACTTATATATAGAATCTTACAAAAAAATATTATCATTTTATTATGGTTAGGGTGGTCAGACAGACACCTACTTCTTATTTTTTCCCTGAAATTTAAGTACTACTGCATTGAAATTTCAAATTTTCACCAAATAGATTTTATTTATTTTTAAATAAACCTAGTATTTTAGAAAATACATTCAATTTTATATAAATTCTATTGTTACATGTTTTTGAAATAATATAGATAACTTATTCAAATATTTACGTCAAGTTGCCTAACACTGATTTTTCTGAATTTTTTGCCACTTAAGGGCCTGTTTGGCATACCATGATCCTGCACATGCCCAGATGTAGAAACTATCATTCAAACAGATGTCTAAGAATTGATTAAAGAAAATATAATTTTAGAGCAATAAGTCCCATTGTATGAAAAATGGAAGAAATAGTTAAAATGGGAAGGTGACAAATTTGTACAATGTATAGAAGGATTCAAAAAGGTCACCAAGAAATGCAGTAAGTTTCTTGAGAAAGATCAAGATTTTATTGAAGTGTTAGCATGTCAAGGTTGTGATCCCCAGACACTAGGACAAGAGAGAAAATAAGAAAAAGCTTTCAACGAATGGATTGAGAGAATAAATAAATACCATGTTTAGTTGTTGACCCAAAAATTCATTCATGATATCATACATTGTAGGAATACTATAGTTAGATATGAGATAGAGAAAGTGCAAAGGAATGGCAATATACTCCAGATATCATAAGATTACACTAGGATCAAGTTTAGTTGGAAGGAAATACAAGGAATTTAGAAAGAGTGTATGCACTAGATATTGAATGCTTTCCAAGAATATCAACTAAAGAGAAGTGAAGAAAGGATCTTGGAGCTCGAGCTCTAAGTGATATGTGAAGTACCGATATCGGATACTAGATGTGTCACAAAGGTATTTTGTTGAAATTGATTGTTGTAGGTTGTTCCCAATCTTAGTGGAAGTTTTCATGTTTGGTATTCTAAAGAATTCCAAATAGCCTTGCTTTATGTGGAGTATTGTACACTCGAGTTTAAAGATGAGATGTGTTGCTACTAAAGAAGTCAAAAATTTGAATTTGTCTAGAAGATTCTGATGAAAGTTGGCATATGCCACGTGCTAAATTTTGATTTGATATTTATGATTCTCTTGATAAGATTTTTTAAGTTCAAGCTCTTGAGGCCTTGTTCCTATAAAAGTTCGTTTACTACTTTATTTTCATTTTTTAAGTTTAAAATTTGTGGATGTCAGAAGAGCCAAAAATTCTTTAAGTTTTATTTATTTTTCCTATTTTCTAAATCATTCCAGACTAAAAACTTGTAGAATTTAATCAATATCGAACCCAATTTGATAGCTACCTATCTCATGAATTTTTGTAGTCATTTTTGTTAGTTAAGCCAAACAAGACTGTATGTTGCGTCGTTTAAGGGTGCATACAAAACCTACTCAATGTCCAAACTAAAACCCCCTTTTTCTAAAATCTCGCACCATTTTGTATGTAGCTATGAAATAATCTAGTGAAATATAAAGCAATTTGATTTGATTTGATTAACTCTTGGGGCATGCATGGAGAATAACTAGGAGAAATTTTATTTTTTAGTATTTTTATGCTTTATTTTAGATTAGATGTTTAAATTATTGAAAATGTTTCATAAAATAGATGAATGAATGGAAATTTATTGAAAATATTTTGTTTCTTATGAATCTGTTGAATGCTTAAAGTTAAATCTACTTAAGTGATAGCAAAATTGTTTGATGTTCATGAAATATTATTGCAAATCTTTTGACTTAATGAGATTATTTTATGATTGAACTAGAAATCATATATTTGATGCTTATGATTCTTAATAAAATTGAAGATAACCATATTTCCCTCAAGATTAACAACAATATCACATCATACCCTACAGTGAATCTAGTATGGTTAAGACCTGACTATCAGAGCCTTGGGATTAAGCTAAATCAACCTTTTCCTATACCATTCACACCTTAGGTTGCCCTAGTTTAGTCTTTCAAGTAAAGATAGGTTCTTCATAGTTTTCCTGTAAGGATTTTATCTACACTATTGTTGTGAGTGACATCGTCATCAACAAGAACTAGCACTAGAAGGAAGGCCTTATTAAACATGCTCTTTAGTTCACAAAATCCAGTTGTTGTAATACCACCGCTGCCTCCCATAACGATGGCTTTCTTTAACTTAGAGTGACTAATTCAATTAGTTGTGTATAATGATTTTCCAAAATATCTTAATAAGTTGTGTCCTAAATATTATCTTCAGAAAGATGTAGAAGAACATATCAGTATCTTTAAGGATACATGTTTTAGAGCAAGGATTAAACATGAAGATGTTGTATGTAGGTTGTTTTTGTATACCTTAAGTGACAAAGTTTACTAGTGGTATATCAACCTACCTCGTAGTTCAGTTAGATCATGGAAAGATATGGAGACTCAATTTTTTGCTAGATTTAGAACACCAGCTGACCCTGCTTTGTTATATAATCAATTTTCTCAAAATAAGAGGTTCGATGGAGAACCTATAACTACTTTCAACAACATGTTCCAAAAGGCTTATTCTAGGTTACATGCACCTTACGTAGTGGATAATTTGTCTACCATTGCAGGTTATTATACATTAGTAGATCCTTTAATTTCTACATTTGTAAAATGAAAGGTAAACCCTCCCACTACTTTACTTGAAGCATATGCTGAAGCCATAAGTGTACATTTAGAAATGAAACATCTCAAAAATGGATTATCCACAAATGAAAGAAATGGATTAAATAATTACCCCGTCCCAAGTGTGAATGGAGTTCATTTGAATCATTTGATAACTCCTAATATTTTTCCTTCAATGGTCTAGAATGGTACATTTCCTCAAAATACTTTCTTTCAAACAAGAAATAATCAAGCTTTAGTTCCTCACCCTAGTCCAACTATCACAGAGTTGCATCCTAATAGAAATTATTTCTTCTCACAAACTCAAGAATGTTAGAATTTTAAAGTTCCAGACAACAAGGAATAAATTAGAGAAATTAGAGCTCTAATCAAAAGGCTAACCACAAAGGTTGCACAATTAAGAAATCAAAACTTTTTTTCTCAAAGTAACAACCAAAATTCACAAAGTCGAGAGTATAATGTTGCTAGACCACTTAGACCTTAGAACACATGACCAAATAATGGAGGGATATCCACACCTTTAGATAATACTAATCCTTCTGATGATATATCCATGTCAAAGGTGAATTTAGCTGACCTTGTAATGAATAATTAGTGTATAATTCATAATACAAATACTCATGCTGAAGTGGACTACCCATAGTTTAAAACTACTTCAGATATTTTTCTAGCTACTACACATTACAATGAACAGTGTGACTTTGATCCTCCTAAAGGAAATGAACTGATTCTAGTAGGGTATGATTGTGCTTTGGTTCTTAAAAGTTATGAGCATTCCAAATCACTTACTATTGTCCGGAGTATACTCATGAATATGAAGAAGACAATTCAACCATGAATTTAGAAACATATATGTTTCCTTATCAAAATGAAAATGAACCTTAGAAAGAAATAGAAAAAATTCATGCTTTTCAACAATATCAAAAAGGACATAATTACAATATGAGAAGTAACACAAATGGTGGAAGTAAATTCAATAGGCCATTGACCACATCAATTCCACCTAACAACTTTAATACTCCACTTGATGATAAATCAAGCAATAATCCAGGGTTGCCTAAGATAACCCCTCATTATAATTCATCAAATGTTTCACGAAGTGAAAAGGTAGATTTTGCTAATCAAAACAACTTGGCTAATTATTTAGCAAAAGAAATAGAAAAGGTAAAAATCAGTCTTTCTTTATGAGAATTTCTCAAAACACCTATGATCAAGAAAGCTTTGTAATACCCCTCCTGAGAAGTGAACTAAAACTATATAGTGAATTATCAAAAAACTTGAAAATAAAAAATATGATAGAAGTAAGAAAGGATGAACTACTTACTCTCTTCGCTCAATTAGTCAATGATGACTTTTCAATGTTGCCTATCATTCCAAAATTCAGGTATAAATACTGCCATTAAAATGTTGTCTATTCTTTTACGAATTTTAAAAGAGTATTTTTTTTATATTAAATCAAATCATAATGATTGAGTTATTTATTTATTTATTATGTTGGGTTCTTTTATAAATTGAAATAGTATTTTATCATTATCATAATGAAGCATCAATACTAAAGAGTTATAATCTATAAACTAACTACCCTTTCTTTATTTATTTTTAAAATGAGATAAATTTTATTTGTAGATCTAAATGAATATTGAATTAATTGTTTATATCATAATGAAGTAATAATACAAAGGTTAAAATCTATCAAGTTAACTATTCCTTAGTCTCTTAGGAGCTAGAGTTTGATATAAACAAAACAAATTTCTTCTTTACAAAATCATTGATTTTGTATTGATTGACATATTTTAAATAAAACAAACTTCATATGGGTTATTAGCAAGCATTTTTTTGTTTGTCTTTTTAAGTTTAATATTGGACTAGTAATTACAAATATTTAATTGTTTTTATTAGTTTAGCCTTCTTTCATGGCACATGTAGGGGAGAGGACCCAATAGTGGTGCACCTTAACTTTATGGGTCGACATAGCAATGAACATGCAACATTGGCATTAAAAAATTATATCCCCGAGTGGCCAGGGATGTGGACAATTCAAATATTTCGTTTCACCCACATAAATCGAGAAAAAAGGTGTCATCAACATGCTTTTTGTTGAGGGGTCATAATAGACCTGTAAAAAATGTTAGACCAATAGTAGTGCATTAAGTCATGTTTTTTTAGTGTGCCAATAGTGTGTCAATGTGACATCATATGATTTGTTCCATAATTTTAAAATATTAGACTTTGAATGTACATGTACTATGACAACTAGTGGTACCCACACCACTATTGGACCCTCTCCACTATGGAAAATCACTAATGTTGTTAACTGTTAATTGCCAAGAAGTTTAAAAAAGGGGAGCCAATGCTTTGTTGCGGGGGGATGCATGTTGAGTACCCGAGTAAGATATTTAAAGCTCACGTCTCTTGAGGTGACCTTTCCGTTGTTTTGGCCCTGACCGTTGCTTTTCCTTAAAAGATGTTCTCTCTCAGAGCGTATATAATAGACGTTGTTTCATTTTTTTGGGGAGGGATGGTACTCGGTGTTGTGTGATTTTCTATCTCTGTTTGGAAAGTAGGTGAATATTTGTAGTTTTATTCCAGAGGGAATTGATCTCCTCATGTCTGTGGCTTGTTTCGCTGTTTCCCTCTCAACCCTCTCTATAATCCGCGACCTTGTTCCATTATGGTTTGTTTTCTAATTTTTTTTTAAGTTGCAAAAAATTGCTAGTTGGTATTAGAATGTACCCATATTATGAGTGTAAACAATAATGATTTATATTTTTCTCCTTAGAGTGCCCAGCATAGTAGATTGGTTTCTCTCTTTATAAATGGTCTCTCTACAGCGTCACAATTTACTTGCACGTCATCTCAAATTATATATATATACATTTAGTATATTTTTTCCCTGCAGCTTTTTTTATTCGTTACTTTATCATTGATAGTGTAAGATTTGAATTTCTTGGTTCACTTTTTTTGTCAATGAAAGGTAGAGTACAATTAGGCTTATTACGCCAGAAAACACAATTGTTTTGAGGAATACTTGTTCGCCCTCTATCATGTTTTCCTATATATTTTGATACAACCATACCATTGTTAAATTAACTACTGTGCAATACGAAGGAAAAACAAAATATTCTATTCGTATTTGAGCAAGATTTAGTTTGAAGGACTCTTGAGAAAGAATTTTATTTGTCTATCAAATTCTTATGCTTCTTACTCTGTATAAACAGTATCAGTCGAATATTTATTTTTCTTTGTTGCTATGAACCATTTTAGCAGTCTCAGCTTGTTGTGTTAAATGTCAGTCTCCACATGTTGTGTTGAATGTTTTTGTCTCATGCGTTTAATCTAGTGACCTTATCCGTATCCAGATCAATGTTGATCCATCATCATTATCCTCAGCCTTTTCACTGTTTCCTCGGCCCGAAGCAAATCGCGGTCTGTATCTTGGAATTTTGCATCCATCTATTGGTCTTCTCCCCTAAAACCAGTCTCAACTGTTTGTTTCAATTGTCATGCGCTGAGCTTTTGGTACTTGGCTAAAGCATTTTCTATTATATTTCATTTGACACATACCTCCACTCGGCTATTTTTAGGAAGTTATTATATAGTTAATACATAACTCTTAGCAACGTTAATCTTGGTTTGTGTCACTTCCAAACTACGTCTAGTTAATGTATATTTAGTCCTGCGATGATTCAGTTATTAAACATTTTGTATATTTGTTTCTATTGCGTATGTCATTTTTTATTATTAAATACTCTAGCGATTTTACAAAGCTGTTTAAAATTTTTGGGAGATTCTGATTTTTGCTGAAATTACATAATTTTTAGAAAACATAATGATTTAAGCCTTAAAAAGTTCCCTTTAAAACATTTCAATTGAACAGGGTTTTATCAAATTACCTTAGATCAAACTTTCTTGGATAAAACCCTTTAGTTTTAAATCATACTGGAGTCTCTTTACATCTATCAATATGTATAAAAGACCACTTTTGATTTTTTTTTTGTCAATGTAAGTTTTTTATTAAAAATCAAGCTCTCTCTTTTGCACATGTGGGAAAATAAAAGATTATTATTTTTTTTTTTGAAAAACATGAGTACACCAAATATTGAAGTCTTTGATCAAAGAAAAAAATAAAAATCGATATATACAAAAAAAAATTATGTGTTATAGATGAGCATCACTCCTTAAAAATGGTGTTTACTGAAAAAATCTAGTTTTCCAAGGTGATGAAAAATAAGTGCAATCTGATTTTAGAACTTTTGAAAAATGAAATATTTAGAATCTACAAACAAAATGTCACAAATCACTAGTTTTCATTATTTTCAAATTCCTCGTGAGCTATGAATATTTAGTTAGAAAAAATTAGTTCAGTGTCTAGTTTGACAAAAAATTGTAAACCAATATTGTAGGATCACCCACATTGAAATGAATCTCATGTTGATTAGATTTTGTTTATCTTCATTTGACTACCCAAATTGATGGATTTAATGCAGAAGACTCTTAGAAATTGATACAGTGTAAACAGGTTACTCTTCTATATCGGAATATCGGACTCGTGCAAATTTGGAAGCCGCAAATGATGATATTGATGCTCATATGGTGGCGATGAATAATTATTGTGAATTCTTTGGTAAGGTTTCCATTTTCTTGTGGAGTAATCAATTTTTATCTCGCCTTCATCTGTATTCTAAATAAGGGATAGCATGGGACAGCATGCATATAGAAGATTGTTAAATCAAATATAGTATTTTCTCTCTGCAACATAACTTGTGTAAATGCAACATTTAATCTCAGTCATGCGTTTCATTACGGTCAACATTTGCATTTTTGTTTTATTCATATCTTTTAGAATATCTCTAGTTCTCTCATCCCAACTGCGGCCTAAATCTCACTTTTGTACCACTGATAAAACTCACGGTTTTGGGCTCCTGTAGAGTTAGCCACTATAAATACTTTTTTTGTTCAAACTTTGGATGGATTAATTTCACCAACTTCAAAATACCATTGCAATGAATTGTCTTCTAGTTCATTGGTAAAAGCTTTCCTTTCCAGATAGGTAGTGAGATCAAGGGTGAAAGATCATGATTAAATAGTTTTTTTTGAAAATTCAGCCGCATTCAAGTAATCCCCTGCTAAATTTTCTGATCTCCTAATTTATGCATTGCTACCAACTTCCATGTCGTGAAGATTAAATATAATGGTATTTTAGCGAGATTATAAGCAATACGCAATTGTGTATTGTGTGATAATTGTTCTACTTATCAATTGAGTATGTAAATTGATTGAAGTTATAGGTTTGGATGGAGAAAGTGTGAGAATAGGAATAAGTACTATGTAGTGATTAATTAGTCTTTGCGTTTTTGGTTTTGTCTTCCTAGTCATCGCATAGTTTTTTCTTGGCCTCCGCTTGGAAGTTTTTCTAAAATATGCTCAACAGACCTCGTTCCTTGTCCCTGCTTCGTTATGTCTTTATGCACACAACATAAATGGTTTGAATTATTGAGATCTTAGAGTAATGATAGAGATGAATATCAGTTTGCTAATTATTTCGCTTGTTTTATTCAAGATTTTGGTTCAAATATTATGGTCTGACTAGTTGATTCATGTTCAACATTTCTGCATTAATTTGTAAATATTAATAGTAATCCGATCTTGTAGATTTCATTCCATTGGAGTTTTACTTTCTAAATATCTACAACAAAAAACTAGTAGATGGTAGTAATGAAAATAATATAAAACGTAAGCTTGAATCGTATAAATAAGATTAATAGCCTTCTTTGAATCAAATATTTGCGGAGAACCAGGAAGATAATATGTTTCCCCTGATTATTGAATATCCCATCCTAACTTGTCCAATCTTCCTTTTTTTTGTCATGAGAAAATCTGGACTTTTCATTATGATTTGTTTTGTGACAGTCTTCATTATCTTGATGCAGTCAAGATAGGTTTATCGAGTCTCAAGTCTTATTTCGATGCTCATCTTCTGGTTAGGCCCATTTAGTAGTCAGAGGCATGTAAATGTTGATTGCTCGATGCCCTTAGGAAAATATCTGTGAAGTATTAGTAAATGTGTGTATTTTCCTCCTTAGGCAGGATGTTTCCTATGCTAAATATGAGTTTTGACAGGTTGATATGTTTTCCTGACTTGATATCTAAAGCGAATGTCCATATATAGCAATGTATAAAAGCATATAACTGCCATTCTCGCTTAATTTTAATAAAAGTCATATTGTGCAGTTATTTCCTTGTGTTCAGGTATTTGATTTCGATTGCAAGCTTGAATTTCATTAAGCGCTCTCTTTATATGTAACATAGTTTTTTTTGTGGTTACTGATCTGTGAGATAATACTTTGTTCATATGCTGTGATGAAGGTTTTCAACATTGTTTTATCATAGCCATAACAGAAGGATTTGATTTGTTGAATTAAATATAGGTAGTCTGACCTCTACTAATTATTCTTTAATCCTTCTTTTAAATAGTTGTATTTATTAGTCCCTGCCGTAAGGTGGAGACTATTGTTTTCATGTCTATTTTTCCTTCATTAATATGCATTTGGTATGCTGCGTCCGCCAATCACAATTTATAATTTAAACATATTCGTCTGTATTTCTATAGTTTAAATTTAATAATTTATTTTTTATATTTTAAAATTAGCATTTATCTCTTTTTTCATTGGTAAGAGCGGCTCTATAATTAATTTTTTATTAAGGAAATTAGGAAGATAAATGACATTAAATGCGAATTGTGCTGGCGTGCTTGGGTACAGAATGACTGAATGCATAGTTAATGCATTGAATGCCACCGCATTTTGAGGAGAAGCCGCTGGAAGCGTTGGATTGCCCTGTGCATGCTAGGTGTTTCCTTCTTGCTTGTGGCTAAGAACAGTTTCTTCGTAGCTCAAGATTAGCACCACAAGCATGGGCTTGTTTATGTACAATTTTTTCTTGGTTTAGTCGGAACAAGAACAAAAACTTCTTATTTTTTATTTGATATCCTTGCTTCAAACCCAGGTTTTTTAATCTAGGTTTTGTTGTGTCTCAGAGTCGAGTCATTTTATTTACTGGATTTTTTCGTTTTCTTTATTTTGGAAGGGATTTCTCTCCATACAATATCGCTCGGTTGTGACTTTTTTCTAGTCCTCGAAAAATCACGAAATCTGCTAATTTGTGGGTGTTATTGTTTTCTCTCTGTTTGTTAGGGTTCCAATTTACCACTTGAAATTAAGGACAACATTGTTAGGGTTTCAATTTAATCTCAAGTTTGGTGGCTTTCTTTTCAGTAGTTTAGGTGCTAGCTTCATATTTTGGACAAGTTTGTTGATTTGGTTTGATCTTCAATTATCTTGTTTAACAATTGAATTTTTTTAAAATGTTAGCAACCGGAACAACATTCCCCCTATGGATGCTAGAATATTGTTGGACCGGATTTGACGCAAATTACAGTTGAAGGTGAGTCCCTTTAAACCCTTGTTTCATTTGTAGGCAGTTACACTCTTCCAATAATGTACTTCCTCTGTTGACTTTTGCCTCAATTTTATGGTGATTATCCACGTCAAATGCTTTATAAACTTGTTTTGAATGTAGGGTTTAATGGTATTCCAAACACATGTTTCAAGAAAGCCCTATACTTGGGTGTCATGATTTGACATTGCATTTTTTGTGATTTGTGGACTTTATAACAGGTTTTGCTGGTTAAAAATCGGGCTGTGCTCTGAGGGATTTTCTTCATTTGATACGTTTTCAAATAAATCATTCAACTTAGAAAATCTACGAGGCCACCTCAGGCGTAAAAAATGATTGTAAGTAGATATTCAATCAGGTAAGGGACTGTGCGAGTTTTTAGTGTTTTTTCCACTCAATGCAATTTATTTTGGAAGTTTATGGAAGATTTGTTAAATTTTAAGTCTCACCATACCAAACAAATACTGATTTAATAGCCCAAAAACTTCAAAAAATCCAATCATTACCCATTTAACACTATCCATCCTTTTCATGCCTTATGATCAAAATCACCATAGACATGTCCAAACTTTTCACTTTTTCAACACCACAATTTATCTTGTCAGCTCCCCTAGAAAAACCATAATCCAGCAACCAACAACCCCAATTACAAAGTAGTGCTACTTATACAAGAGTGCATGTTTTCCCTGCTAATTATTGACAAAATTACTGGACTCTTAGAAACCAGTGTTTGCACAGCCTTGATTTATGTCCAAACTTTTCACTTTTTCAACACCCCAATTTATCTTGTTAGCTCCCCTAGAAAACCATAATCCAGCAACCAACAACCCCAATTACAGCATACTGCTACTTATACAAGATTGTTTTTTTTCCTGCTAATTATTGACAAAATTACTGGACTCTTAGAAACCAGTGTTTGGACAACCTTGATTTTAAGTTTTCGACAATTTCTAAAGCTCTTTTAAATGAATTTGATTTTAAATTAAGCAGTTAGTGCTTTCCCTAGGTCGGTTTAACATTTTCTAGGTATTTCATCGAATCTAAAAATTTTGAAGTCAAAATTGGTGTTAATTTCAGTAATGTGTTTATGTTAATTTAGTAATTGACATTTTGAATGGACATGATTCAAACTTTTTCCTTGTAAATTCTTACAAGCTATACTCTTTTTTTTCAGATGTTTAAATACTTAATTTAATTTTTGGTCATTATGAACAAAATTGTGAAATTCAAGAAATTTCAAAACAACTTGGCCATCGGAGGTGTGTATGTATGAACTGTTACAGGTTAACTTTTTCCATGTAGACTTAGCTTAAGGAATTTGAAGTATTTGATCAAATGTTGCAATTTTTGAAAGAAATTTTATATGTATTCTCAAATTTATTACACTTTCCATCCAATTTAAAATATTTTGTTATGTCCTCTAAGTTTTGCAGTAAATGTAAAATTCTAATATTTGCTGGACAACTTCACCATTGGAGGTGTCTAACAGAAAATTAAAACACAAGTACTATTTTTGAGCAGGCTTCAAATATTTTTTATTTTAAGAAATTTTATGCTATACGTATTGCTTTTAATGATTTTCAAACAAAGTAGCTATTGTGGATATTTTGGTTGTGTTTTAATATATTTGATTATTTTGATTTTCAAACAAATTGGCCATTATAGATATTTTGGCTATATTTTTATTTATTTAATCATTTTGATTTGTACAAAAGCATTGGATTGCTACATGTACAATTCCAATTGTTCAATAAGCGTTTCATATGTTCGGCTGGCCAATCACACCCTATAATTTTATAATATTTCTCTGTAATTCTATAAGTTGAATTTAACAATATTTTTTATATTTTAAAATTATTGTGTGTATGTTTTCCTATTGGTAATAGTAGATCTATAATTCATTTTTCTCTAAAGAAATTAAAAAAGTAGAATGACATAGATAAATTTGAGCATATATTTTAGCATTAAATGCAAATTGTGAGAGGTTTGCTGACAAGTTGGTGGCTACAGAATCACCCAATGCATAGCTAATGCATTAAAATGCCACTATAGTCAAGGAGAATCCACTGGAAGTGTTGTGTGCCTTTGTGTGCTCATTCTCCTTTGTTTATTAGTTCTTGTCGATAGATAGGTTACTTTTGCAATCCTTCGATATGCATTTGCTATGCTGCACTGGCCAATCACATTTTATAATTTAAACATATTCCTTTTTATTTCTATAGTTTGAATTTAAGAACTTATTTTTTATATTCAAAAATTAACATTTATCTCTTTTTCTATTGGTAAGTGTAGCTCTATAATTCATTTTCCTTTAAGGAAATTAGGAAAATAGGATGACAAAGATCAATTTGGATGCATAATTTGGCATTAAATGCGAACTGTGAGAGCTTTGCATTTAACATATTGATACAAATCTATCTGTCATTTTAATTCTTTTGAATTGTTTAAAAAAAATGAATTCTACAACTTCTCTTACCATTAAAAAAACAAGTAAATAATAATGTCTAAATATGAAAAATATGTTGTATAATGCAAACTATAGAAATAGAAACAAATATATTTAAATTATATAGTGTGACTGGCCAAATCAGCCAAAAAATATGTCGTAATATACAAACTATACAAAAAGAAAGAAATATTTACAAATTATGCGGTGTAATTGGCAATCTGAGCAAGAAAGCTTCTCATTCAACCTGTTTTGCATGCAAACAAAGCTACATGACAATACTATTTCATGTTTATGAGTTTTATGGTATATGTTGTCAACTGTACTCATTTGTCTAATTTCTCCTTCTAATAGGAATAGGTACTTCCAATTGCAGCAGGAGACAAAGATCCACATCAGTATAAGTATATAGAATCATTCAACAACAAAGTACAAGGTCAGATTATTGAATCAACCCTTTCCTTTCTTTACAATGCAATAAAAATTCTTCCATATATGAAAAGTCATAAAAAGTTGCCAAAATATTCAACTTTCCTTCTCCCAATTTACATAGAAAAGTATTTATTCATATTAAACCCAATTAGTATTTTCAAAAATTCAATGCCATATCCATTTTAAACCAGAACAATATAGCAGTAGTCACATGTAGCTAGAAAAGTCACTAGATTTCCTATACTACAGTTGCGTATAATGCATTAAAGAATTAGTATGCATTCTATTAAACCCAAATAGTATTTTTAACAATTCAATGCTATATGCATTTAAAACTAGAATAATATAACAGTAGTCACATGTAGCTTAAAAACTTAAATGCTATAGAGTTGACAGTATCAATTTTGTTGCACATGCAAAGAAGGGCTAAGGAGCATAGTCAATTAACGCAAAGAAAAAAAAATAGGGAGCATAGAAAAATACCGTCAATTGGCTATAAAGGCATGATAATTTAAACAATAGCTTTGAATATCACTAGTACAAAAACTCTTTGCCTCAAACAGAACTATGGTTATATGAACTTTGAACTATATGTGATTTAGGCAATGGGACAAAGTGCAAAGCAAGATTATTTGATTGTTTTGTAATGTTATCAAATAACATGTTTTACATTTTTCTGAAATACATATGTGCAAGAGTTTTTATTGCATTGCAAAGAAAGGATAGGCTTAATTTGAGAATCTGACCTTGCACTATATTGTTCAATGCTTGAGTACAATTGTACCAATGTTGATCTTTGTCTCCTAGTGCAATTGCATCTATTGATTCCTCTTACAAGGACAAATTAGACAAATGAGTACAATGAATAACATATACTATGTTACTCATAAACATGAAACGATATTCTTATGTAGTTTTGTTTGTATGTAAAACAAACTGAATGAGAATTTCTCTTGCAATCATTTCATTAACAAAATGCTATAGAAAGAAAAATGCCTAAACCATGTATATTTTGAGATCAAACATGCCAATTAACAAAAAACCCATAGCTTGGAGCGATGTCTCCTTGAACGCAGTCTCATCTAATGCATCAACTATGCATTTAGTGCCTCCCAGTCTGCTAGCAATCCTCTCACAATTCACACTTAATGCCAAAATATCTACCCAAATTTATCTCTGTTATCCTATTTTCCTGATTTCCTTAAAGGAAAATGAATTATAGAGCTACTCTTACCAGTAGAAAAAAAGTTAAATGCATATTTCTAAATATAAAAGACAACTTCTTAAGTTTTAAGTTTAGATGAATACAAACAATGACTTTACAGTCCTATGTAATGCATTAATAAATAATAAACAAAGCACAATGAGCACACATAGCCATCCAACACTTCTAGCGGCTTCTCCCTGAATATAGTGGCATTTAATGCATTAACTATGCATTCAATGATTCTGTACCTTTGACCCCGCTAGCAAAGGTCTCACAATTCACATTTAATGCCAAAATATTCACCCAAATTTATCTATGTCATCCTATTTTCCTAATTTCCTTAAATGGATTATAGAGCTACTCTTACCAATAAAAAAAGAGATAAATGCTAATTTCTAAATATAATAAATAAGTTCTTAAATTCAAACTATAGAAATATAAAGGAATATGTTTAAATTATAGAATGTGATTGGCCAACACAACATAGCAAATACATATCAAACGATTGCAATAGTAAGTTGCCTATCTGAAATATCTACTTCAGTTGTATTAGCTCAGAGAAGAAAAAGTTGGAGAAACATAAACGATAACAGAAAATGAGATACTGTTTAAATATGTTTTAAAAGAGCTTTACCATTGGTAAGAGTAGTTATATAAATCATGTTCCTTTTTCTTAACAATCTGGAAAATTAAGATGACATTGATAGATTTATAGTATACCAGCAAAGCAATCACAATTTGCATTTAATGCCAATAGGTTCACTCAAATCTATCCACTAAATATTGGAAATATTCTCATCCAACCTGTTTTGGATGCAAACAAAGCTTCATGGCAATACTGTTTTATGTTTATGACTCAGATAGTATATGTGTTCGTTGTACTTATTTGTCTAGTTTGTACTTGTAACAGGAAATGGTGCTCCAATTGCAGCAGTAGAAAAAGGTCCACATAAGTATACAAAATCATTCGACAACAAAGTGCAAGGTCAGATTATTGAATCAACCCTTTCCTTTCTTTACAATGCAATAAAAATTCTTCCAAATATGAAATGTCATAAGAAGTTGTCAAAATATTCACAATCATGGAAAACCTGTAAGAGTGTCCTTTAACCTGTAAAACTGCATTATTTCTTTTCTCGATATTCAACATTTAAAGCTTGGTGCATTGCTAAATAGTCACTGTTCTACTAAATAGTTTCAATACAAGCTTTGTTTTAGTCAGATTCATTGACAATAAAATTTTGCTTTTGTTTCATAGGGTTTGGGCTACTTTGAATTTGTATTAAAGCATACTGTTATAGCTTTTGCACTAGTGCTGATGAAGGTGAGTAATGAACTGTTAAAGTTATTTCTCCTTAACGTCCTCACAAAAATGCAACATCGTCTTTGTCAGTAATCAACATTTTAAGCTTCATGCATTGCTAAATAGTCTCAATACAAGCTCTATTTCATCAAATGCCTGGTTCATCAGTAGGCTAACAAAGATCCCTGTAAAAAAACTAAGACTCTCAGAAGAGCCAATTATAGTTGAGACCTATAAACCAAATGGAAAAGAAAAAATCATGTCAATTGATGAAGCTCTCCATCGTGCACATTGTTTTCGAATTGATTCATTCAACTATAAAGTTGGCGACTATCTATTTAACAGAATGCATGTCTTGCTTCATTGTCTCTACACACCAAATCAGCTACACAATGGTCTTGTGGACCATTTCCTACATCATCTTCACAATGGATGCACCATATCTAAAAGCTCATATGAACTTGAATTACATCCAAAAGTGCTTAAGGATTTTCATAATATACATGACAAAAACACATATCTGCGTAGAATGAAGCTTTCAGCTACAAAGATCAATGGCAATGGTGAAACTGGACTTTGGGGTGACACATTCTGTTTAAAATGGCTAGCACTTTGGTTGAACATACCAATATGTATTTGGTCTACAACACAAAAAGTAATGTACTTACATTTCAATAAAGACACATGCAATCCAACAATATCAATTCTTTTCCATGATACAAATGCAAGAGTTGGACACTATGAGCCTGTATTTTCACGGCTAAACACATACAATTTCATTCAAAACATTCAAACACACTTGCCAATCACACACTGCAATTTCAATGATATCTGGAATACAATTGCAAATGCATTCGATACACTTGGACTCTGTAGACCTACTCAATTTGCTACTACATGTGGTGAAAGCATGTTCGTTGCCATAGCTTTTCTTCTTGATGAACAATTTGATGCAATTGCTTTGCGCTTATTTATGGCCCAATCACTAGCCAATGCATTGATAGTACAAAATAGATATGCATTGGCGTGTTTTAGCATGCCTGAGCAATCTACCATAACAAACAAGAATCGTCTACTACAATTGCAATCACTAGTTTCCAACATTGGAATACCGTATGTACAAAGTGGCCTTGAGGGGTGTGAATTTTGTTTATTATGGTTGTCACACATATTTGATGCAGCAACTACACCCCCCAAAACCAAAATATACTCAAATTGCATAGAACCAAAAAAAAACTTTAACTTAATTTGTTTTGCAATCAACTCGAGGCATTGTCATTATGAACCACTTCAACAAAAACAACTAGCACATAACATGTATATCAACCATCCATTTTCTATGCAACTTATGAAAAATGTTGTCACATTTGCATCAAATCATATACTTCAAGATGACTCAAAGCTTTCAAAAGAGTTATGCACTTCTCAATCAAAAATTTGTAGTGCATCAGAAAATCATCCCTATTCAGAATCTTGCAACAAACAATATAATTGGCTGTCATTTAACAAGTTTACATGATGAAACAATTGTAACTTTGCCCACCTCAAAACTAAATGTTCAGAGCTCATTGCGACGTTTAAAAGTAGCAATACGTGATATAGGTAAGCAAGAAATGGCGATAGTGAATGAACAAATAGCTGCAAGAAACGATGTAAACCAAACATGTAGATCTTTGGAACCTAACATTTTTATATCAAATACAAGCACAAAATTGAAACCTTTTCAGACGTTGCACTCCCCAAAATCAAAAATCTGTTGTGCAAAAAATTTCCATGCAAACGTCACACCAGCTAAAGTATCTCATTAAATTGTAGCAATTGACCATGTCGCAAGTAGAGATAACAAATGCAGATCTGCTGCAAGCTTTGCCAATGAACAACCATTGCATTGTTTAAAAAAAAAACAAATAACTACAACAACAGACATATCAAGTAGTACAAGCAATCGTTTAGAACCTAACACTTCTATTCTGACTACTAGCAATGTCGCAAATGAAAATCAATTTTGCAAAGTTAGTGTAAAGCCTTTGCATCTACAATCATTGCATTCTTTAAAAAAGCAAATGTGAAGCACTCAAAAACATTATGCTTTACATGTGCCAAAGCTCAAACATAGGCCCACAATCAAAAATTCTATCAGCTCATATTTGCAAAGCATAAATGACACACCCACTCATCCATGCTCTCTTTGCGAGATGCTTCATTTTCATCAAAACATTCGTAAAGTTGACAATGCACTTGCCAATGCTCTTTCTTTGCTTCCCATTCAAATCAACGAAAAAACAATAGCAATAGGACAACCCATTTGCAAACAATGTATAAAAGCTATTTTAAATGGTAAGGTTTCTCGTTATGCTACACCTTGGAACATAAGATGCAATGCGCCAATAGACATTGTTCATTCCTTAAATTCCCTAGAAGAAAGACTTGTCTCTTTGCGCATTGCTTTTGCACAAATAAGACAACTAGGATATAGGCGAGCACAATATGGCTTGCTTGGTACAATTATCAATGTTCCTGTAGATTTTGATAGGGTGCAACAAGCATTGCCTAGACAACTAGATGAAACAACAACAGTGCCAGTTAGATTGAAATGAAAGCTACAATACGAAAATGCATAGGCACAGGGCAATATTAGACCTGCTATTATCATGAATGCTTTGACAACATTGTCAAAAATGACACTATATACAAAAGAGAACATCTCTCTAAATAAAGATTGGGAAGAGCTATTGAGTAAAGCAACACAAAATGCACGTAGATTCTAAAGTGGAACCAAATATGCACGATGACATGTTTGAGGATGATGAAGAGCCGATCACTGAATCAGTTGTACATTGGTTTAATGAACCACACTCAATCAAATATTTTGACACAACCATCATTGAGATTGCATGATTAGAAGGTTTTAAACCTCTTGGTATCTTCCAAGACACGTATGTAGAGGAGATGAACTTCCCAACCCTATTTTATGGCTCACCTTGACCACTTGGCATTACTAAAAACTTCTCGTTCCAAAAAATAGCCAAATGGGAGCTTATACATAAAGACAATGATTTTGCAAGACACATAACAAATATTTTCTTTAAAGCCATTAAAATTATTATTCAACAAGTATCTTCATTGACATGGATATGCATAAGGAAAACTGAATTAAAAGGTAGAAAGTTGCTTGCAAGAGATGTGCGTAATCCAACAAGTCTTGAAAAAATATTAAGATCGCCATTGGGCTATAGAACACTAAAAAGAATTCGAACCTCACCAGACTATTTAGAGAACACTAGGAAAAACATATTTACAATGATAAGACAACTGGGGCCTCCAACTTTCTTTGTGACATTGACAAGTGCTGAGCACTTCTGGGAGCCATTGTGCAAAGCTTTACAACAAATATCCATTCAACAACAAGACAAGTGTAATGAAACTATAGAAGATAGGGATTTGGACTTTGAAATAAGAAAGAATCCAGTACTTTGTACTCGCTACTTCAACCATAGAATCAATGCATTTCAAAAAATGATGTTAAAAAACCATGAGCTCTTTGGCCAAGTAATGGACTACTCTTTTGTTACAGAATTCCAAAACTGAGGCAATGAACATGTTCATTTCCTGTTATGGATAAAGGATGCACCTGTGTATGGGAATTGTTCAAATACTGAAATAGAGAACTTTGTGGACAAGTATATTTCATGTGACTCTTCGCTACTTGATACAAACCTTGGCAAAATGCAAACACATCATCATACAAAAAGTTGCAAAAAATAAAAAAATTTAAGCTGTAGATTTAGTTTCCCCTTGCCTCCCATGCGTAGAACAACAATATTAGAGCCCTTGCCCATGCCTAATGCTGCAATCAAGGATAGAGCAAGAGAATTTTTCAAGCAATTGGAAAACAAACACTATACAAAAGAATTTTCATTTGAGAGTTTCCTGCATGAATTGCAAATGGATGAAACAAATTACATTGTAATGCTTCAATCAACATTGACACGCAAAATTGTCATGCTGAAAAGAGACCCAACTAATATTTGGGTGAATTCCTTTGCAAATAAAGTGCCAAGACTATGGTATGCAAATACAGACACACATTTTATTTTAGATGCATATGCCGCTACATCGTATTGTACTTCATATATGACAAAACAAGATAGAATATTGTCCCTTGCATTTCGGTAATTGTGACAACAATGCACTCATGCTTATGATGGAATGGTACAATTCATATGGAAACCTGGGAATGCATTGCTTAACTACCAACAAATGTCTAGTCGTCAGGCTATTCACATTGTCCTTTCATTGCCACTGTGCAAATGCTCAAGAAAAACAATTTTCATCAATACTGCACCATTAGAAACTAGAGTTTTCATGTTAAAAAGCCCTAAACAATTGGCAAAAGAGCAAGATGATTCTGAAAACATCCTGTGTGCATCTACAATAGAAAAATACACACAACGACCAAAAGCTCTTGACAACTTGTCATTGGCTAAATACACTGCCTTCTACTCTGGCAATTTGACAAAGTTTCAAAAAAGAGCAACTCTACATATCATACGTTATATGAGATACAATCCACACATTGATCTTGAGAATTATTGTAGAGAAAAACTTATGTTATATGTACCTTTCAGATCTAGTGAACAAACCTTTCAAATTCGATATCAAACATGGACTACAACATTCAATGCAAACAAGGCACAAATTGCAAATATCGAAAAAATGTTCACTGCACAAATTGCTTCTACATGGGGCAACATTGATGAAGCTACAACTAAAGCTAACAATGATACCTGCCCAACAATAGACATTGCAAACGAAATTGATAGAAGCAAACAGCAAAATGGCATAGAGAAATATGACATCATAGCTGACTTAAACCATATGAGAAATATAAAGCTCACAAACTCTATTTCCAACACACTATTTTCAGAAATAGCTCACCCATTCCTACTTAGTAACCAAGAATACTTCAATTTAAGAAGACAATTAAACAAAGAACAACAATCAATACTAAAGGATGTATTGATGACAAAAAGACTTGCACCCAAAAAACCATTGTACTTGTTCTTGACAGGTGGAGCTAGCACAGGAAAAACCTTCACAGCTAAAGCAATTTTTGAAGCAATGACTCGATACTATGATAAGCAACTAGATAGTGACCCACTCAAGCCTAAAGGAATTATTGTTGCTTCAACAAGAAAAGCTGCATTCAATGCAAGTGGCATCACTGCACATTCGATCTTCCATCTACCATGCAATTCTTCAAAAATATTACCCCTGGATTCAAACACACTTGATACCTTAAGCAAAAAATTTGACCAATTGCAAATTTTGTTTAATATTGATGAAGTCTCATTGATTGGCTCCAAAATGCTTTATAACATTGACAAAAGACTTCATCAAATCAAACACACACCAACAAAACCCTTTGGCAATATAGATATTATATTTTGTGGTGACCTCTACCAAGCACAACCTGTATGCAATGCTTGGATATTTGAAGAACCAACAATAGACAAAGACAAAATGCCATATACCTTTTGGATTGACAATGTGAAATGCTTTGAATTACATACTATGGTTAGACAAACAAATCAACATTTCATTTCCATACTTAATCATGTCAGGACTTGTTAACAAACTAATGAAGACATTTTCTACTTGAATACAATGTGTTGCAAGCCTCCTCCCAGTGATCCAAGATTCCCATACTTGTTTCATAGAAATTCAGCAGTTGATGAGCACAACAAAAAAATGCTAGACTGCTTACCTACAAAGCTTTATGTATTAGAGGCACTAGATAAAGAAGACACACCCATTGATAACATCCAATTTCAACCTGACAAGTCAACCCTGCCTAGCACAATTTTGCTCAAACAAGACATTTTGGTTGAATTGATTGCTGGCAACCTTGATACACAAGATGGACTAGTCAATGGTGCAGATGGCATTTTCAAATTGCATACAATTGACCAAGAAGACATTGTTTGGATTCAATTCAATGATCCTAATGTTGGAAAATCACATCAACAAAGAATGCAAAGTCTATACACAAATTGTATTTTGCCTTCTTGGACACCTATAACAAGAGTTGTCAAAAAAGTCAAAACAACTACAAAAATAGTCACTCGAGCTCAGTTCCCTTTGCAACTAGCATGTGCATGAACTATTCATAGAGCACAAGGCCTCACAATGGATGCACTTTCTTTTGACGCTTGTAAATTCTATCAACATGGTCTTGTTTACACTGCTCTATCATGAGTAAGAAACATTGAATCATTGTATCTAATGCACGAGCTGCAATATCAAAATTTCAAAGTTTCAGAAAAAGTCAATATCGAGATGCAACACCTCACAGCCTTAGCACAATGGAAACTACAACACACCCTTGCATCTATTTCTTCAAGTCATTTTAGCATATTCTCTTTGAATACACGTAGATTTGCATTAAACGCACAAGAAATAGCCCATGACCATGATTTGCTTCAAGCAACTGTCCTTTGCTTCTAAGAAACCAAACACAATGTGCTTGACCATGTTAAATTCCTTAATGATATATTCTATTGCTATCCTACACTAAGTATTCATGGTCTATTAACATGCTACAAAAAAATGATTTCATTGCAAAACATTGACACTTTTTCAACAAAGTATCTAGAATCAATAACCATTGACCTATTGCATCTAGGCATTGCTCTGCGCATTACAAATGTATATTGCAGACCAAATGCACCCATTCATGACATATTTAATCTAATACAAAACACTATCAGCTCATTGCCATCAAATTCCAAATTGATTATTGCTGGAGACTTCAACATTGACATGTTACAATCTACAAAAACACAAGCACTCCTCCTTGAATTTATGCAACAACATAAACTATCATTGCTTGTTGACAAGCCAACAACATACGCAGGGAGTTTGCTAGACCACTTTTGGGTACACAATATTGAAACTACTCTTCTGAACTTCACTATACTAGATACATATTGGATATACCATTTTGCAATATGCCTTCACTTCAAATTGTAGTCAATACAATTTAAATTTACTGCTACATGTCACTTGATGCCTTTGACACCTACTGTAATGGTACTATACAATCATTTACAAAGCCTAGTATACATTTACCCAAGTGCAACTATTTATTATAATAATTTTTCTTGTAACATGCTATTATCATTACTTCTCCTCACTGCACCAAATCAATGTTGAATTTTTGTAAGTACAAAATAGTTGTTACATTAATTGCTCTTCATGTTGATGATGCTTCAACTACATTACTTATATTTCTAGTGATCCACTTATGCAGATCTTTGCTTTGGCTCTTGATGGTTGCAACTGGTCTGGTGCTAGTGATTCTCCTATAAATTTGTCACATGATTGTACTGCTGCAAATGACTAGATAGTTGTTCTCAAACAGGTATGTTACTGTCAACCTCTAGCCAACCTTCAACATTCATGTCCATGATAATAACTTAATTGTAACATTTAATTGATTGTTTTTTGCTAATTTTCCAATGTGGCTCAGTACACATCGGCTTCTAGCCTGGTGCAGAGTATAAACACAAGGAATATGTTCAAAATTCACTAACTTGTCCTCCCTTTTATACATAGTTATATCAAAACAATGGAAGCTTGAAACTTCCACTTGTATATCTTATCAGCCACTTTACTTCAGCTTTGGTCCCTTTACGATGCTTGGATGAATTTTACTGAACATAGCAATATCCTAATCGTCGAAACCATATGTTATTGTGGACCTCTAACAAGCTTTCAGCATTTGTCTTGCACAAATGACTTAATTGTGAAGTAACACTCATTTTGTAAATAGTACATTGTTGCTATGCCAAATTAATCTTCAATTTGTCATCCACTTATGCATGTTTGAACTTCAGTCATTGATGCACACAACTGGCACCAGTGATCTAGACCTTGGCTTTTCTTGCTCATAATTGATAGAAAATAAAGATGCAACTGTTCTCGAATGGGTATGCTCCATTTTTTTCATTTTGATGTTCATATTAAACATGTATTAAAAAATGTTCCCTTAGTGCAATTCTGATTCTAATTCTTAGCCCATGCAGATCTGCACCCTAGGTGTTCATGATCATAAGTGGCAGCAAATGAGCAAGCTATTGTTCAGTGTAGTTCATGACCATATTATGCCCTTTCTGCATTACGAGATAGATGCAACAAGGTTTTCTATATGAAATTAATGGCAATCCTTGTTTTTTTGTTACAAAGTTTTTATGATAAACATTTTAAAACTTTGAATACTCTTGCGTAGTTTTTAATATGTGCTTTCTGTGTAGCATTAATCATAATTATTATTTCCATGTTCAAAGGTATGCCTGAATGGATAGTGGAAACTCTCATTTGACTCTTGCCATTACCAGGACAATGCCATGAGGCTTGATACCCATCTCCAAGAGTAGGCTACATCCTTCAGTTCACGGGACAGTGCAGTCTTCCTTATCTTTATTCCACACACTAACATCAAAGCTGAGGTAAGCTCATTGCAGTATCCATTATTGCATTTACAACTTTCTGAACTTATAGATACCTATATGAAGATTTACTTATTTGAGTATGCTAAATATCATAGCTGTTACACATTAAATTTCATTGGTGCCAATGCAAACTCAATATGTACAATTTTGTTTTTATAGAAGACGGTAGATAGTTTTTAAGTTCTTCAACACAGCTTCACATTAGTTCTTATTTCACAGTTTCAAATTAGTTTTTATTTTAATGATGTATTACATAATGTCATCCAAAATGTGTACTGAAATGACAAATATAAACAATTGAAGCTAAGAATTCTTGGTGTTATCATTTTGAATCACAGAGCTCCAATTTCACAGTAAACAGTTTTTAAAATCAATTTTTAATATTTTTACATCCATACAGTATTGAATTACTTCCCATCTTAATGATGCATAGGAATCTAATTCACATTGCCTACATTAATTATTTGAAAACTTGTCTACAAAATTAATATGCAACAAATAATTTAATTTTGCCTGAATCGACACTTATGCATTCTTGAGAGATTCTAGAGAGGAATAAAGTTGCAAAACAATTTGAAGACATCACAACTCAATGGAAAAAAGTCCCAAGTATTCTACCATATGCCCAACTTCAGATATCAAATGAAGTTCGAAAACCGGTAACAAGTTAAAACCATCAGGTCTTACAATGTTTTGTTCATTTATAATGCAATTTCCTTTTGATATTTATCTGACTTTTGAAATTTACTTGTTAAATAAACTTTGTTAATCAACACATAATGGTATTGCTCTTTAGATCTTTTCTAATATAGTAATGTTCGAGTCATTCAGCAGAACCTTGTCTACATCATTGGGATACCATCAAATTTAGCTAACAAAGAGGTATATAATTTGTTTCCCATCTTTAGAAGATTGAGTTGCACTTGCATAGGTTTTTAGAAGGTTGAGTAGTGCACATTCTTTGTTTCCTTTTCGTACTTTTAATCTTTATATAATTGAGACTAGTTATAATGAAGTTAAGACTCATACTACCAGTTTTTGAAATTAGAACAAGCAGTTTGTAGTCTTTGTGATAGTTTTGTGTTTTTTGTTCTTACTATTTTTAATTTTAAGAAGCATGCTCACACTTTATTTGTAATTTTTTATGATAGTGTTTAAAAAGTTTGTGTCTTTCAAGTACATGATCACACAAACAGCAAAATTCCACAGTTTCATGGTCCTGCAAATTCATTGCAACAGCATGGGGATAGTTGCCTACCTCTGGCAGAAACTTAGATCTATAGCACAAACTCGGCTTCCTCAAGTAAACTATTTGTCAAAATAGCTATTTCTGTAAGTAACCCTTGTTGGCATAGTAAACTATATAGACAACACTTTATAACATTGCTTTTATGTGTCAATATGAATCATTTTCAGTTTTACTGCAGTTGGTAGGATCCTTTTCTTTATATGGTTATGCTTGTAAGTTGTTTCCAGGATACCAATAGTTTTTATATCAAACTGTAATATGTAACTCCAATCTTATTATTTTTATGAATTCCTTGCTATCCTGTACCTATGCAGGATCTGCACCCTGGCTATTCATGCTCAGAAGTAGAAGCAAATCAGGAAACTACTATTCTCAAACAAGTATGCTTCATCTTTTTCAGTTTGAGGTTTGTCATACATATTAGACTTGTGATTTATTTTGACAATGATATATTTGTTGGATTTTAAGTAATTTGAAAAACAAAAAAAATTGATTACAGTTGTTATACTACTTCAATCATGTACCTATGCAGATCTGAACCCTTACAGTTCATGCTCACAAGTGATAGAAAATTATGACACAAGTGTTCTCAAATGGGTATGCTTGATCTTTTTTAGTTTGAAGTTCATCGTACTATTAAATAGCCTCTTTGCTTCAGCTTTGTGCTAATAACTTAACCATCACATAAGACATTTTCCCATTTCTAGTTACTAATTTAGGAGATGCTATAGCTATTGTGCATCCTTTCAGGCAAAGACTACAATTTTCACATCCTCAATTTTGTATAAGATTGCATTAAAAAATGTGTGAATTAAAAAAACTAAATTACATGTTATTATCACTGCTTTTCCTTATTGCACCAAATGGATATTGCTACTATTGTTCTTGTTTATCGATCTTGTAAAAAGTGCCTTGTTTACATCAATCCAAGATCTGTCTTGTTGTTCTTGCAGGGAATTCTAATCAATCCTTAAATTCCTAGATCTCAAATTGATACTGTAACAAATGACAACATTAACAATAATATATATAATGGCTTAAATGAGCCTTCTCTATTGTCATGGTAAGCTTTAATTCTGATTTTTGTCAAATCTCATTGTATTCAATCACTTGTAGTGGAGTTTGCATTAAGCTGATATACATGTTCTTTTGTGTTTTTGAAACCAGTTGCCCATACCACTAGAAACAAAATTTACATACAAGTTCCAAATCAATGATTAGATACATAGCTATCTTTATTTCCCATCACTATGCTTCCACAATGCAACAGGGGGATTTCTGAGACATTAAAATTGTAAGCACGCCTACCCTCCCTGTTCCAGCCATGCAATTTAAGAGATCAATTTGAATCCTTAATGAAGTGCTTGTTATGAATCCAATGAATTTGTAGACATGGTTTATGAATTTTCAATGTATATGCAAAAGGTAACATGTTTTGCAAAATTCACATGCACATTTTTAAACAAAAAATATTTTAAAAATAAATTATCTCCAATCTAATTGATTGAGAAAGCTTCACCAATGTTTGTAATTTCACTTCAATTTCAAGTTTTGCATCAGAAAATTGATTTTCATTTGCACTTTCATTCTACTAGATTAGAAAGTCGAACTACTACAAAATTACTATTCAAAACTGCTAAGGAAAGAGGGAAAGCACCTCTGCTTGAATTAGAGCATACATAGAGGAATCAAAAAGTCTACAACATTAACAGTCCCACTGAAAAACTCTTGGAATACAGCTTATAACAGAAGTAAAATAGTAAAATGTGCTAAAAATAGCAAGTCTAGTCCCTTTTAACTAGATCCATGCAGTAAGGATAGTTGCCTACAAGACAAGTGGCAAACATCCCATCATCAAAGTCATTATCCCACAACCCCCTGTTAAATCAAACTCAAGTCTTGAGTTTTAATTAGTTACATTTTTCTTTATTCCTCTGCCATCACAATTACATCGAAACTGTTTTACTGACTTTATGATGCTAACCTTTGTCATACTTGGTACAAATATCTAGATGCAAAAATGCAATTGATAGCTGCAAATTTAGTCTCTCATCATTTATTTATTTAATCTTTATTTCTGTCAATTTTCGTTGCTATATGTTAATGAAGTTGTAGACATGATTTATGGATTTTCAATGTATATACAAAAGGTAACATGTTCTCAAGCACATTTTCAAACAAAACAATAATTTAAAAATAAATTATCCCCAATCTAATTGGTTGAGAAAGCTTTACCAATGTTTACAACTGAAACATGGTTTTACAGATGAATGCTTTATTCTACAAATATGTGCTATTAATTTCTGACACTGCATTACCAAATTGTATTCTAGAGATTTATGAGATTTGAGGCATTTTTTGCTCAAGTTAGCACTTTACCAAGTTTCTACGACAGGGACTCTTGCTGCACGCAACTCTTGTTATATAATTGAAATGGGTAGGGTGTCATATTTTAAATCATATTTATATCAAATGTTTGGAGTGTTCAAAATTGAGGTAACTCATTAAATATAGAAATCTTATGTAGATCATTATTCCTTTATTCAACTGAATCACATAAGATATCGTAACATAAATGTTATACATTTCATTTTAAAGTAAAGATATGTTTATTATCTTTGTTTATACTATTCTAGTATTATTTTCACTAATATTGGTAAGTTTGATTGGTTTTTTGAGGGCACATTAGAATAATTATGTATTCTTCTTTAATATTTAATGCAATTAATAAGTTTAATTTAGATATAGATTATCTTATGTCTTTATGTTCTTAGGTAACGACGTTAAGGAAACTTAGAGGATAGATTAGTGCCATTGTTTTTGCATGTGAAATAAGTTAGTTGTTTTGTAATAATGCTTTATTTTCAAAGAAAAAATTTCTAGCTTGAGTTGGGATAGTTTGGTTTGTTCCTCTAGGGTTTCTTGGTAGGGCGTTGAAGCTTTCTTAAATACTTTAGAAGATCTTCCAAAGGAAAGTAAACTTAAGGAATCTCAGGTGAAGGATAATTACATTAAGGAAAAAGACAATAACATTGTTCCCATGGCAGATGTGCAAGTAGCCTTTTACAAAGGAAAATTGGAATCCTTTCCATTTCTACTCATGTTAAGAATATTTGGTAAAAAACTCCATAATTGTTTAGTAGAATTTGGAGTGTCTACTAATGTGATGCCTTTGTCCAGATGTCAAATGCTAGGGTTTACTCCAGCAAGTTCCTTAATGAAAGTTACTCAACTTGATAAAAATGAAGTAAACGTATTCAGGGAGTTAACTAATATTTACATGCAACTAGCGTCAGACCCCAAGATTCAATATTACATAGGCATTCAAGTCGTCAAGATACCTGATACTTACGGTATGCTATTGAGTAGGGATTGGTTGAAAATTTTGAATGGATACATGGCTACAGATTTCTCATATGTGGTTACCATGGAAATGAGTTCCCAATCAAATTAGAATCAAAAGAGAACCATGTATGAAATACATGATGACTGATTATAATCAGAAAAATGAAGTTCTATACATTGGTGTAGAAACAAGAGTCTATAAAATATGAAGCTCAGGAATTAAAATAGAAGAAGTATTTACATGTAAAGCTGAAAAATGAAGCTCTATACATTGATGTAGAACCAAGAGTCTATAAAATACAAAGCTCAGGAATTACGAATCTAGCCTTGATCATTCGTAACTTGGAACTGAAGTTTTAATTGAATCAAATTGTGATTCTTTGGAAGAAGAACATAGTCCTTATGATAAATTTTGGAAGAATATTGTTACAGAAGCTTGAAAGAGTGATAAAATTGAAATTTCACTAAAATGTTTTTTATTGAAGGATTGGTGTAGGTTACACAATTCTGCACATTCAAAAGATAGTTGCATGATGTTTTTGGAAATAATTCACTAAATCAAAAGCCAATATTGTCTAGGACATGACAAGACCAAAAGGTCTAAACCAAAAATACATGGAGACATAAGTCAAGTTACATAGACCGAAAAAGGATAAGTTGAAAACTCTTAAGAATGGTAAGTTTCAAGTTATTAATGATCAAGCCTGGATTCTTAAATTTGATGGATCCAAATAAAAACAAGGAATTGGAATTGGATTTCAACTCATCAACCCACAAGCTAAATCTTTTCTTGTTGCTTATCAATTGTAATTTTAGTGTACTAACAATGTAGTTGAATATGAAGCCCTTATTCATGGATTGATGCTTGCAATCAAGAAGAAAGTCAAAATTCTTAAGGTGTTAGGTGAATCTGAATTGGTAGTTAAGAAAGTTTGAAAATATTACATTTCTCACTATAAGCGATTGTCCAATTACAGACATAGAGTGCAGAATCTAATAGAAAATTTTGATGCATTCAATATTACTCACATTCTAAGAAGATTTAATCAATACGCCGATGCTTTGGCTACTGTTGCCAGTGCTTTAGAACTTTTAGATGTTTGAAATTTGAAGAGATTCATAGTTGAGCTGGTACAGTTACCTTCGGTTCCTGATAATGTTACTAATTTATAGGTGTTTGAAGATGATCGACACATATTTTAATTCATAACTAACTTTAGTATCTTTGAAGAACAAATAATTGAAGAAATAGATCACCCTGATGGAGAAATTCAAGATGAAGAATTAGCTCAAGCTAAAGAAAATAATATTCTAAAAAGGATAATTGAGTTGGAACGACTATTTGATATTGATCAGATAGTTTGATAGACATATTTTCCTCAAGGTGATGGAGGGAAATCCAAATTATACAATTTACATACTAAAGAAGATCCTAAGAATGTGCTTATAGGAAAGGTTTGCACTGAAGAAGAGAAGAGAAATATCCCTCAGGAACTCAAAGATTATTGGAAGGTCATAGCATAGACATGTGAAGATTTAAAAGCTTAAGATACTTCCATTATCACACATACAATACCATTAAATGCACTTTTAGAACCACTAATTCAAAATCTAAAAAAATTTATTAGCCAGAATAATATTTCCTATCAGACATTCTACTTGGGTGGAAAATTTGGTACCCGTAAGGAAGGAGAATGGGGCTATACGATTTTGTGTAGATATTCAGAATCTTAACAAGGTGTCTGAAAAGATAATTATCCACTACCTTCACTAGAAGAAGTGTTATAAATAGTCAGTGGTTCACAGATGATGTCCTTTCTTTACGGATTCTCTGGATATAATCAAGTAATGGTAGCAAAGGAAGATTAGATGAAGACATTATTCACCACAAAGTGGGGAACTTTTTCTTACAAAAGGATACCATTTGGATTGATAAATGTTGGAGCCACATTTTAGAGACACACAGACTATGCTTTTTAAGAGTTGATAGGAAAATGTATTATTATTTACATGGATGGCCTGGCATTATTTTTCAAAGAATAAAGGAGATCATGTTCACTATTTTAGAGCAATATTACAAAAGTGTGAAACTTACGAAGTTTCATTAAATACTAAGAAATGTATTTTCAGGGTGACTGAAGTTAAAATTCTAGGATATATTATTTCTAAAAGAGGTATTTCAATAGACCTAGACAAAGTAAGTGCATTTCTCAAGTTACAACCCCTAGGAAGTAAAAAATAATTGAAATCATATTCCGGTAAGATCAATTTCATCTAAAAATTTATCACTAGATTCACCGAGATAGCAAAGCCACTCAATGATATGTTAAATAAAAATTAAAAAATAGAACGGAAAAATGAGGATAATCTTGCCTTCGAAAATATAAAAGCTACAATTATGGAAGCACTGGTACTAGTAAGTCCATATTATATTAAACCTTTTTACATTTACTCTTTTCCTTCTAGTCATACTTGTGTAGTAGTACTAACAAAGAATGGTGAGAACAAAGAAGAAAAGTCAATTTCTTTTATGAGTGCTCCATTTAAAGAAGTGGAGCTAAGATACACAGATGTTGAAAAGCAAGCCTTTTCTTTTGTCAAAGCAATACCAAAATTCAGGAATTACATCCTTAGGAATATAGTCAAAGCTATCATTCCAGATTCTACACCAAAATGTTGCTAACAAAGAGTGAGCTTAGAGAAAAGAGAGGAAAATGGGTTCCGATTTTGCAAGAATTTTATTTAGAAATTATACCCATGAAGTTGGTTCAAGGACAAGCTTTGGTCAAATCTATTGCAAAAATAGATCCACAAATCTCTATTCAATAGTACACTTTGGATGTAAAGGATGAAGAAGGGTGGTATTCAAATATATTGCATTATCTAGTCAGCCATACTTTCCTCGATCATATGTAAAGAAATCAAAGAAGATCTCTTAAGATAAAATCAAAAAGTTACATGATCAAAGGAGGAGCTCTATTCAAAATAAATCATGAAGGAATCTATTTAAGATGTTTGAATAGAACATAAGCAAATGAAGTGTTGCAGGAATTACACGATAAGTTTGGAATAGCTCACAGAGCAACTTTAGCTACTACACACCTAATTTTGAGAGCTAGTTATTACTAGCCAATGATTTTTTAAGATACATATGAACACATAAGACATTGCTATACATGTGAAACTGTGGTAGACAGAGGAATATTCAATGCTTAGCAATTACAACCAGTGATGGAAATGCACCTTTTCTCACAATGGGTACTAGATTTCATTGGAACTATTAATCCTCTGTCATTTGCAATTCTTAGGTTTATATTAACTACTATAGATTACACTACACCAAATGGACCAAAGCATGTCCTAGCAAACAGTGCACCATAGAGGTGGTAATCAAATTTTTAGAAGAAAATCTTATTACCAGATTTTTCCAAAGTACTGTACATGTTGGTATGTGATAATGGCCTTGTTTTTTTCCTTAAAGTTTTCCAATTGGGCATTTGAGTATGGTATAAAATTAAAATTTTCATCTAATTATTATTTGTAGTGAAATGGATTAGCAAAATCGTTAAATAAAAATCTGTTGGATATAATTAAAAAATTGGTTGAAAAGAATCCTAGAGAATGACATTATTTATTAAAATTCACCCTTTGGGTAGATCGTACTAGGAAGAAATCTACATTGGGAAATTTTCCTGACCACCTAGTTTATGGGGTAGACCCTATATTACCAATAAATTTGAAAATATCTACTTGGAAATTTTCCCAGGAATAGATTGGATTAGATGATCAAACTGAAGCCCAGTTGTTGAAATTAATACATTTATATGAAAAAAAGTACCTAAGCTATAGATAATTTTTCTAGGTATCAATCTGTGGTAAAATGATGGTTTGACAAAAGGGTTTGATTAAAAACATTTAGGATATCAGACTTAGTCCTATATTGGAACAAAGCCCATGAACGAAAAGGTGATCATGGTAATTTTGACAAGTTGTGAACAGGTCCTTATCAAATTTCTTAAATTTTAGGTGATACCACCTATAGGCTAAAGTCTTTGACTATTGAAGATATCCCATTTCCTATGAATGGACAGTTTCTGAAGCATTATTTCCAGTCATAGTTTTGTAAATAATTTTTTTTTGTAGATAGCTTTCGTTGTTGCTTTGTAAATAGTCGTTTGTTTCTTTTTTTTTTGTTTTCTCTTTAGGTGTTGCATCATTAGGCTATACAATGGTTAGTAGCATTCTAAGGTGAATAGGGTAATAAAACGTTAATTCTGGAAATTCGATCTAGATGTTTTGACTAGAAATAGTCCTTTAGTTATAAATAATTGGGCAATTGTTCAGTTTTTCTACTCTAGTTAGCATAAATCATTCGATTGATGTTGACCTACAAACACATAAATTTTAAAATATTCTACTGAAATTTGGGATAAAAGTTATTTTTATTGAGTGAAAAATTAAAAGGCTACTTTTGCTACCACTATATTTCCTAATCTAATAGTGGGCTTCATTGCTTGCAAGTTGAAAATGAGTTATCATTGAAATATAAAAAGAGATATTTTAAAAAATTCAACTCTTTAGGCTATCCAAATATATCTACCAGGGCTATAGATGCATGGCTAGCAGTAGAGCTATGTTTGGGGGAATTACACAGATAAACTTGTCAAAGCTATAGATGTCTAACTGGTAGCAAGGATCTATCCATGGTTGGATTAAAAGGGTATTTTCAAATTATGTTGGTCAATGCAAATAATTGCCATGCTTTATGTTTTTGGTAGTGGAAATAATCAATTGCACACACGTGAGCTCAGTAATACTTAATCTTGTATGCTAGCTGAAGTGAAAGTATAATGTCAGAATGAAGATCTAATTGTTTATAATTAGAGGACTAAAAAAATTTGAAACATGGTTATTAGATCCAAAATTGACTTTCTATTGTTCTCTTTAGTTTTGTTGGTTGCTAATTGTTCTGAGGTCTCATGACATGCCCCATTTTTCCCCTTGACAAAATGTGGACCCATTTTTTTTCATTTTCTTTCCTCTCACTTTCACTTGCATTGGCGTTGTGCTAGGGGTTGGTAAAATATAGGTTTTATTTTCAATTTACTTGGTCTCTTCTTAAGTCCTTGTTCTTTCCTAGATTCAATGTTACGGTCCTTGCATAGATTTTATTAGTCTATTGGAATCTCAAAATTGTTGCAGTTGCTTCAAAGATGTTGTATCTTCGATTGGTGCTAGTCCCACCTGGTAAGTCATTAGTTAGATGTTGTCAATCCCGCTGATCTTGCTCTTTTGTATTGGAGTTTGGTGGGTATGTGTAGGATCATCATGGAAAAAATAAGCCCTTAAGTGGCAAAAAATTCAGAAAAATTAGAGTTAGGCAAGTTGACGTAAAAATTTGAATAAGTTATCTATATTATTTCAAAAATATGTAAGAATAGAATCAGTAGCAAATTGAATGTAGTTTCTAAACTACTAGGTTTTTTTATAAAAAAAAAATCTATTTGGTGAAAATTTGAAATTTCAATGCAGTAGTACTTAAATTCCAGGGAAAAAATAAGAAGTAGGTGTCTATCTGACCACCCTAACCACAATAAAATGATAATATTTTTTTATAATATTTTAGAAATAAGTAGAGGACTCATGTCCAGATGTGATACATATTTTCTTGTAATTTTTTTCCAAGTAAATAATTAATTATGAATTTTTTATTACAACTTTTAAAAAATATAAAAACTCGTGTGTCTGACCACCTTAACTTGCTCAATACTTCATGAACTTCAATTTTTCTTTTTTTAATCCTATAGTATGTGAAGCATAGAATGTGATGCATGTTTTGGATTCAAAAAATGTGAGACCGTTTGAAAGCTATATATTTTTTCAATCTATATATTTTTTCAATCAACCTATCAATCAAGACTTTATTCATAATTCAAATAGAAATTGAATAATAATTATTTATTAAATTGAAAGTAATGCATAAATTATATTGGTGGAAAGGTGAGAATCTCCTTTATAAACCCTTTTCATTTCACCAAATTTTGGTAAAAAAAAAAATCATCAGACACATACCCTACAAATACCCATCATATTGCCACTTTTTGGTCCATCATGATCCTACACATACCTTGGTACTTTATTTTTTTTTTCTTTAATCAAAAAATCAAAAATCAGAGGTTCTATTATTAAATATTTGAATCACTTTTGATTTCTTTCGAACCCAGTTCCTAGTTTCTCTCTTTACTTTCGATTCTCTTTAAAGCTTGAAGGTAAATGTCCTGGTTCTGGGTAATATTTCCAAGGTTTGATACTGGATGTTGTCAATCTTGGTGATTGTAAATGATCATGTATCTTAAAGGATTTTTCCTTGCAAAAAGAAAAGTGACACAAGAGTGCCACATAAGCTTTACGCATCATCTTTTCCTCTAGTAGTGAACCTAGGTAGAAAAATTCATGAGGACTTAGCACATCTCCAACATAACTTGTGTCTTGAAAGCATTTCAACCACTTCCATTCCTGCTATAGAAAACATCCATCGAATTCTTGAAAGTGATGAAGGCATAGATGTTGTGAGACAAATTGTTGAGATATATATCAAAAACATGCTTCTTCCACATCTCAACCAACAAACACTGTGGTTAGCTGGGGAGGAACTTGAATTTCTCCCCCTTCAACCATAGAATCCATACCCACCTATACCACCCCTGAAGTTACAACAACCATGAAATAGGCTAGTAATGTGATGCCTTCCTTCGCTATTCCTACTAGTATCCCTAGTTCTTTCGTGGCATTGAATTTTCCATCCTCCACCATCTTCACCTCTATCAATGTTCCATTCACTTTTCCTACCACAACATACACTCCATCACCACTCTCTCTTCCACCCCATATGACTTAAATTGACCCCCTAATAGCACAACTCTTCCACACTATTTATTCCATGCAACAACAAATATCCACCATAAAACCAAATCCAAAATGCACTTCCCACCTATTATGTCTGCAGCAGTTCCTTATCTTTGGAAATATTAAGAACACTGATGCCACAAAGAATTGAGATGCCTGGGTTTGAGAAGTATGATGAGATAGGAGATCCTACTAATCATGTCAATGCCTATGTATTGATTTTGTTTTGGATGATAAACTGTTAGCTAAACTATTTCCTAGGACTTTAAAGGATACTACCTTGGAGTGGCTTTCCTCTTTATAAAATCATTCAATTCATTCATTTAATAAACTTGTTGATGCCTCCATAAGTCATTTCCAAGTACACATGAATCCCAAAAAGATAATAGCTGATTTGATGAGATGTAAAAAAAAGGAGATGAAAAGGTAATCAATTTCATTTCACGCTATCAGTCATTGTATGCTAAAATAGATGTCAAGGTTCTTGATTCGCATCTCCAAAAGATGTTTATTGAAAACTTACAAAGTCAAAT
This sequence comes from Sequoia sempervirens, assembly GCA_007258455.2. Taxonomy (NCBI): domain Eukaryota; kingdom Viridiplantae; phylum Streptophyta; class Pinopsida; order Cupressales; family Cupressaceae; genus Sequoia; species Sequoia sempervirens. The sequence continues at coordinate 12,416,090 of VDFB02256132.1, read as the reverse complement.
CCAGGATAAATTGACCATGATGAAATTTCCCTCTCTCATGCATTTGTGCACAACACTTTTTGACTATCACAATTCAATTAGTAGTTGTGATGCAAAGTCCACTTCTAGTCAAACTAAGAAATTTGAACAAAGCAACTAAAACAACTCACAAAATTTTAGAAAACCAAAAAAAATGTTCTTATAGTTCAACCCCCCTCCTCCACAACCAACTCAATCTATCAATAACTAAGTGGGAACTATTAAAACAGTGGTGCCCTTTACCTATTGGGACCCAAAGAGATAGTTCACCCCTTTGCCCGATACCCTCCATAACACAATGAATCAACTAATACAACAACAAATGATCACCTTGCCTAATATTAAACCACTTGATCCTACCAAGCCTTTACCCCCAATCTTTAAACCAAATTCTTATTTTCATTCTCATCGCCAAAATGGACATGACAAAGAACAGTGTAAGTGTCTCAAACACCTAGTGCAAGACCTGATTGATTATGGTCGTCTATCCATTGCAGGTGTCAATGATTAGGGAAATAATTCTATTGCCCCTCCCAATTAGAATTTCCAAATATTTTATGAACCTAATGCATAAACACAATATTTTATTTGTCAAAGCTAGTGAACCTTCAAACATGAATGTGATGAATGTTGATACAAATGATGAACAACATGATCTTACTCCAAATGTTACCCATGTTAATCCTATTGATGAAATGGTGGGTACAATAGATGTTATCCGTCGTAGGGGCCAAACTAAGAAATCTCTTGATATCACTTTTTCTCCTCAAGATATACTTAAAAATATTCCCAATGGTCCTCTTTATATAGTCAGTCGCATCTATGATAATCCCATAAATAGGATATGAATAGATCCTACCTGTGGTGAGAACGTGATCACAGAAGAATTTTTAGTATTACATTATCTTTATCAAGATGATTATGACAAACCCACAACATGGATAAAAGCACGTAATGGATTTGCATGCCCTATGATTGGATCAATCATACTCCCATTACAAATATGACCTAAAACATTGGACGTAACATTATCTATCATTCCACACTTGGATTAGTTTCGTCTGTGGCTAGGCCATCCTTGGCTTCACTCGATGAAATTTTTCCCTTCAGTCATTCACAAATGTTTGAAGTTTCCACTTAACAATGAGATATTCACTATACACCATATTGAATTTAATCCATTGTCTTCTAAAGGTAACTTTTCCTTGGAATATTTTTGGCTTGAACCCATGAAACCCATAACACTTCACAAGGATTTCTTTTTCATTTCCTATCAAAAATTCAAAGCCAAATGAATAGTCGAATTGTCTCTTTATAACATGTCCTTGTCCACTTTCGACACTCCTATCCTAGATGAGACAATGCTTCAACCTGAATCTAAGCCTGAACAAACATTAGAACCTCAAGAGTAACCAACCATAAATGCATCGACTTCATCATCTAAACAACCAAGAGGTAATGAAACCAATCCCATCAATCCCCCTCACATTAAACAAGTTTATAAAGCTAAAGAGAAAGTCATTGACCCATCTCTCTTAGTTCCTTCCATTTTTCCCCTTTGAGATCTTAGAAAAGGATCCTACAGTGGATCAACCCACTTTTACACCTACCCAACTTCAAAATAGAATCAAAAGAAACCAAGGCACTAGAGAGAGTAGGCATCATCATCATCTCCTTTCTCATTAGTTACATGATGAAGAAAGAAAAAAAAATCATAATCCACATTTGATAGAAGCAATGCATTATCACCACCCTCCTCCTCATGACCCACCACAAGCTAGTCTAATACAAAAATCACAATAAGAGATACAATCTCCTTCAGAGATAGTCATTCCTTCTCCTATTGTGATCAACCTAGACGACGATGAAGAAACAACAAACATCAATGATGAAATACATGATGAATTGAATACATTATTTTCCTTTTCTATGAGCTTCACTAAGATATCTCCTATCTAGAGTGATAAGCCTTACACTTCACCTAGTACGACCCTTGCTCTATCCCTCTCGCTAGTTGTTCACCTTTCGACCATTATTGGGAGGTGGATGACTTGTTAGATGGTTGACTTGCATTCACCTTACTAGTCTTTTACATTTTCTTTATTTTTTTTGCTTTTTCTTTTCTTTGATGTGAGTGCATGTGCATATTGTGATCCTCTATAATGTGTTATTTGAGGTTCTCTCTCTCTTCATGCAAATTCTTCTATTTTGTACCTTCATTGTTTTATATGCCATACATTGATTTCACTTTTAGCCTTTTGTTTTATGTTTTCCTTTTGGGGATAATGCAAAGCTTTGAGACACCCTATGTCTCTTCCATGTTGACCCAAAAGGTCCCTTTTCCTTTTCCTTTTCTTTTTCCTTTTTTCCTTTTCTTTTTCCTTTTCCTTTTCTTTTCTTGTGTTTTCCTTTGGGGGATGCCACAAGGCATTGAGACTAAAATGTCTCCTTCATGTTGACCCAAAAGGATTTCTTTTTCATTTCACCTTTTTCTTTACATTTTTCACTTTTGATTTATGTTTTCCTTTTGGGGATGACACAAAGAATTGAGATGTCTGATCTCTCTTCCATGTTAAACCAAAAGGGTTTTTTTTTTTTCCTTTTTATTTTTTGATCTCTTTGTGTCATTCTTCCAGTTCTATGTATTCAGGGAATGATGATAGTTTTGATCTCTTTCATAAAAAATTGTAGCGAAAAACATACTGACCCCAAATCGATAGATCCCTTATGTGTTTGGTGTTTTCCCTATTTTGGGCAACCTCTTTTCTTTTTATTTTTCTTTTACATGACACAACCTTACTGGAAAATATATGACATGGCATAGAGGCTTTCCAAGTAGGTTCTCATGTCTTATTTTATTTTTTTGCATTTTCATTCTCTACTTTAAAGTAATTTCTCATAGACCGGTGTGTAGCAATTCCTTTAAAGTGGGGGCATACATTGGCATTATTCATTATTCATTTTCCTTTTTCTTGGTTCTTAGTGTAGTCTTGTTACTTCACATGATGCATTTTCCATGTTGTGGATGACATTGGGTGTAGTTTCCTTCATAAGTGTGATCTATATTATATTACATTCCTCTTAGTGGCTTGATGCAATGCACTGCATCCCCTAAGTTGTGAATTTTCTATTCTTTGATTGGTCTTCTCTTGGATACATTAGACACAATGTTCCCTAAGTTATGGACCTCCCATGAACCAAACAAAACTCCTTTCAACATTTTTGCATTGAACATTTTAAATTTATGGCCACCTTGCATAACACAACTTGCATGCCTGTGGCACCATCCTGTTTGTTCATTAGTTCTAGGCATACGAAGCTTTGCATTACTCATGAAGTTCAAACTGACATTTTCCTTTGTGGCACCTTATTAAACTTATGAGGAGGTATAAATTTGATATGGTTGAGCGGGAAGCCCATTCCAAGGCATAACATTCCTCATAGCCACCTGCATGTTTGTGAGTACATACCAACCATGAGTGTATGTTTCTCACCTTTTGGGCCTTCTCACCTGATGTACAACCATGAGTTTATTTTTCCTAGAGTGAGTATGCATTTTTTTTTTTTGACAAACAACCTAAGATCTGATCCACAATAGGCTAGACAAATGATCGAAGCTTGATCTTACCTTTTTTTTCATCTTTCATCTTTTCTTTCATCTCTTTCACTTTCATGTGTGTTCTTTGTGTTCATGTTTAGTTTGCCATGGGATCTTCATCCTAGGGGCCTGATCATCCCTTTTGATTGTGGTTATCTTATCTTTTTAAGCATTAGTTCAATAGAACCCCTCTTGAGATGTGTTCCTCTACTTTAGTGCAAGTTTGAAGCAAGTTCATACTCTCACTAAAGTGGGGGCTAAATGTGGACACAAAAAAAGTGACCCTTCTACTTTTTTTTGGTTTTGTCCCTCCTCATGCTTAGTTTTCTTTATTTTTCCTTGATTTAATGTGGTAATCTGGCCTAGAAATTCACATTAGGTCTTGAATTCTTTGAATTATTAAGACTTTATGATGTCTTGTAAAGGTGTTGTGGGTATGTGTAGGATCATCATGGCAAAAATAAGCCCTTAAGTGGCAAAAAATTCAGAAAAATCAAAGTTAGACAACTTGATGTAAATTTTTTAATAGGTTATCTATATTATTTCAAAAATATGTAAGAATAGAATCTGTAGAAAATTGAATGTAGTTTCTAAACTACTAGGTTTGTTTAAAAAAATGTTAAATCTATTTGGTGAAAATTTGAAATTTCAATGTAGTAGTACTTAAATTTCAGGGAAAAAATAAGATGTAAGTGTCTGTCTGACCAACCTAACCACACTAAAATGATAATATTTTTTTATAAGATTTTAGATATAAGTAGAGGACTCATGTCTCGATGTGTTCATATTTTTTTGTAGTTTTTTTCCAAGTAAATAATTAATTATGAATTTTTTATTACAACTTTTAAAAAATATAAAAACTTGTATGTCTGACCACCTTAACTTGGTAAAAAATTTATGAAATTCAATTTTTCTTTTTTTTAATCCTATATTATGCGAAGCATAGAATGTGATGCATGTTTTGGATTCAAAAAATGTGATACTGTTTGAAAGCTATAGATTTTTTTCAATCAGCCTATCAATCAAGACTTTAGTCGTAATTCAAATAGAAAATGAATAATAATTACTTATTAAACTCCAAGTAAGGCATAATTTATATTGGTGGAAAGTTGAGAATCTCCTTTAAAAAATCTTTTTGTTTCATCAATTTTGGGTTAAAAAGAATTCATCAGCCACATACCCATCATATTGCCACTTTTTGGCCCATCATGACCCTGCACATACCCTTGTAAAACATTTTCACACTTTGCTATACTCTTCTTATTATAATTCATCTAAATATTCCCTTTTTATTCCTTACCAAGTATTATTTTAAAGTGTTGTAAAGTCTTGTAACAAAGTTTCACACTTTTCTAGGCTTGTCACCACTAATTACACCTTATTTATGTCTTATTTGGCCCCTTTATCCACTGATAGGTCTTAATTAAGTTTATTTTTTAATGTAAACCTGATAAATATCATTTAAGGAAACTCAATCCCTGACACCCATTCACATTCCTTGAGTGGGACCCATTCACCATTAGGGGTAGATGAGTCCCTCTTGGCACAAAATTAAATATAAATTTAAATTATTGGAAGGTTTATATTCATTAAAACCTAAGGTTAGCCTGTGATGTTGTATTTTTGGGAAATTAAGGCATAAGTGTGTATAAATATATGTTTCTCTCTCATTTTACCATCCATCAATTCATTCAAGCATTCACTCATTAAAGCATCATAGCATTCAAACATTCTAGCACTTTTCATTCAATCAAGCAATTATCAAGCATCTTGGAGCAGCCATTGACATAACTTCAGACTTCAACATCAATGTTTTAGTCTTGTAGGAATATTTGTCAAGGAGATAGGTGTTGAAAAGTGGTCAACAATTCATCAAATCCATTTAATTCAACAAAGACCTAATTAAAGTTTGAAGATATCCTTTTTCCCAATTTCTATAGATTTAGATCTGTCAACCCAGCAAGCAAAAAAGTACAAACCAAGACTCACAAAGTTGACTTTAGAATTTGTAGATTTCTATAGGTAGACTAATTCAAAATCTATGGTAAATTAGTCCCACTGCTAGGCCATAAAAAGTGTTTTATGAGGTTTTTAGTTCCTGGCACCCCAAAACCTGTTTCAGTAGATTTTATCAGAAACATGACTAATTCACCATCCATGGCGAATGAGTCCCAATGGGCATCAACAATGAATTTTGTAGCATTCCACAACCTTCCCAGATGTGCTTTCATCTTCTAGGTGCATGTCATTCAGTTTCATTAAGTTTTGTTTACATTTGTTTATGTTTTTAGTTCTTTTTGTCATATTATAGTGTGTTTTCAAACATCTCATATTTCTTAGTTTTACATTCATAACTAGTATTTCTTATTCATTTAGTTCATTTTATCTAGGCATATTACATCCATTTTACCTCTATCTTGAGTGTGGACATAGCGATTTGTACCCTATTTCCTTCCTTTTAGGTGAAAACCCTAAGAAGTGAAAGTGAACATTAGGGTTCCAAAACCCATGTTTATAGGTTTATAGTTTTAATATGTCATTTTCACCAAAATGAAACATATAAAAATTGAAACCCCAATATTTCACTTTAAGGTTTGAGAACTTTTTCAAAATGTATTCATTAGAAATTTGATGGGTAGTGAGGGTTTGATGGATTTTAACAAGGTATTTGATTAGAATACAACCTGAAAGGTAAGTCAATCCAACCTGGATTTGATCCTTTTAATTCTTGGAAATTGATTGGAATTGAATTACTCGAAATAACCTTATTAAACTATGTTCCCTAATCTAAAATTGCAAGTTTATGATAACTCGAAAATGGTATCAAAAATTCAAACAATAGATTTGAGAAAGGAAGAATTTTGTACACCTATTTGTAGTGTAAAAAAATGTCATCGTTTATATTTTCAAACTTGATTTGGGAATGATTAACATTAAAATGGACCTAATATCACCTTGATCTAGTGTTGTAATGTGTTCACATTCACATTGGATTTAGGGCCCTTTTAAGCTTAATAGACCTAATTTTCCTTAATTTAATATTGTAAATTAAATTTATTTATACTTTCACATTGAATTTTGGGCCATCTTGCATTTATGACCTTCATATCATTATTAATAGGCCCCTAAGACCCCATATTATGCATCTTGAGGCTTGTTTCAACCAAAATGTCAACAAGATGAATAAATATACTTAATTTGTCAACTCGTTGACATTTCCTCCACCTAAAAAAGCTTGGTGGGACCCATACGCCACCTTTGGTAAATGAGTCCCATCCAAATGGGACCTATATGCCACAAGTGGCATATGAGTCCCATTTGGCCCCTTTTTAGGGTTTTGACCAAGAAATCAAGGTTTTAAGTTCAAATTTTATGAATGTTGGCCAAGTTCAAATCTAATAAATTGTAAATTGGATGGATTTCCTATATAAAAAAGGTCTCAAATCATTATTTACATAAGCCTTCATGATATCAACATAAGCTATCTATAACTAAGGGAAAAATTTATTTTAGTTGATTAGAGCATAATAAACCAAACCCAAAGTAAATAATGAAGTACATAGGAGAAAAACATGAAAAAAAAAAAAGGAAAGAGTTTACCAAAAGTCTTCAACCTTCATGATTGACCTACATTACACCCTCTCTATCTATTGAAATATGTAGTTTTCCCTCATATTTTGATGAGCAATCTATGACTATGCCAAGACCAAAGAAAATGTTTTAGGATTTGAGGACAAAATGCAACACTATGAAACTATGCAACTAGTAAGCAAAGACTAAAGTATTCCTAAAGAATGCCAAAATGCCAAGAGATGTGAAGAGTTCCTAAAACAAAATTGCATGAGATGTCAAAATGAGAGAAAAATTTCCATTTTATAGAAAATGCAATTTTGGATGAATGGACAAGATTAAAAGGTGAAAAATGCCTTAGAATCAATGGACAAAATTTAATATGAAAACCCACAATTAGGGTTAGGGAAACATTATGGTGAATTTAAAATGAGTGGACAAGATTTGATTTGAGAAAATCAATTCAAGGGTTGACAATGCATGTGACAAGGAGATAAGATTGGCACATAAAAAGAGGGAGCTGGAAAATCAAGTAATATTAGAAATTACTTGATTTATGGAGGAAAATGCTATTTTAAATTAAAAATTAATTTAATTCAAAAAGGTGGGGTCATGTGACAATAAATAATTAATTTGAATTATTTACTAAAAGAGGGAAAATTAGAAAGTGGGACCATTTTGAATAAATGTCTTTAGTTAAAATGGGGAAAATGCCAAGGTGGATAATAATTAAATAAATTAAAGAATTTATTTAATTATGAGAAGACATTATAAATTATTGATGCATTTAAATAAACAAATAGAATTTATTTATTTAAATAATCAAGAAGAATTAATCCACAAAGATAATTAAATAAATTTAAGAATTTATTTAATTACAGAAAGACATTAGAGAATTAGTGACTCATATAAATAAATAAATAAAATTTATTTATTTAAATAATCAAGAGGAATAAAAGACATGAATTAATTAAATAATTATGAACCATTTAATTTATAGTTGAAAGTGTACCAAACGACATAATTAAACAATTTAATTATGCTAGGAGGAAAGTGGTGAAAATAGAGCTTGCAAGCCTAAGTGATTTTTATGTGTCTACATTTTTCCCCTCTTTGTCATAATGCAGCTTAACACATTGTGACAAAGAAAATTTTGTAAGAAACATGCCCCAATGAAGGTATGGAATATCTATGCCCCCTTAGGGAAATTTTCAAATTTTGACCCGGTGACAGAAAAATTTGGAAAATGTCCCAACAAGTTAGTTTGATGACTAGAAAAGCGATGGTGCAAGCAGTTTTATATTTTGACATGTTTAAAGAAGTCAACAGGCCAGTCAAAGTTGGTCAAAAGAGCCTCCAGTAATAAAATATTTGAAGAAAATCCCATTTTGACCCTATAAATAGGTTGAAAATGGGTAAAAGTCAATTCATTTTCACTTTCACACTTGTCAATTTGGAGAGCTCAAAGCTAGAAGACTACATGCAAAGATGGTGATTCCAATTATAGAGCACCATAGATACATCATCTAGACCTTCTGACAACCAGAGGGTGCAAAGGCACCGGTAAGTACAACTTGCCCACTTTGTCAATTTATCATTTTTTGTACTTTTTTTGGGCTTTTAGGAAGGTCAATGAATGTGTTGCGACGCAAATGTGTTCACATAAGTCACATTCATGGTCGTGTTCGATGCATTTGATGTGTCATGATGTAAACATGACATGTCTATTAGGTTTTCAATCAAGTGTGATGCATTTTCCAATTATCAAGATGCATTCTCAATACTGCAACACAAGTGATATGTATAGCGATGCATTCAAAAGATTGTAACACAGATGTGAAGCCAAACGACACATTTGATTTGTCAATGACGCATTTGATAGAATAAAATGCAAGTGATTGAAGATGATGCATTTGTAGGTCAAAATGACACAAGTGCCATAGTGCAATGCAAATACTGGATGAAACGACACAAACGCCAAACTGTGATGCAAATGAAGTGAACACGACGCATTTGACTTTTGACCAGGGTTGACTAGAGTTGACGTAGTTTTAGGTTCACTTTTTACTTATGTTTAATTAGATAGATGGCAATAATGATGTTTTTACAAATTCCTTTCAAAGCATAAGATTAACTTTGTAGGGTCCTATGCCGATATGTCTCGGTTGGATCCAGAGCTTGTTTTGATTCCTATGATTTTGCTTTATGGCTTCTAAGTCTTCTACATATACTTGTTTGTGTTGGTCCCTTTGTATGAATGGTTTGAAGGGGTTACATGAAGAGGATGGCATGTTCATGTCACTGAAAGGAATGATAAAGGATGTGTCTTGGTTCATATTTTGATTCATGTCATTGGAAAAGATGTGATTGTTGATGTCTTGTCCAAAATTAGCCATTTTTCTTCTTTTTCTTTGAAGCCTAGTCTCAACCATATAAAGGAATGAAAATGACAACTAGATGATGACACTATGTTTTTGAGATTTTTAAACAAGGAATGCAAATGCAAACTATGTTTTTGGAATTTTGGTAATAAGGAATACAATATGACAATGTTGTCTAAGGGGAAGGACTAATGCAAAAGGAAAATGAAGACTAAGTTATGACACTATCTTTTTTTGATTTTTTGGGAATAAGGTCTGAAAAATGAGGCCTAAGGTATGCAAATGCAAGGTTTAAATGATGATGGACTTTTGGAAAAAGGTTTACTCAACCACTCAAAGCTAGATCTATGTCTTAATTTTGAAATATCACAAAACTTGTTTGAAGGGCTAAATGAAAATGACAAGATGAAAAAGTAAAGTTTCCTAATTGGACTTATGAGTTGGAAAGGTCTCACAAGAGTACTATGACTAAGGGAAATAGTGATGACTAAGTCCAAAGACAACCTACTCTTGAAGGAAATGATTTTGCAAAGTATGGTATGGTTTCCTAATCAAAAATTTGCAAATAAAATGAGGATCTAAAGACTGATTTATGACTAAAAATGAAGATGATGGACTTATAAAGGTGCAACTAAAGATTTTGCAAGTTTGGACCCATGGGTAAACGCAAGCTAAAGATGCAAATGATGGAAGATTTCAACAATTTTTTTCTTGGATTTTGACAGACACTGCAGGAAAAAGATGTTTGGTATCAGATTAGACAATTTTGCTCTCGAGTTTTGGACTGTGACAATGTTTTTGTTTTTTTCAGGAAAATGCATCATTCTAGGTCATAGATGCATTGTAGTTTTGCAAATGCGTCACAGTTTCAGTGAATGCAGCTCTAGAGATAGCAGACATGGTTTAGTAAAGCAATTGCAACGTTTTGTTAAGCAAATGGGGTTCAGGATAGGAAAATGTGTCGCATAGAGTAGTGAATGCGGCTTATAAGAGTGAATGCATTTTAGAAAGCATCAAATGTGACATAGACTGGCGAATGTGTTGTGACAAATGCATTGCATGAAGAATAAGTCTAGTTTGCAATTCTTGGAAAAATTTGGAATTATTTGAAGTTGAATGATTGTTTTCATATCTGTGAAATGGTGTTTGTTTGTTTGATGTCTGAGGAAACACTTGACAAACACAATATTTTTTTTGAACATGCACAAAGAAGATAAGTACAACCCTAGGTTAGGCAAGGACTATATTTGCTAGATTCCACTTGGGTTTCCCCAACTACACTTATTCTTAGCAGATGAATCTAGAAGCTTGGCCACACAGACTCCCCCTTACATTGCACTCACTTATTAGGTCAACCAAGCTTCCAACCCCCGTAAAACTCCCATGGTAGGCTGATCACCTCTACTAAGAACTATGAGAATGTGGATGCCTTCATAATGACTGTTGTTGCACTAGCAAATAGATGGGATTGTTTCCACTACAAAAAGTGGTTCTAGTGAATACTTGGGGGCACAACACCTCACAAGCGTATATATAAAGCCACTTAAGGATTTAACCTATCTACTAGGGGCTCTTATACCTTTAAAAGAAAAGGTAGGTAACCATTTTCAAAAGGAACTACATGGCTAAGGTTTACATACTGTGAGGACTTGAAAATTTAGAATCATCCTTTTATATACTGGCCCAAGTGAAAAATTAGTTGGAGTCATTCCCTCTTTCGAGGTAGGCCCCTCTAAGGCTCAAAAACATAAAATAGATTGGTTTAGTTTTCTGATCACCTAGTTTGCACAAGGTGAGAGCAAAATCACCTACCACCTTCAAGCATAATCAAGCAAAGTTATTTAACCTCTTAAATCAAAGTGATACAAGAAAATGTTCTTTTTAAAGCACCAAAGAAAGTGTTTTCTAATCTAAAACAAACACAAGATGTTTCAAAATAACATGCTTAGAAATTTGAATCTACAAAACCACTTGTTAGTAGTCTAAAAAGATACCTTGGAACCATGAAAATTCAAAGCCACATGTTGCAACAACATATTAGTAACAAGTAAAACCTCTAAACTACTAACTTGAAATAAGAAATATGAAAAATTCTGAAAAAAATTGGAAACAAAAAATTACTAGACAAATGTGTCACAATAGAGCGAATGCGTCATTCTGCACAACAAATATGACTTGGATATGTATACTAGAATCTGATAGGCGAATGCAACATTATGCATATTGAATGTGTCGTAGCCTTCAAATGCACTATTCAGGATCTCAGATGTGTCGTAGCAGAACAAATGCAACTTTATGTCATTTGAATGCGTCTTGGGATGGTGGATGCGTCACTCTACACAAAAAATGAGTTGTGATAGAATGTTTGTGGCTCATAAAATATGAATGCGGTGTTTGGTACATGCACCTACAAAAACACAAAAATTCATATGAAAATATGCAAAAAATGTGATTTTGGCGTCAGTTTCACCAATGTAACTAAGGGAAAAATCTAGATTAACTGATTAGAGCATAATAAACCAAACCCAAAGTAAATAATGAAGTACATAGGAGAAAAACATGAAAACAAAAGTAAAGAGTTTACCAAAATTCTTCAACCTCCATGATTGACCTACATTACACCCTCTCTATTTGCTGCAATATGTAGTTTTCCCTTAGATTTTGATGAGCAACCTATGGCTATGCCAAGACCAAAGCAAATGTTGAAGGATTTGAGGACAAAATTCAACACTATGCAAGTATGCAACTAGTAAGAAAAGACAAAATTATGCCTAAAGTATGCCTAAAGTATGCCAAAATGCCAAGAGATGTGAAGAGTATCTAAAACAAGATTTGCATGAGATGTTGACCAAAATGAGAGCAAACTTGCCATTTTATAGAAAATGCAATTTTGGATGAATGGCCAAGATTAAAAGTTGACAAATGCCCTAGAATCAATAGACAAGATTCAATATGACTACCCACAACTAGGGTTAGGGCAACATTAGGGTGAATTTAAAATGAGTGGACAAGATTTGATTTGAAAAAATCAAATAAAGGGTTGACAATGCATGTGACAAGGAGATAAGATTGGCATAGAAAAAGAGGGAGCTGGAAAATAAAATAATATTAGAAATTACTTGATTTATGGAGGAAAATACTATTTTGAATTAAAAATTAATTTAATTCAAAAAGGTGGGGTCATGTGACAATAAATAATTAATTTGAATTATTTACTAAAAGAGGGAAAATTAGAAAGTGGGACCATTTTAAATAAATGTCTTTATTTAAAATGGGGAAACTGCCAAGGTGGATAATAATTAAACAAATTAAAGAATTTATTTAATTATGAGAAGACATTACAAATTAGTGACGTATTTAAATAAATAAATAGAATTTATTTATTTAAATAATCAAGAGGAATAAAATGCATGAATTAATAAAATAATTATGAATTATTTAATTAATAGTTGAAAGTGGACCAAAGGACATAATTTAACATTTTAATTATGCTAGGAGGAAAGTGGCAAAAATAGAGCTTGCAGGCCTAGGTCATTTTTATGTGTCTACATTATCAATAGTTAAGCATTCCAAGACTACACAAGATCATCAAGAGAGATTACAAGAGAATTTCTAAGGCATTCAAGGGAATAATTCTTCATCATTTTTTGCAACAATTCAAGATCCATCATCATGTCAATATCATTAAGAATTAATCATGTTGTTGAGCTAGTGTTGTAATGGACCATGGAAGATCCATTTCAAAGCATTGTTTCATATCCAAATTTAAGATGAAGATCTACATTCTACATGGCCACTACATGTTCAATTGTTGATTTGCATCTCAAGACATCATTCAAGGTATCATTTTCCATGTTTCACATTCTTATTTGATTATCTCATCATTTGTTTAATTACCTAAAAGGGATTTGACCAAGGCAAACCCCTATTCCCTAACAATCAACAAGTTTCTCTCTCTCTACATATATGTTTGTAGATCTAGGTATCTTCAAGCTTGACAAATCTTTGAAGATTAGGTTTCAAGGTTGAAGAAAGTCATCAATTGGTCACAATGTTGTCATCTACACAAAAACTCACCTATAGGTTGAAAATTAGGGTTTTGGATCTGAAAAAATAGTGTGGAAGGAAGAGTAGAGCTTGGAGACATGGTTTAGATCTTAACCCTCTAGAAAAGAAGAGTGAGATTGATATGCTACTTGTGGCATATGAGTCCTAGTACAGGGATTTTTTCATATTTTAGGAGATTTAGACACACCACTATTAGATTCTTATTTCCACCTAGAAACCCCAGTCTGGGACTAAATCACCCAGACCGGCGTATGATTCCGAGTGGGAATTAAACACTAGGCTTTCAAGGTTTTGAAGCTTTTCTAGCCTCATTCTTAGTTTGTTATTCTATATTTTAGTTCCATTTCCTAGGTCATTTAGTTAGGTTTTGCATAGTACTTTACATGTCATTTACATTTCTTGTCTTTCTAAGCCCTAGCATGGTGGTGAACCATCTTATTATCTTTAATCACACCCTAAGACATCCGTATTATAGACCTTTTTCCCCTAATTCATCATTGGATTGAGATCTATAAGGTTTCCATGAATGAGAGTGTAGAAGATTGTTGTTCTATGTCCTAAACCATAGAAAACGACAATTTTCTTCCTTTTATTTTGGTGAACTTACATTTGGAACATCTTAATTCTTATTTGGAATGCATCATCCTAGATGTAGCTTGCATTAGCATTGCATTATATTTTGCATTAGTTATTTTGGATCTAAGGTTTCTAAATATTGCATTAGTGAAAGTGCATACAGGTTGCTTTTTTGCATCTTGCATCATTGAATTTCATCTGAAATCTATATTTTCACTTAGCCTAGACATCATATTAATCAGAAAGCATAACATTCATAAAATATTTGTTGAAAAATGTGCAAAAACTGTAATTTGGTACTCATATGTCCCTCTAGGTGATTTAGTCCCAGTACACGTTATTTTTCCTAATTTCTAAGATTTTTGTGTTGTGCATTTTCTAGCATTTAAACCCTTGAAAAACCCTGCCTGTGACTCAGAAACCCCTCTAAGTGAATCAGTCCTAGATCAGCCCTAAAACTACCTTTTATAGCATTGAAAACCTTGTTTCTGCACTTTTGTTTTTTGTTATTAGTTATCTCTTTCAATTGGCCGGGTTTTTGTTACATGCATTTCATTAGATCTAGCTTAATTAGGTTCATTTCATACATCAAGCTTAATTCCAAACTTTCATTTATAACATTTCACTTTCAGATTATTGCATAGTGTAATCAGTAAATTATCATGTTCAAAATCTAAAAATTGCATTATCCTTTTGCATGTTTTCTTTATCATTGTTGCATTTGAACTTTGTAGGACAATCATTACATCATTTTTTCATTGAAAAAAACAATGGTTATTATGCTTCATGTTCTATTTTCAAATCTTGTTGAGTGTTATAAGAAATTTTTGTTAAGTGCATATAAATATGAAGTCTTTTATCCTCTCTTCTTGTTTGTCATTGATGCCTCTCCTAGTATCCCTTCTATGACAAAGGTTAGTTTGGTGAAAGAGAATACATCCTTGGTTCATCATAATAATCATATTTTTTGTTCTCCTAACATCTCTCCTAGTTGTGAAAAAGATATTTTGGTGTTAGAAGAACCATTCAATGAAAGTTTTGAGAACCCTAGTTATTTGTATCCTCCTACCTCTCCTATTAGCCAAGACATTACTAAACAAGAGGAAATAACAATATGTAATCATGATGATCACGTAACACATCAAGAGACCATTGAAACCTACCTTTATAACACTTCAATTAGTCTACATTCAAATCAGCTTACCCTCTTTTGATAATGATGAGGACATGTTGGTGTTAGAAGATCCAATGATTAAAAGTTATAACATTATTTATATCCTTCCTAATGTCCCTAACATTTGGAAAGATCTATTTGAAAAAAAGGATTCAATCATTCATAAGCATAACAATGATAGTTATCCTTCCCTTGATTCCTCTCCTATTTGTGATGAAGTTACTTTACAAGATGTAATCACGGTATGTGATCAACGTCTTAAAATCTCTCCTACTAGGGTAAAGGTTAGGGAACAAGAGAATGGGGACTTAGCAAACAAGAATGAAATCATGGACATGCATAGCAATCAAATTGGAACTTCTCCTAATATCTCTACTATTGGTAAAGAAGAAACTTTGATATCATAAGATCAAAGCAATAAGACCCATGATAATCTTAGTTTCCCCTCTTCCCATAGGAAAACATTATTGAACAAGAGACTGCTACCATTCATAAACAAGAAAATTCAACCATTGATCATTCCCCTAATTGTAATGAAGTCATTTTAGAAGAACCAACCTTTGAATGTCATGGAAATATAGCTTGTAGTTCTCCTAAAAACTCTCCTCCCATGGAGAATATCATGGTGCAATAAAATGATAACATTGATAATAGTGAGATAGTTTCCTTAGATGAAGATGATGAAGTAACATTAGACTCCCCTTAACTCAGGAAGGGTAATATTATTCAACCTCAACTCATCCTTTACCCACCCTCACAAAAAACTCAAGTTCAAAACAAATCTAAACTTATCCTTTACGCACCAAAGAATAATGTTTCACAACAACCTAGTTATAACACCATTTCTCATACATATAACACTAAAAACAATATGTGACTAAGACAAATGCCTTCAACATCCCTCCTATTACCAAACCCTTTCCTACCTAACCCTATCTTACCCGGTCCTCCTCATCTGCCTCAACAATTTAGAAAGGAGTATGATCTTGTTGAAAAACTAAAGGATACTCCTGCTAAGATATCATTATGGGGCCTTATTCAAGCCTCCCCTCATAATCATAACATGATTCAAAATACTTTATAAAAAGTTCCTATCCATTCTAATGCACAATAGAATGACATAGTAGCCAAGATTAAAGGAATAAATGCTAACATTGTTTTCCACCAAAGTGAGCTCCCTCCTTCGGAAGTAAAAAAAATAATGATGCTTTCATGGTAATAGCTATCTATAATAGGTTTGGAACAAATAAAAACCTTGCTGACAATGACTTAGCCCTTAATGTGTGTAGTGTGACCCTTTTGGATAGACTTGGCATGGATAAATCAAAAAATCAACCCGACTCTTTATCTATTAATGTATTTGACAATGTGGGAAAACAACCACTCAATGTGATCACTATTCCTATTATAACTAAAAAGGCCACGTTATAAACACCGATCCATGTTATATCTCATGATCTTTCATATAATCTTATCTTAGGAAGGCTATGGATTCATGCAATGAATGGGGTGCCTTCTACCCTTCATCATAAAATGAAATACATCTACAATAACAAAGTGTACACAATTGAAGCCGACCATGAACCAAATAGTTGTTTGAACATTGAGAATGGTGAAGAAAATCCTTTGAAAACATTGACACCAACTACACAAGTAGAACATGTGCAAGAAAAGGACAAAGAAAAATGCCTTGATGAAGTCACAAAACTATTAGAAAACAATTGGGGTTCCTTAGTCTTCAAACCAACATTCATGGGAGAATACAAAATCATAAGCCAAGATTCTAAAAGTGGAGAATAAAAAGTGATAATGTCAACACAAAATTTGGAAGACCCTTCAAAAGCATCCACCTCAACCATTTTAAAAGAAGAAATAAATAAGACAACAAAATTTTACAAAACTGACTATGAACAATCACCAAATCCAAAAGAAATGAAAAATCTTTATGGAAAAATTTATGAACTTATGAAACAACTTGGATAGAGTGGAAAAGGATGTGATACTAGAGAAGAAGGTATTTGTGTCCCTATAGAGCCTCATACATAAGAAAATACTAGTTGTCTTTGTTATTGTACCTCGAAAGAAACAAGCAAGCCTTCACTCAATATCAACACTCTTACAAAAGATTCCTCTAAGCCAACTTTAACATTACTGTATCTTGAATTGATAAACACTTGTGGTATTTATTATTATCCTTTGAAATAAATGAAAGGAATAGAGAAATCCTCACTTAATGTCACTGTCATCACGCAAAATACTAATGATTTTAATTTATTAGATTTTACACCTTCCTTTAAAGAAGAGTACACAATATCGCAATCTAGAGAGTCTTCCATAGGTATGACATCTTTTACTAATCAAGAGACATCTTTGTCACAAAATAAATTAACATCTACTTTTGATCAAGAGGGTATCTTGTCGAGATTCCTCCAAGATTGTTTGATATCTCTCCTTCCAAGAACACCAAAGAAATTATACTACAAGTGTTCATTTTGTGCATGTCATACAGTTCATGGTCATTCTACTAATGAATGTAAGGATTTAAGCGACAAAGTCCAACATATTAAGGAGTGTGGTGCTCTTCCTTATGTTGGGTCACCCAATTCCTCTAATTGATACTGATTTTCACTCTAGCATGTTTTTCATCAATCTTCTTGTCTCATCCTTGTCCTACACTATGTGGGGGAAAGGGGTTAAGTAGCCTTTTCCTTGTATGTCACTTTTTGTTAGTCTCTTTTGGCTCTTTGACCACCTTTCATGTACATATAAAATCAATCTTGGGATGTGGATGATGGGTATGTGTAGGGTATGTGGTTGATGACATTTTTTTTACCCAAAATTGATGAAACGAAAAGGGTTTTTAAAGGAGATTCTCAACATTCCACCAATATAAATTATGCTTAACCTTGAATTTAATAAATCATTATTATTCATTTTCTATTTGAATTATGACTAAAGTCCTGATTGATAGGATGATTGAAAAGAATCTATAGCTTTCAAAAGATATCACATTTTTTGAATCCAAAATATGTGTCACATTCTATGCTTCTCATACTATAGGATTAAAAAAAAAAAAATTTAATTTCATGAAGTTTTGACCAAGTTAAGGTGGTCAGACATACAAGTTTTTATATTTTTTAAAAGTTGTAATAAAAAAATCATAATTAATTATTTTCTTGGAAAAAAATTACAAAAAAATATGCATCACATTGGGACATGAGTCCTCTACTTATATTTAAAATATTATAAAAAATAATTATCATTTTA
Source organism: Sequoia sempervirens (assembly GCA_007258455.2). NCBI lineage: Eukaryota > Viridiplantae > Streptophyta > Pinopsida > Cupressales > Cupressaceae > Sequoia > Sequoia sempervirens. Next base: position 12,397,438 of record VDFB02256132.1, on the reverse strand, counting down.
TTGTGGTTAGGCTGGTCAAACAGACACATACTTCTTATTTTTTCCCTGAAATTTAAGTGCTACTACATTGAAATTTAAAATTTTCACCAAATAGATTTTTTTTTTAATAAAACTAGTAGTTCAGAAACTACAGTCAATTTGCTATAGATTCTATTCTTACATCATTTTGAAATAATATAGATAACTTATTCAAATTTTTACGTCAAGTTTCCTATCTTTGATTTTTCTAGATTTTTTTCCACTTAAGGGCCTATTTTTTCCATGATGATCCTACACATAGCCTGATATGCCTTAAGTTAGCTCACATGTGACATAATGAGTTATATATTTTGGGAAAAACCCCTTCGCTTTTCGTGATGTAGCTTATTGGAAACATATGAATTGGCATAGGGCTTTCCAAATAAGCTCTTATGTATTATTTTTTAAAAGAAATTTCTCACAGCAATGGTGTTAGCAGCCGCTTTAAAGTTGGGGCATACATCGACACTCACATTTCATTGTATTATTTTCTTTCTTCTATCGATACATCATTTTCTTGGTGGTGTCATTGGGCTTGATATCCTCCGAGAGAATGATACTTCTTTGATTTGTCCTCTCTTGGAGACATTAGGCATAATGCTTCCTAAGAAGAGACCTTACATGAACTAAGTAAAATCCCTTTGAATGTACTTTACACTACGTTTCATCTACAATATCCATTATATGGCTGCCTTTCATAACACACTTTTCTTGCCTATGGAGCCATCTTGTTTGTTCATCAGCTTCAAGCATACAAAGCTTTACTTACCTCATGAAGCTCAAAGTTCATTGTTATGTAGTGCCTTTTCAAAGTTAGTAGAAGGTATAGCTTTGGTATGGTTAGCATATGATGAGAAGCCTAAACGTGGGCATGACATTCTCATGATATGGTGAGAAGCTGATACAGAGGCATGACTTTCTCACTAAGCCACCATTTTTGCATACTCACCTAGTGGACAACCTAAAGTTTTGTTGCCTCAGAGAGAGTGTGCACTTTTGGACAAACAACTTAGATATAACCCAAATTGTATTGGACAAATGGTTGAGGCTTGATCCACCTCTTCTTATTTTTACTTGTTTTTTGTTGTTCTTTATCATTGACATTGAATATTTGAGTATCTTGTTTTGTTGCATGTCATACACCTTGTGCATGTCCTTTTGTGCTCATGTTAGTTTGACATAGGATCTACTATCTTGGGGCTTGAACACCCCCTTGATCTTTTTTATCCTAGACCATCCATATTGGTACACTTGAACCCCTCATGAATGTCTACTCTAGTGTTAGTTTGAAGCAAGCTCCTCTTCTCACTAAAGTGGGGGCTGATGGAATCCTCAAAAAATTTCTTGTTCCATCTTAAACCCTTATTGCATTTGGATGTAGGGTTTTTATCTTGAGGGTTTAGGGTTTTATTCTTTATGAATGCTCACAAGGCTCTATTTGATCATTGTCTCTTTTTTACTCATTTCCAATCATTTTAAAACATCTAATATTATTTATTGTCATCGAGTGACAGGCCCCTCTCATGTCTATGTATGAAGCACTTGTCTCTTATAGGGTTAAGTAGGGGATCTTTTGGCCTTTAAATAATTTGTATTTCATGATTTGAAATGTCTTTCACTTATTATTCTCATGTTGTCCTAGAGAAGTCCCCTTTTTAGAACAAATTTAGTACACATGCTCAAAGTTTCCATGTTATTCCCGATGGGCCTCATAACTTTATCACTCATTGCTAATTTATTCATAGGTTCACACCTTGAATTAGCGACGAGAAATGGAACAATGTTTTCTTTGAGATCACTCATCACTAATGGCTTTTGAGCATTCAAATTTGTAATAGCAATGAGCGATGCTTCTGGCCTTGTGTTCTTATCACTCATCGCAGATGGTCATAAAAAGATAAACTTGAATTAGTGATGAGCGATACGATGTAATTTCCTTTATATCGTGTGATCACAAATATGTTTTAAATGTAAAACCCACATTAGAAATATGCGATGGACCTTATAAATGTTGTAAATCTTCTCATCACTAATTACTTGCAAATATATGAGGAGAATTAGCGATGAATGAATGTCGTATGTTATATCGCTCATCGCAAATTCATTTCAGAACTTGAGTTCTGAATTTGTGATAAGCAATGGTGTCCTCTAAAGGGTTTTTTATTTTTCTAATTTGATATGACCCTATGAGCGATGTATTTTGTCCCATTTATTTTTACGCAGGTGCACATGTCTAAATATGATGCCTCCACAACTTCTCCCATCGCCGATAGGATCATAGGCGTAAATTTTGAATTAGTGATGTGCGATGGAGGGATGAATGTGACCAAAGGGCGGGACATAGAACCATGGGCTTAAGATCATCACAGGGATGTTTACATTGTTGATGGAGCTGGGAAAGGATGAAGTAAATTAGTGACAAGCAATGACTACTTCATGAAGGGACAACATGGAAATATCCTGGGGATGCTATGTAAATTAAAAAGGAAAATAGTGAAAGGACTGGAGAACTGTTGATAAATTTTTAATGCATGATGATCCAATGGATTGAAAATCATCACATGAATAATTTCATTGCTAACTACACCCTAAAATTTGGGGAGCATCAACGATGAAGCGATGAAATGTATAAAGTTTCTTTTTAAGAAAAACTGGTCTTGTGTACTTCGTTGATATTAATGAAAAGCACAGATTAGGTTGGTGATACATGTTGATTCACATATCATAACAATTGAGCTAGCATCACTATTTTCTATGAGAAAGTTTCTAAGTGAATAAAAAAAAAATGGATCATATCACCATGGATGAAGTTTTAAATGCTTTAAAATCAATGGCTTAGATTCAATGCTGAGTTGTTAAGTTATCAACTCTCTCATGTGAGGAACTCTTGAATCATTAATTTTGCATGCTTCAAACTGCTTATTTAATACATATTGCTTGATGATCATATTTGTAATAATTTAGTATGCAGTAAATGAGAGGTGTGGGTTAGTAAGGAATTGTGCAATTATTGATTATCTTAGAGTCATGAAATAGACATTCTTGTCCTAGGCAAGTGGGTCTATCGTGATGGTTCGAGAGTCTAAGAAGCTGATTTTGTTTGAGTTTGAGGAAGATGCTTTTGAGGATGAAAGTGGAACACAAGGAGCTCCTGATACAGCAAAAGGAAGAATAAGACTTGGGAAAATCAAGGATTATAGTGACAAGGAAAATGACCATCCATGAGAGCAGATAGTTTTAGAAGAATTAGTCAAATATAGAGAGAAGAGGATGGTGGAATATGAAAGAAGGCAAGGAGAGAGAGTGAGCACTGTAAGTTTTATCCAAAAGGATGCATTTCTCCATATGAAGTTTCTAATAACCCTTGAGACAGTGAAGGTGACACTAATCCAAAGGATGATTATTATCCCCTTTCCCTGGTACTATCAAGGAATTCTGACAAGGAGGTGGTGATTGTTTCTCTAGTCCCACCACGAGCCAAACGTGGGCGAGTATCCTTTAAGGTTGATGACTCAGAGCAATGACTACACCCTATTTTTTTTTTTGATGAAACCATGCCCTTTTTGTTATAATTTTCCTATTCATCACTCATGTGATTTCTTGTTTCTTGTGTTGAGGTGGAATTTTTTTGGGTTGGTATGTAGGAGAAGTGCCAGACTAGTTAACCTTGGCAATGTGTGTGTTGTTTCCTGACAATATACAAGTTTGTGTTGGAGCTGCTATAGGAGAATCTTGTTTTGTCAACAAGGATGAGGATTCAACATGGTTGCAGTAAACTTTTCCTTTTGAGGAGCTGGTGTGTCTTCATTCAGTCAATATGACACATGGTCTTTTACTCTTTAATTTTCCTTAAGTAGATGATTGCATGTAACAAACTAAGAGTATCTTGAAATCTGGTTTAAATGAAATGAAATGTAAGTGTAATTAAGCATGGCACTTGTTGCTCCATTGTTTTATAAAAGGGATTTCAAAGCTTATTACATAGGTGGGATTCTGAAGTCTCAATAGGGTTCTAGGTAAAATCTAAGTTCAAAAAAGGAACTTAGAATAGAATACTGGAAATAGGCCAGTTGTTTGTCTTGGATATGAGAACCTGTATGTAGCGATCTTAAATAATTTTTATAGAAATTACTAGTATCGAAACAAATATTAGCCTAGAAGAAAATACTCTCCTATGTATGTGGCATACGAGTTATGAATGAGAAATACTAATGGTGTTTTCATTTGTCTTCAGATATTTCATTTGAATGTATTACTCTGTTTTAAGCTTTAATTCAAGGAGTTAATTAAAATGATTGAATAGAGTTATAACCTTTCTAAGGAATGGCTTAGGGTTTCTAAGAAGTAAATGTTTCCTGCATAGTGAGTTTTCATAAATGCAAAGCAATATGAAGATAGTCCACTTCTTTCTTAATGGAGTAATTTGCAAATTAGTGATCCTTATATACTTGAATCTATTGCTCTAATTGATGAGACACTGGTCATTTTGTTAGAAAATCTTGCATAGAATGAGGAAATAGTGTTCTTGGCCCTAGACTTAAGATAAGACAAAACTCAATTAAAAATATTTCCAAGGATAGTACATGTGGAATTATCCCTAATTCCTCTCAAATAGCTAATCGTTCACTTGAAAATCTACCAAATCTTTAGTGAGATGGATTTTATTTGCAATGAATAGGAATCAATTTATGTACAAATGTGTTACTAATAAATTATATTTCATGAAAACACAATTGGGATCACCCTCCTAGGTTTCACAGAGCTTGAAGTGAAGTAGTACAGACCATAAAATCCTATGCTCATTGTGTTGGCCACTAACCTAGCAGTTCTTCATCATAGGAGTTAGCTACTTTTTAAAGAATTGTTTGGTTCTTCTAGAAAAATCACCAACAAAAATGACAACTCCACTCGCGACACTATGAATCTCCAGTTGTAGACTATTAGAGTCAAGAATTTGGTGAATCTGAACATTTGGTTCATATACTAAGGAATTTTCAAACCTAGAAATTTTTTTTTTTGAACAAGTTTCAAAAGATATATGTGTGACTCTACTATGGGAGAAAACTTAGAAGGAAATTCATCTTTGAAGGAGATTCATATTGTTTGAAGTTCAATCCTCTGTTGAAAGAGGTCATGACTCTGTCAACAAACCTAATGAATATGTGAAGAATGTTTTAGATTTGCACACATTTCCATTGAGGAAGAAGAACTTACAACAACTACACATATCCAAGTATTCTTCAGTTTTGGTTTTCAAAGAAAGATAAATCTGTATATGAAAGCCATAGTTGTAATATTTGAAAAATTTGATTCCTTATTGAGTTAAAATAAGCAGTAAGGAAGGGAATAGTAGTGATAGGCTTGCATACTTCTGTATGACTAGATTATAGTATCTATTATGAAGTGATGCATGAAATATTTTTGGAGAAACACATTTATAGAATCTTAAGCAAGTTGAGATAGAAATTTGTATTATAAATACTTAAGATTATGTTGTAAAAGAGGTTTGAGTTTCCCTATGTAATTGCATTGTATGAAGAGGCTTGTAGAACTATAGGAAAAGGTGCCTCAATATATGTATCCTTGTATGGTTCTGGGTGCAACCATGGTTTGTAATCAACCCTTGTCCTGTAATAAAAGAAGTTTCAACATTAAAACCTATACATAGCAATAAATTTTGATGACATTTGTGGTTACCCAAATGTTATTCGATCTGAAATTAGAAATGACCTACCAAAGTTTAGTGGTACAAAGTGTGAATAAACAAGTAAGCATCTACAAGAGTTCAATAATTTAATTGGTGACTATGAGATAGATCAAGAGGATGTGATTATAAGGTTATTTCTTCAGTCTTTAAAAGGAGATGCAAGACATTGGTTCTCTGATTTACCAGTATGCTCTATTTGTTCCTGGAATGAGTTCAAAGTAGTGTTCATGGAGTATTTTGGTGAAATAATCAACACTAGTTATTTGCTTAATAAATTTATGAACATTGAGAAAGAGGAGGATGAGCTAGTCCCACCATTTAACTAGAGATTTGCTAAAACATTAAGGGACATTCCTGATGTTTTGGAACTAAGTGATGTAGTGTGTTTGGTTGTTTATTTGGGAGCTTTTGATAATAAGATGAGTTATCTACTAAGAGAAAAGGATCCCAAAACCTTGCATCAAGCATATGGGATAGCCATGAGCATTGAAAGCAACCTAAATTACGGAATGCATAAGGGTAATTTGAATACAAGTGTTTACTACCATAGGACACCAAATGTTTATAAATGATGTAAGTCAAAAGTTAAAAATGAATGCCAGAACACTTACACCCCTATTGTTTTAGCTTACGCAACATTTTGTAATGATGATCTCATAAAGCCCCAAACACATCTTCAATAAACCATCATGTTTCCAACATGCAATGATAATAACTAGGTTGCTTTATATGAGTCAAGTAGTGAGATATCACATAAAGAGGAAGAGCACAAAGAAAAGGATGAAAATGTATATGAAGCAAATGAAAGGTGTGGTTTAAGTTATATTGAAGAATCAATTACCTATGCTCCTATAGAAGAGGTAAGACTGACCATTCAGTCTAATAATTATGAACATAATTGCAATATTGATGAGTCCTCTTATTGTAGTAATGATGATGGCATAGGGTATGGAAATTTTTTTGTTGATTGTGATTATCCTCATCAAGTAGAGATGGAATCATTTTCTATAAATGAGAATTGTGTTGATAATTATGGGAGTGCATTTGAAAATGCGTCTATCTATTCTTCTAGTGATTATAGTGATTTTTGATATAGTAATGACTTGAAGGAATTAGACCTTCATGTTTAGAAAGTTGAGGCTCTTATGTCAAGAATGAATGTAATAGAAAACCCATTATTTGATGAACCTCCATCTTCACCAGAGATGAGAAATAATGATCCTTATTGGTGTAGAGACAATCCACTCTTTGTTGAGGATTCTAATGATGCATCTGAAACAGAGTTAGAGTTTGGCCTTAAGCAAACAAAGCAACACATTGATGAGATCCACAAAGGTATTGGTTATGAATGTTTTAAGTTTGATACAAATGTTGCAGACAGAGTTACATATCATGATGTCAACTACTTAGAGGAGTATGAATACTTTCAGTTTTTAGTTCAACTAGAAGGTATTTTGATGAAACATGACAATGAGAAAAATAACAAGGAATGTTATTTTCAGTATGAACATGTTTTATGTTATAGAAATAGCACATATGTTTCATGTGATAATGAAATTCTTCACTTTATGCTTGATTATACAACACCAAATGATAGGGATTACACTGGAAATGTTATGCTCAGAATGGTTGTGAGAGATGTTAATAACAATAATTGTGATTAGGAAAAACCTCCCTTGTTTAGAAGAGGCATAACATTTGTTTTGGAAGGATTGAAATTACTATTACTTCAATGGTACAACAAGGGTAAATGTGGAAGGAAAGACATCAGTTCTTTTAAGAGGCTAGTTTTTGATAGAGGCAGAACCTTACCCAGGGCTTTTGTTGCCTAGTGCCACCAATCAAGAAAATAAAGCTTGGTTAAACTGAAGGGTGCATACTACAACTTGCATCTCTAAGGAATTTTTTGCATTGGTTGGGTGGAGATTGAATCACCCTTCTCAGGTCCTTTTGGCCTATGTATATATTGTACATATGTTGGTTCTTCTTTTTTTTTCTTGTGCCTAGTCCACTTCACCCAAAATTCTAAGATCTCACTATGCCTATAGGAGGCATGTGTCCCCAGTTGAAGCCACTGATGGAACCCTAAAAAATTTTCTTGTTTCCTCTTAAAACCTTATTGCATTTGGATGTAGGGTTGTTATCTTGAGGGTTTAGGGTTTTATTCGTTATGAATGCTCACAGGGTTCTATTTAATCATTGTCTCTTTTTTACCTATTTCTAGTCATTTAAAAAAATCTAATGCCATTTACTGTCATCGAGTGACTGGCCCCTCTAGTGTCTACATCTGAATCGCTTGTCTCTTACAGGGTTAAATGAAGGATCTTTTGGCCTTTACATCCTTTGTATTTCATGATTTGAAATGTCTTGTTCTTATTATTCTCATGTTGTCCTAGAGAAATCCCCTTTTTAGAACATCTTTAGTACATGTGCTCAAATTTTCCACTTAAGTCATGATGGCCCCCATAACTTCATCACTCATTGCTGATTTATTCATAGGTTCACACCTTGAATTAGTGACGAGCGATGAAAAAATGTTTTCTTTGACATCGCTCATCACTAATGGCTTTTGATCCTTCAAATTTGTAATAGAGATGAACGATGCTTCTAGCCTTGTGTTCTTATCACTCATCACAGATGGTCATAAAATGATAAACTTAAATTAATGATGAGCGATATGATGTAATTTCCTTTATATCATGTGATTGAGAATATGTTTTAAATGTAAAACCCACATTAGTGATATGTGATGGACCTTATAAATTTTGTAAATCCTCTCATCACTAATTGCTTGCAAAATATATGAGGACAATTAGTGATGAAGAAAGGCCTTATGTTATATTGCTCAACGTGAATTCATTTCAAAATTTGATTTTTGAATTAGCGATAAGTGATGGTTTCCTCTAAAGGGTTTTTTCTGTCGCTAATTTGATATGATCCTATGAGAAGTTTTTTGTGCCATTTATTTTTATGCACGTGCACATGTCTAAATATGATGCTTCCAAAACATCTCTCGTCAATGATAGGATCCTAGGCACAAAATTTGAATTAGCAATGCATGATGGAGGGACGAATGTGACCAAACGTCAGGACATAGAACTAGGGGATAAAGATCATCATCAAGATGTTTACATCACTGGTGGAGCTACATGAGGATGAAGTAAATCAATGAGAAGTGATGACTACTTGAAGAGACAATGTGGCAGGATCCTAGAGATTCCGCATAAAGAAAAAAGGAAAGGAACAAAAGGACTGGAGAACCACTGATAAAGTTTTAAAGAAGGATGATCCAATGGACTAAAAATCATTGCATGAATAATTTCATCACTAATTGCACCATAAAATTTGGGGAGGATCAACGATGAAACAATTAAATGTATAAAGAAAGTTTCTTTTTAAGAAAAATTGGTCTTGTGTACTTCGTCGATATTAATCAAAAGCACAAATTGGGTTGGTGATACATGTTGATTGATAGATCACAATAGTTGAGCTGGCATCATTGTTTTCTATGAGAAAGTTGCTAAGGGGATTAAAAAAAGGCTTATATCACCATGGATGAATTTTCAAATGCTTTAAAATCAACGGCTTAGATTTAATACTGAGTTGTTAAGTTAGCAACTCGTTCGCATGAGGAGCTCTCGAATCATTAATTCCACATGATTCAAACTACTTATTTAATACAAATTACTTGATGATCATATTTGTCATAATTAAATATGCAGTAAATGAGAGGTGTGGGTTAGTAATGAATTGCGCGAGTATTGATTATCTTGGAGTTAGGAAATAGACATTCTTGTCCTAGGCAAGTAGGTATGCCATGATGTTTCAAGAGTCTGAGAAGATGAGTTTGTTTGAGTCTAAGGAAGATGATTTTGAGGATGAAAGTGGAACGCAAGGAGCTCCTGATACACCAAAAGGAAGAATAGGACTTGGGAAATTCAAGGAGTATAGTGACAAGGAAAATTACTATCCATGAGAGCAGATAGTTTCAAAAGAATTAGTCAAACACGGATAGAAGAGGATGGTGGAATATGAAAAAAATGAAAGGAGAGAGAGTGAGCATTGTAAGGTTTATCCAAAAGGATATATTTCTCCTTATGAAGTTTCTAATAACCCTTTAGACAGTGAGGGTGACATTGATCCAAAGGATGATTATTATCCCCTCTCCTTTGTACTATCAAGGAATTCTGAGAAGGAGGTGGTAACAATTTCTCTAGTCCCACCACGAGCCAAACATGGGAGAGTATCTTCTAAGGTCAATGACTCAAAATGATGACTGTGGCCTATTTTTATTTTTGATGAAACCATACCCTTTCTATTAGGATTGTCCTATTCATCACTCATGTGATTTTTTATTTTTCGTGTTGAGGTGGAATTCTTTTAGGCTAAAATATAGGAGAAGTGCCAAACTAGTTAACCTTGGTGGTGTGTGTGTTGTTTATGGACAATATACAAGTTTGTGTTGGAGTTGCTATTAGAGAATCTGTTTTGGTCAAGAAGGATGAGGATTCAACACAGTTGCAACAAACTCTTCCTTTTGAGGAGTTGGCATGTCTTCTTTCAAGGAATATGGCATGTGGTCTTTTACTCTTCCATTTTCCTTAGATGATTGCATGTAACAAACTAAGAATATCTCAAATTTTGGTGTAAGTGAAATGAAATGTAACTGTAATTAAGCATGACGCTCATTCTCCATTGTTCTATAAAAGGGATTTTAGAGTTTATTGCACAGGTGAGATTCTGAAGTCTCAATAGGGTTCTGGGTAAAAGCTAAGTTTAGGAAAGGAACTTAGAATAGAATACTAGAAATAGGCTAGTGGTCTGTCTTGGATATGCGATCCTGTATGTAGCAATCTTAAATAAGTTTTATAGAAATTATTGGTATTGAAACAAATATTAATCTAGAAGCAGATACTCTCCTATATATGTGCCTTATGAGTTATGAATGAGAAATACTAATGGTGTTATCATTTGTCTTCAGATATTTCATTTGAATGTATTGCTCTGCTTTTAGCTTTAATTCATGGAGTTAATTAAAATTCTAGAATAGAGCTATAAACTTTGTAAGGAATGACTTATGATTTCTAAGAAGTAAATATTTCTTGCACAGTGAGTTTTCATAAATGTAGAGTAATATGAAGATAGTCTACTTCTTTCTTAATTGAGTGATTTGTAAATTACTAATCCTTATATACTTGAATCTGTTGCTCCAATTGATGAGACATTGGTCATTTTTTCAAAAAATCTTGAATAGAATGAATAGATAGTGTTCCTAGCCCTAGACTTAAGATAAGACAATACTCAATTAAAAATATTTCCAAGGATAATATATGTGGAATTATCCCCAATTCCTAGCAAATAGCTAATCGTTCACACAAAAATCCACCAAATCTTTAGTGAGGTTGATTTTATTTGCAATGGAGGGTATGTGCAGGATTATGATGGGCCAAAAAGTGGTGATATCATGGGTATGTGTAGGGTATGTGGCTGACGACCTTTTTCTTACCCAAAATTGATGAAATGAAAAGGGTTTCTAAAGGAGATTCTCAACTTTCCACATATATAAATTATGCTTTACTTTGAATTTAACAAATAATTATTATTCATTTTCTATTTGAGTTACGACTAAAGTCCTGATTGATAGGCTAATTGAAAAACATCTATACCTTTCAAATGGTATCACATTTTTTGAATCAGAAATATGCATCACATTCTACGCTTCACATACTATAGGATTAAAAAAAATGAATTTCATGAAGTTTTGACCAAGTTAAGGTGGTTAGACATATGATTTTTTAAATTTTTTAAGAGTTGCAATAAAAAATTCATTATTAATTCTTTACTTGGAAAAAAATTACAAAAAAAATATGTATCACATCTGGACATGAGTTCTCTACTTATATCTGAAATCTTATAAAAAATAATTATCATTTTATTGTGATTAGGGTGGTCAGATAGACACCTGCTTCTTATTTTTTCCCTATAACTTAAGTACTACTACATTGAAATTTCAAATTTTTACCAAATAGATTTTATTTTTTAAATTAGCCTAGTAGTTTAGAATCTACATTCAATTTTCTATAGATTCTATTCTTGCATATTTTTGAAATAATATAGATAACTTATTCAAATTTTTATGTCAAGTTGCCTAACTCTAATTTTTTTGAATTTTTTACCACTTGAGGGCTTGTTTTTCCCATGATGATCATGCACATACCTTGAATATGAATCAATCTTTGTATAAATGTGTTACTAATAGATTATATTTCATGAAAACATAATAGGGATCACCCTCCTAGGTTTCATAGAGCCTGAAGTGAAGGAGTACAGACCATAAAATCCTATGCTCATTATGTTGGCCACTAGCCTGGTAGTTCTTCATCATAGGAGTTGTCTACTTTTTAGACAATTGTTTAGTTCTTCTTGAAAAATCACCAATAGGAGCTAAATGTAGTGTAGAAAATTGTCATCATTTACATTTTCACACTTGATTTGGGAATGATTAACATTAAAATGGACCTAATGTTGCCTTGATCTGGTGTTGTAATGTGTTTTCCACATTCACATTGGATTTAGGACCCTTTTAAGCTAAATATATATGATTTTTCATTAATTTAATGTTGTAAAGTGTATTTATTTACACTTTCACATTGAGTTTTGGATCTCTTGCACTTATGACATTCATATCATCATTAATAGGCTCCTAAGACCCCACATTATGCAACTTGAGGCTTATTTCAACCAAAATCTTGACAAGATCAATAAATATACTTAATTTCTCAACTCCCTGACATTTCCTCCACCTGAAAAAGCTTGGTGGAACCCATATGCCACCTTGGGTGTATGAGTCCCATCCAGATGGTACCTATATGCCACAAGTGGCGTATGAGTCCCATTTGGCCCCTTTTAAGGGTTTTGAGTTGAAAATCAAGGTTTTAAGTTCAAATTTTATGAATGTCATCCTTTGGGATCTAATCAATGGTAAATTAGATGGTTTTCCTATATAAACAAGGTCTCAAATCATTATCTACATAATCCTTCATGATATAAACCTAAGCTATCAAGTTAAGCATTCCAAGATTTCATAAGATCATCAAGAGAGTTTTCAAGAGCATTTATAAGGAATTCAAGGGAAAAATTCTTCATCATTTGTTGCAACAATTCGAGATCTATAATAATTTCAAGATCATTAAGCATCAAGCATGATGTTGAGCTAGTGTTGTAATGTAGCATTGAAGATCTATTTGCAAGCATTGTTTCATATCCAAATCCAAGATCAAGATCTACATTCTACATGGCCACTTCATGTTAGATTGCTAATTTGCATCTCAATACATCATTCAAGGTATCATTTCTCATGTTTCATGTTTCATGTTCTTTTTCCATTATCTCACCATTTGGTTTAATTACCTAAAACGGGTTTGACCAAGGCAAATCCATATTCCCTAACAATCAAGTTTCTCTCTCTACATGTGTCTTTGTAGATCTAGGTGTCTTGGAGCTTCAAGGATATTTGAATATTAGGTTACAAGGTTAAAGAAAGTCATCAAGTAGTCACAAGGTTCTCATCTACATGAAAGGTTACCTACAAGTTAGAAATTAGGGTTTCAAATCCAAAAATAAAGTATGGAAGGAAGAGAAAAGCTTGGAGACCTAATTCAGATCTTAACCCTCCAAAATAGCAGAGTAGGACTGATACACTACTTGTGGCATATGAGTCCCAGTACAAGGATTTTTCCACATTTCAGGAGATTTAGACTCACCATTATCAGATTCTTGTTTCCACCTAGAAACCCCAATCTGGGACTAAATCACCCAGATAGGCGTATGATTCCTACTCAAAATTAAATAGTAGGTTTTCAAGGATTTGAAGCTTGTTCTGACCTCATCCTTCTTTTAGGTTCACTTTTATTCATTCTTAGTTTGTTATTATGTATTTCTATTCCATTTCCTCAGTCATTTAGTTAGGTTTTGCATAGTACTTTGCATGTCATTCACATTTCTTATCTTTCCAAGCCCTAGCTTTGTGGTGAACCCTCTTTTTGCCTTTAATCGCACCCTAGTACATCCCTATTGTAGATATATTTCCCCTACTTCATCCTTTAATTGATATCTTTAGGGTTTCCTTGAATGAGAAGTGTAGAAGATTATTGTTCTACATCCTAATCCATAGTAAATGACAATTTTCTTCCTTTCATTATCCTACAACTTTGAAGCATATTTTGGAGGACACAGGTTCCTAGGGCATGAGTTTCCTTGTAGACATTTTTTGAATTTGTGTTTTCTATACTCTAGTTTCATATTAGGGATTTCTATTTATACCTACAAATCTATCAGATCGCAATCAGATAATGTTGTAGGTGAGTTTATGTGAGTTGAAAAGATCTAGGATTTTGATTGCAACAATGAAAAATGGGTCTTCAAACTTCCTTCAATCTTGTTTAACCCTGAAACCTACACATTCAAAGAGAGAGGAAGGGTTGTGCCATTTAGGGGCTTTCCTTAGTCAAACCCTGTGTTAGTGTTTCCACTTCCACAATGGAAATTCCAATTATAAATGGATAAATGATAGGAAGAAATGATGAATAAAAAAGGTGTTGCAACTCACCACCCTTCAATGGCTTCCTTAAAGGAATAAAGTTAGCCACATCACTTCAAGGACTTAGATCTTTCTTGCTTGAATTACTTGGATACCTACAAAGAGTTAACCTTCACAAACAATATGGCAACATAACATGAATGAACTTAACTAACAATATTATGAATGCTTGGATCTTGAATTGTTGTATTGAATCACTAAAAATGTTACTCTTGACTTGCTCTTGACAATATTTCCTCTAGTAATTTCTCACTTTCTCCTTGTTAGGTTTGAAATGGTGAAATAACTAGGTACTCATATGAAATTATTCAATTTCCTTTAAATGTAATCCTGATAAACAACTTTAGACCAGTGAATTGTAAATAGTAAATTGTTGAGACTGACATATTTGAATTTGGGGGAAAAATGAGGAGACACTCATGCCCAAGGTGTGAGTGTCCTTTCCCTATTTCCTAGGATTTTAAGTTTTGGGGGCAAGGTATTAGATAAATACATTTATTTCCCACCTACAATTCCTTAGTGATTGTTAAAAATGGGTAATAGAATGCATAATTTAGGGAATTAGGTACTCAATTAGGTCCACTAATTTAGAGGGGGATAAAACGTAAAGTGAATTTTTCAAGTGTGACAAGTTACGATGATGCACATATAAATACAAGACATTTTCACCATTGTAAATCTTAATGAATCCTAACATGTTTGAGAAAGAAATTGAGATGATAATTAAATATATTAAGAAAATAAAGAGAAGAATTAGTAGAATTATAGCATTTATTTTAGTCAAATATTATGTTAGCCATGCATCATTATTTTATGTGAGTTTGTTCAAGTTTCATGTTTATTTATTTTGTGAGTACTAAAACTTGTAGGACTTGAAATAAAACATCATTTATCCTTGAAGATGATGAGTACATTGACTTCAGTCACTCATGGAATGTAGATCTAAGTGTTGAGTTGTAGTAATTATCAATTTATCACTTGTTTATCATTTATCCTCTACCCAATTGAAGGTGAGCTCTCATTTACATAATCATAGTTGTATTGGAGGTAGAAATACCAAAATGTTCCATTTGACTTAGGAAATCCCTTATAGGGCACAACCCTTCCCCATCCTTCATGTGTGTAGGTTATAGATTTGAAGTGAATTGGATGAAGATTGGAGACTTAATTGCTTAGTCAAGCATTTAATTCCTAAAAGTCAACAAATCAAGGAAAGTGGATTTTATCAATGAAAAAAAATGTTCTAAAAGTGAGCACATAGAAGAAGAAACAATTGACCAAGAGAAACATGAGATTCAAGTTTGATTTTATTTATCTTCTTTCTATTCTAGACCATTTTACACCATTGTTGAGTTGTTTCAAGCCCAAATTTATATGTAAAATTATTTTTGTTTATGCCATTTACTATTGTAGCATCCTAAAATCACCTTTGACAATTTCACACTAGGTTTATCTCCCTCGCTATATGCTCTGACCCAATTATGCAGTTAATTTTCTCATTCTATAATATTATTTAAACAATTAGAAGTGGAAATATAAATAAATATATAATAATAAATTTTCATTAATTAAGGTCTCAAAAGGATGGGTCTAGGCTAGAGCACCTAATTCCCTTATTAATTTTATTTTTTCTAAATCTGAAATATGTCGGTTTCGATATTTTAATTTATCTGAAAATATAAAATTATTTGTTGACTATCATAATTTAATTTCTGGGAAATTAAAGAATTACATATAAATACAAGTCATTTTCACCATTTAAAATCCTAATAAATGCTAGCATGTTTGAGAAAGCAATTAAGATCATAATTGAGAATCCTAAGAGCATTGAAGAGAAGAATGAGTAGAAATATTTTTACATTTATTTTAGTCAAACATTGTGTTAGCCATGCATCATGTTTTTATGTGAATTTTTTCATGTTTCATATTTATTTGTTTCGTGAGTACAAACACTTGAAAAAATTCAAATCAAGCATCAATTTCTCCTTGAAGTTGATGAGTACATTGAATTCAATCAATCAAGGAATTTAGATCTAAGTGGTGAGTTGTATCAATTGTCAATTTATCAATTATTTTTCATGTAGCATCCACTCGACTAAGTGTGAGCCCTCTTTTACATCATCGTAGTTTTCATGGAGGTAGAAATATTAAAATTGGGTTTGAATTAGGTAAGCCTTTATAATACATAACCCTTCCCCCTCTTTTATATGTGCAATTTATAGATATAAGGTCAATTGGAGGAGGATTGAAGACCTAATTGTTCACTCAAGAATTAAAGTATTAAAAGTCAGCAAATCAAGGAAAGTGGATTTTCTTAGTGAATTTTTTTTTTTGACAGTGAGCACAAAGAAGAAGAACCTACAAACCAAGAGAAATATTTTGGTAGTGGGCACAAAGAAGAATAACCTATAGACCCAAAGCACAAGGAGATTCAAGTTTTATTTTCTATAGCTACTTCTTAGTCTAGGGTGCCTAGCACCCTTTTCCAATTGTTTCAAGCCCAATTTTTTTATGCCAGGTTCCTTTGTTTCTTCCCTCTATTGTTGTAGAATTGTTAATTGTCACCCTTGATAATTTCATACTAGGTTTAACTCTCACCTATGTTCCTGGACATAATTATGCATTTAAGTTGTTTGTTTTATAATATTCTTTAGAAAATTAGAAATGGTAATAGAGAGAAATATATAATGATCATTTTTCATTAATTAGTGTCTCAAAAGGTAGGGTCTTGGATAGGATGACCAATGCCCTTTTCCAACATTTTTTAAAGAAAATTGAAATATGAGTGTTGGAATTTTTATATTTGAAAATATAAAATTACTTTTTGACAATTGGTATTTTATTTTTAAGAAATTAAAGAATTGCATATAAATAGAAGTCATTTTCACCATTTGAAGTCGAACCAAAGATTTTTGTGTATGGGCCTCTCTTACACTTCTAGGGTTTTGAACCTAAAAGGAGAGAAATACAAAAATCTTAATGGCTCACTCAAGAACAAACCCTTGAGATTCCAATGCAAAGGAGATTGAGATCTATCAAAGGGGATTGTCCTAAAGACTAAAAATAGATAAGAGGGGTTCACCACCAAGCATAAACTTGGAAAACACACTATGATATGCAAAATGACCTAGAAAATGACTTAGAAATGCAAATAAAGAAAAAAAGAAAGCTATAAAATAGAGAGTGTGCACTTGGAAATATGTTGAAGACTATAAAAAACTCTAAAATTCTTGAATTACTACTCGTTAGGCCTAGTGGGACTCATTCACTATTCTAGGTGAATTAGTCCCAATTCTGGAAAACTATACCGTAGTGAGTTTCAGGAAAATGGGTATCCAAATCTTTAAAAATATTTGAAAAATAGCTATAGTGGGACTCATTTTCTAGTAATGGTGAATGATTCTAGTTTGAATTTTCTAGAAACTCAAAAGTGGAATCTGTAGCTCTCAATTTTCTCTTTCTGTACCTCCAGGTGTCCAGATTCGAAACCCTAAATTTTTATACTATAAGGGATTTTTTGTGAATATTTTTACCTTTCCAATAGGGAGATGACTTCAAAATGTTTGCAACCTATTCTTCAATCATCTACAAGCCTTCAAAGTATCTAGATCTGCAATCACACAAGGAAAGAGAGAGAAATGTTGATTGTTAGGGAATAAGGGTTTGCCTTGGTCAAAACCCATTTAGGTAATTAAACCAAAATGATGAAATAAGATAATGAAGAATGAAACATAAAAAATTCAATTAGAAACTTTCCATGCTGGATCTTGACTTTCTGCATGATTGTTGAGGAATTCTTCCCTTAAATTCCTTAGAAATGATCTTGAAAGCTATCTTGATGACCTTGTGAAGACTTGAAATGCCTAACCCCAGCTTGCTTGACTTGAGAACATGAATAATTGCTGAAATAATAATTTGAGGCCTTGCTTATATAGGAAATCCACCTAAATAATTGTTAATTTGATCCCCAAAGCTGACATTATGGAAAATTAAACTTAAAACCCATTTTTTCTCTCTCAAACTTTGAAAATAGCTCAAATGGGACTCATTTTCCATCTCGGGTGAATGAGTCCTATCTGGATGGGACTTATTCACCCAAAGTGGTGAATGGGTCCCACAGGGGACACTTTTGTAGCTAAAGTGTCAGGGAATGAATAAATTAAGTCTATATGTTTATCTAGTTAGGCTTTTTATCAAAATAAGCCTTGAGATGCACAATATGGGGTCATAGGGGCCTATTAATGATGATATAAAGGGTGATCAGGTATAGGGAAAAAAATGAATATGAAAGTGTGATTAAATACACTCTACAACATTAAAATGAGGTCCACTTAGCCTAGAAAGGCACAAGATTCAATGTAAATGTATAAAACACATTACAACACTAGATTAAAAGCAAGTTTAATTTACAAGCCTTCTAGATTTATGTGAGAATTCCATTAAATACATTTTATAATATTGAATTAAGGGAAAAATAGGTGCATTAGACTTAAATGCTTAATAAAATTTTAGAAAAGTGTGAAAGTCATTTACAATATATTTACAAGACATCAATAAATGCATTTTATTTAGTTTGCAAGGGCCCAAGTCCTAATTTCAATGTGTTAAACAGCTCACAACACTAGACCAAGGAAATATTAGGTCCAAATTATCATTAATTATTCCAAATCAAGTGTGAAAATTCCTAGAGATCCATTTTTCTACAATTCATTAAGCCCCCACTTTAGTGAGAGCATGAATTTTCTTCAAACTCACACTAAAGTAGACATTCAAGAGGGGTCCAATTGTACCAATGCAGATGGTTTTGGATAACAAAGATGAAGGAGGTGGCCAAGCCCCTAGGATCCAAGACCCTAAGCAAACTAACATAAGCACAAGAGGACATGCACAGGGTGAATGATATGCAACAAAATGAGATATGTCATCATGTAATGATAATAACTTAGAAGGAAGAGAACTACAAATGAGCAGAAATAAAAAGATGGATCAAGCTTCAACCATTTGTCCAACACGATATGGATCAGATGTAGGATTTTTTTCCAAAAATTAATACCCACTCTAAGGTGACATAATTCTTGGTTGTTTGTTAGGTGATAAGTACTAAAAGGTGATAAACATACACTCATGGGTAGTATGCACTCACATGCATCCAAGTGGCTATGGGGAAAATCATACCTCAAATTAGGCATCCCACTCAACCATACCAAAGTTATACATCCTGATAACTTTGATAAGAAACCACATTGAAAATGATTTTTTAAATGATTTTGAATGTCATGTAAGAATTTTGTTAAAGCGGATTTTTCTTTGTTCATGTAAGGTATTCTTCTTAGGGAGCATTGTTCCTAATGTCTCCAAGAGAGGACAAGTCAAAGTGTCAAATCGTCGCCCATGGGATGCCTCGTTTGCATCATGCCATGTTAGTAGATCGTACATTCTTGGAAGGCATCAAAACCAATGACACCACCAAGAAGAGGACACATCACAAGAAAAAAGAGAAATCGCACCACAATTTTTTTTCCAAAATTTCATTGTTGTATTCCCCCACTTTAAAGGAGTTGCTACACCATCACTATGAGAAATTGCTTTAAAGTAGCCAATGAAAGAAGACATCAGAGCCAACTTGGAAAGTTCTATGCCAAGTTATATGTTTCTAAATTGAGATACATCATGAATAAGTATGTCAAATGTGAGTCAACTTAAGGCATGTCATCCACATCCCAAGTTTGCTCTAATATGTTCATGAAAGGTTAACGACTAGTGAAAAGAGACAACGACAAGTGACAGATGGGGATAAGGCTACTTAACCCCTTTCCCCCACTTAGTGCAAGACAAGGTTGAGCTGAGAAGGGATGATGATATGTTTCTCCATGTGATAAATGTAAAACATGTAACTATGGCAAGGAGCAATAACTAATGTTATTTATTATGATGAGTAAACAAAGTTTCTACTTAATACATATGTAATGAGATATCTATCAATTTAGGATGTACCAAGGTTAAATTTATCTTGGAAGAATCTTTTGTGATAGCATTGACATTGGATGAAGGTTTTTGTTTTGAGGGAAAATAACCAAGATCATTAGGCTTTACAACATAACATCCTTTTACAAGTTGCTTCAGAACTTCAAAACATCTTCCAAAATTTTTTGTCACTTTTGTTAAATTTGGTGGTTGGTCAATTGCCTCAATGTTTGTCTTGGATGTTGTCTTTTCTTTTAAGGTGTTTGAAGTGGATGTTTTTGTCATGATCTCATTTTCTCTTCCCTTTTTAGATTCTTTTCTTATGATCATGTATTACCCAATGGATATAGGTATGAAATCAAAGGTTTCTAAAGCATCTTCCAATAAATTTGTGGATTCTTCAATTTTCCTTTATATTTCTATATCTTGTTGTGTGGTACTGATCATAACACATGTAACCTTTTTGTTTTGAGTAGAAGGTGACTTGTCATAAACTCCAAACATTTGATTCAAGGATTGATCCATATCAAGCAATTTAGGATACTTGAAAGTGGGGTTTATTTTTGGTTTGCACATGATAGTGTTGATGTCTGCTTGCACCATGATTCCTTCCCTACTAGGATATTTTTTAGGAGAACTACAAACTAGATGTTCATGACATTCAATGTTTGGTTATTCAATATTGACTTCATCACAAGTAAGGGAATGATCAATGGTTTGATTTTATTGCATGGAAATGATTGTGTTTCTTTGTTCAATAATTTTTTCCTCATGATTATCATCGATGGGATCTTGTAACACCATAATATCTTCTTTACCAATGGGAGAGATATTATGAGAGGGAGAAATTTTATTATTTTCCATAATGTCATCATTTTTCTCTAAGGTATCATTCTCTTGTGCCATAATATTTACCCTATTAGGATAACTTTTAGGAAAGTTCCAAACAATAGGTTCATCACATTTCATGGTTGTATTTGATAAAGTAGCTTCATCACTCATAGGAGAGGCATCAAGTGAAGGATAACTAGGAGTTTCATGGTTACCAATGATAGGAAGTTTTTGTTCAAATAGGTCTTCCCAAATGCTAGGGGCATCAGGAAAGGGAGGAAAACAATTCTCACGAGTCTCAATAAGGATATCTTCTAGCTCACTAAAGTATCTTCTACACATGCCTAGAGAAGATATTAGGGGAAGAAAAGGTTTGATTGTCATGATTATGTACAATTACATCCCCATGTCCTATAATGTATTCTTGAGTAGGAGAGGGAGGATCACCATAGATCTCAAATATCAAAATATCCTCCACACAAATGTGTTTTTCATGATCATTCACGATTGTATATCCTTATTCACTAAAGCATTTTCACAAGTAGGGGAGGTGTTGGAAGTAGTGGCCATGATCTTAGTTTTGTGTGTCATAGTGTCTTTGCAAGGGGGAAGACAAATGAGACTTTCATGATTGTCAATGATTGTGTCTCCTATCACCGAAATACCTTTGTCACTAATAGGAGAGGTATTGGGAGCATAACAATTATGATTATCATGATTATCAATGCTTGCATCACCTTGTATCAAACCATTAGTGGATGATCCTAGTTAGAGGAAGTCCTTAAGGGCTACATCTAACATTTCTAAGTCATCACTACTAAAGGGCTTGGATGATATACTTTTTCTAAATGTAAGAATTTTTTGAATTGTTTCTTTTGATGGTTTTAGTTTTTTGGTTTTGTTTTCTAATGAATCTGATCTGAATGAACTAGAGACTAATGTTGAAAATGAAAATTGCAAAAAATATAATGCTATCCATAATTGACATGAATGTTCTAGATAATGTTATTTATAATGATTTAAATGTAATAGAAGCTACACAAACTTAAAATGAAATGTAAAGACATAGGATGAAATGTAATTTTTAGATTTCAAACAAGGTAATTTATTGATTACACTATGTAATGATCTGAAATGAAATGTTGTGAATGAAAACTTGAAATTAAGCAATGCATGAAATGGACTAATTTAAGCTAGATTTTGTAAAATGCATGAAACAAAAATTCAACCCAATGAAATAGATAATCAATGGCAGCAAATAGAAGCTTCAAAACAATGTTTTCATTGTTGTAAGAAGTTGTTTCATATCTATACAAGGACTGATTCACCAAAGGTGGCAAATGAGTCCCAATATGGATTTTTTAAAGAAAATTCAAGAATTTTCAATGGATTTATATGGTTTTTATGTTGTATTATGTGTAACCTAAGTGCAAATGCAATTTTTAGATGATTTTCAATGATTTGTGATGCAAAAATGCAACCTATATGCACTTTCACTAATGCAAAATTTTACAAACCCTAGATGCCAATTAACTAATGCAAACCTTAATGCAAAGTTAGTGCAAGCTATATCTAGGATGATGATAGACTCCAAATTAGGAAATAACATATTCTAAAGTTGGAGTCACCAAAATGAACAAAATATTTTTTTGTATGGGCCTCTCTTACACTTCTAGGGTTTTGAACCAAAAAGGAGAGAGATACAAAAATCTTAATGGCTCACTCAAGAACAAACCCTTGAGATTCTAATGCAAACTAGATTGAAATATGTCAAAGGGGACTGTCCTAAAGGCTAAAAACATATAAGAGGGGTTCACCACCAAGCATAAACTTGGAAAACAAAAGATGTTGGAAAATACACTATGATATGCAAAATGACCTAGAAAATGACTTAGAAATGCAAATAAAGCAAAACAGAAATCTATAAAATAGAGAGTGTGCACCTAGAAAAGGTTGGAAACTACTTTGAAATTCTGGAATTACTACTTTTTAGGCTTGGTGGGACTCATTCACCATTCTAGGAAAATTAGTCCTAGTTCTAGAAAACTATACCCAAGCAAGTTTTAGAGATATGGGCATCCAAATTTGCATAAATCTCTAAAAAATAGATACAGTGGGACTCATTCACCACTAATGTCTAATGAGTCTAGTTTTATTTTTCTAGAAACTTAGAAGTGAAATTTGTAGCTCTCGGTCTACTCTTTCTGTACCTCCAGGTGTCCATATCTGAAACCCTAATTTTTGGGGCTGTAAGTGACTTTTTGTGAATATTTTGACCTTTCCTATAGGGAGATGAATTCAAAAAAAATTCAACCTATTCTTCAATCATCTCCAAGCCTTCAAAGTATCTAGATCTAAATCACGTAAGGAAAGGGAGAGAAATGTTGATTGTTAGGGAATAGGGGTTTGGCTTGGTCAAACCCCATTTAGGTAATTAAACCAAAATGATGAAATAAGATAATGAAGTATGAAACATGAAACAATGCAATTAGAAACTTTCCATGATGATGGATCTTGAATTTCTGCAATGATTGTTGAAGAATTCTACTATTGAATTCCTTAAAAATGATCTTGAAAGCAATCTTGATGACCTTGTGAAGACTTGAAATGTAGGTAAACCTAGCTTGCTTGATTTTAGAACATAAATATATGATGAAATAATGATTTGAGCACATTTTTAGATAGGAAATTCACCTAAATGATCATTAATTTGATCCCCAAGGCTGACATTGAACAAAATTAAACTTAAAACCCAATTTTTCTTGCTCAAACTCTAAAAATAGCTCAAATGGGATTCATTCACAATCATTAGAAAATGAGTCCTATATGGATGGGAATCATTCACCTAAAGTGGCGAATGGGTCCCACACGGGCCATTTTTCTAGCTAAAGTGTCGAGGAATGCATAACTTAAGTCTATATGTTGATCTAGTCAGGTTTTTTATTAGAATAAGCCTCGGGATGCAAAATATGGGATCTAGGCGCCTATTTATGATGATACAAAGGGTTATTAGGGCTAGGGACACAAAGTTCACTGTGAAAGTGATTAAATACACTCTACAACATTAAAATGAGGTCCACTTAGCCTAGAAAGGCACAAGATCTAATGTAAATGTGTAAAACACATTACAACACTAGATTAAAACCAAGTTTCATTTACAAGCTTTCTAGATTAATGTGAGAATGCAATTAAATACATTTTAATATATTGAATTAAGGTAAAAATAGGTCCATTAGACTAAAATGCTTAATAAAATTCCATAAAAGTGTGAAAGTCATTTACAACACTTTACAACACCTTTACAAGACATCAATAAATGCATTTTATTCAGTTTGCAAGGGCCTAAGACCTAATATGGATGTGTAAAACACCTCACAACACTAGACCAAGGTGATATCAAGTCCAATTTATCATTAATTATTCCAAATCATGTGTGAAAATGTCTAGAGATCCATTTTTCTATGCTATACAAGCCCTAATGAATTGTAGCATATTTGAGAAAGAAATTGAGATCATAATTGAGCATCGTAAAAGTAGTCAAGAGTAGAATTACGATAATTATTGTAATATTTATTTTAGTCAAGCATCATGTTAGTGTTGCATCATTTTTTTATGTGAGCTTGTTCATTTTTCTTGGTTATTTGTTTTATGAGTAATAATACTTGCAAGAATTCAAATTGAGCATCAATTTCTCCTTGATGGTAATGATCACACTAACTTTAGTAAATCAAGGAATACAAATTTGAGTGGTGAGTTATAACAATTACAAATTTATTTTATTATTTATCTTCTTCTTGATTGAGGATAATACTTTTTTTACATCATCACATACATCATAGAGGTAGAAATACAAGAACGAGGCTTGACTTAGGTTAAACGGAGAAAAATAGGTTAGGGTAAAATGGGGATATTGAATATGTGATGCACCTATCTTTCTTATTTTATTAGGAAAAGGAGATCCCTAAAGGTAAAATTCACTTTTAACCCTTAGGTGAGTCAACCTCATTAGAGATCTAGTTTTCCTTATGAAAAGATAGGGTAAAATCTTCCTGGACAACACTTTGGGGAGAAAAATTAAAAATAGTAAATGAACTCAATTATGGGTTCTAAAACTTGAATATCAATTTAAAGGATAAAAAAATCAGAAAGAATAGAATTGCAATAGATTTGAGAAGGATAAGACACCATGCACCTATCACCAAAAGTTGTTGTTGAGTGTCCTACTGAGACAAATTTTTCCTAGGGTGAATGGGTCTTACTAGCCTTTTTTGAAACTTCAAAATTTGAATTTGTAACCTTTGATCTACACTTCTTCCCTATAATTTTCAATATTTTCTTCCATATTTTGACCTGTAGTAAAATTAAAAATTTTGGTTTATCAAGTATGGGGGTTTTCCTTAGTCAAACCCCAAGTTTGGAAATTAAGCTTTGATGAAAAATATAGATCTGAAACATGAATATGTGTGTGATCTCTAATCTTGTGTATGTTTAATATTGTTAAGAGCTAAAATGTAAAGAAACCTTATTCACTTGTGTGTTAGAATAAGATCCCTAAATGAAGATGAATAATGTACAATAGACCTAGTTAGGTAGAAATCAAACACCCTAATAGATCCAAAAATATTATTATACCTTGCTTTAGGTAGCTATTAGAATGAATATAGAAGATGTCATCACTAGGAGGCAAGTTATTAGATCAAGGGAAATAGCTAGTTTTATGTTCCAAAACCTAGAATCCAACATGATCCTCAATAGGCATCAATCTTCAATCATGAACAACGCTTGATCAATCTTCATAGAATGATCTTGAAGACTTGAAAAAAAATGAAATGCTACTTCAAGACTTCAAATTTGCTTTCTTGAATGTTCTCTTTTCTTAATTTCAAAATTTCTTCTTTCTCTTCACAAAATACTCTCTTCAACATAGTTTGAAATGGTGAAAATACTAGGCTTTATTAGGCTTCCTTTCTAATTTCTTAATTATTAAATCTCAATAGTTGACATTTGAAACTTGAATCTAGGAATTTATAATGCCACTAAAACATGTTTAAATTTTGAATTTGGATCTTAAAGGGGACACATTCACCCAAGGGTGAATGGGTCCTAGCCTAAAAATATAATCATTGTGTTTTCAGGCTTTAAATTAATTAAATTCATTTATTCAATCCATGTTGCAATGAAAAAAATGATAAAAATAGTCCTAGGGATGCATAATAAATTGGTTCAGGGGCCTATTTATGAAGGGTAAAAATGTGTGAATGTGAGGTCACTAAAATAGGTCCAAATTAAGTGTGAAATTGCACTATCACATAGAAGTAGTACAATTTTCTAAACTACATTTAGCCCCCACTTTAGCGGTAATATGACACTACATGTACATGCAAGCTAAAGGACTTAGAAATTGAATTTATGCAATAAAAAGGATACTCATATGGACATTTTGAAAATAGGGAGAATGAAGCCCCCAATGTAGTCATCTACACAACCATAATGTTAGGATCTACATCTTACAAAACCAATTTTTTAGTCATTAAAAATCATCTCATCAAAATTATATAGAGAATCAAATTCAAGGGTAGATGTATGCCCCCTAATTCCACTTACTTTATGGAGGTGGAATCAGGGTTAGCAATCTAACCGCATCAAATTTCTTTGGTTTATGATGTGAATTCTTACTATAGGGTATTGAGTCTACAACACCACATATTGATAGATATTGAATATGATTGGATGGAACCAAAAATCCAATGCAATAAATTGCATCAAAAATTGAGTTCTCTAGTCCCCATTATGTTGATTTGAATGAAGTGTGCTTAGGATAAATATCCTTTCTTTAACAAAGTTGGTTATATATATGAATGAAAATGATAATTCTAACTATGATTTTGACATTTACCTTTTGAGAAATTACCTAGTTACAAAGTGGTTGAAGATGTCAAGTCCACAACCATACCAACCCCATTGATTGATTGTTTTGTGAGATGAGGTGGCATGTGGTGAGCTCCACCATACAATTAGTCCATTGTACTCTACTTTATGTTCACATTATTATATTTACAATATTTTTTTATATATTTTAAGAGGTTTTGGGACCCCATCCAAAAATATTGCAAAGCATCTTGTTTTATCATAAAGCATCCCAAAATGGCCAAAGTATTAAGGACCCCCTACCCCCATCCAAAAAAGATCCAAGTGTCCAGTTTTGGCCCAAGTGTCCTAGAGAAACTTTGTTTTAATTTTAATTAATTGATGTATATTTTTAGGCCTATTATTGATGAATTCTTTCATCTTTTCGAGGTTCCACCCCGTGCTCACCAACATTTAGGAGGTAGACTATTTACACTTCTCTAAGAGTAGGTTACCTAGCTTAACGTAGAGGAGGTAGATATTTTATAGGAGACTAGACTATTTTTGATCTACATCATGCCGCCTATGACATATCATGTTGTGTTGCTTATGAAACTTGTACATAGATAGAATACAAATACATCCAAATTCCATCTACCTTTAGGGAAGATGATAGTGACACTTGTGGACGTACACTGCATATTAATACTACCCATCTAGGGTCAGACCATCCATATTGAGGAGGATCACACACATAGGAAGATGTGCCAAGATATTAAGTATTGCATGGGGTAACCCATAAAACCAACAAACATTAGTGATGATATTGAGCTTAAATGGCTTCTATATGCACACGCATCATTGCTAGGGTGGATCATGATTATTACTATATCTCTAGCTCTTATTCTTGATGGGTGAGGCATACATCTAGATGGAGGCCTCATGAATACTATCTATGATATTGGAGTGACATCAAACTGCTTATGATTGGGGTCATAGTATGTTGGATCACCTCTTTTATGACTTCAGTTGCTTCGTTTATCAAGTGCTAGACATTATAGTGCATTGTATAATCTTACAGGTTTGGGTCTTCGAGTATATCACATGCACTAGGGCTATAGGTTTTACTAGAGTATCGATTGTGAGGTACCCATGAGCATTAGGCTATACTCTGAGACAAGCTTGGGAGTTTTGGGATTTACTATATTGTAGGATTTAGTTTGGTTACTTAGAGGATGATGATGTAGTATGGAGACCATACCTCACCATACCCCAGTGGCTAGATCACACACATCAACTTGTTAGAATGAAGTAGAATAGGTTCATACTGGCACGAAATGCCTATATAGTGATGCCTTTTTATTATGATTGAGTCATGCAATAGTTTGGACAAATTTAGGTACCGTTGCGACCCACATACCTAAGATCTACACAAAGTCGCTCTAGAGTTGGATATATTCAACATCCCATGGTAATGATGTGTACTTGAATGATTTTGATGATGAGGCCAATGATGTGCCTCAAACATCAAACCTTGACAATATAGGTACCACTATAACCTATGAGCATTGGTGGGTTAGAGCATTACCGATACCCATCTTCCCTATTGATCATCCCTCAAGTGACTTTAGACCTCTTCCAATTTGAGGAGATGAGAGATAGGAGGTAGTCATTGGTGATGTAGACTAGGATGACAATGAAGAGGAACTAGAGGATGAGAGTGAGAAGGATCTACAACCAATCAGTGATGACCTTGATGAGCTAGATGAGGCCATAGATGGCCCTAAGAGGAGACCTATATGTCACTCATGAGTCACTTGAGCATAGTCAGTAGCCACTATAGGAATCACCATTCATGAATGTCAGGAGGCTAGTGGTACTGCACCTTTCATGCTACCTACAAATGCCGGGCTTATCATTCAACAGTGATACCTCGATTGGCAAGCTAGAGATCTAGGTAGTGATATGTTTTATACTTTTATTATATTTTTAAGATTATGTAATTCTCATTTACATGCCATGGAATGTTCTAATGTTCTTAATGGTTTTCATATTGTAGTGCACACTCAAGAGTGGCAAGACCTCTTTTGTCGATTCATTGTAGAGATGACCCCTTCCTTGCCCCCACATTTGGACACACAAGTGGAGCATATTCCACCACCTAGTGCAAGGTGTCATGCTGGCCTTTTTGGGCCCTTACTAAGATGCAAGATGGTGTATGAGGAGGCCAAAAGCCATGGTGATCTATCCATTGTTGTAGAGGAGCGAGTAAGAGGTGAGCTTACACAACTTCAAAATGCATACAAGGAGCTTCAAGCTTCCCGGGTTCTAGCTGACAATGAGGTATAGGCCTTCATGTGGTTATAACTCATTAGGTTGCAGGGGGATATTTCTAGATTGTAGGTTAATAAAGATCATATAGATCAAGAGAAAATCCCAACACTCTTATGGCAGG
Source organism: Sequoia sempervirens (assembly GCA_007258455.2). Lineage (NCBI taxonomy): Eukaryota > Viridiplantae > Streptophyta > Pinopsida > Cupressales > Cupressaceae > Sequoia > Sequoia sempervirens. The sequence goes on along the minus strand of VDFB02256132.1, from coordinate 12,368,017 downwards.
GGATTGCTTTAGGTGAGGCATGAGGCTTATGGGATCATATGAGCTTCATGAGAAGATCATGATCAACCATCTTGCAATTAGCATTGCCACTGTGTGCTAAGGAGTTTGGTACTCATAAGCCACAATATTATTGTTCTATATGAGATGGCATGTATATAAAATTTTCATGATATATAAATATATGAGAATTTTATGATTATTTTGAAATATATTTCAATGTGATCTATTAAATAGTCTTTGTAAGACTATTTAATAAATTTCTCCAGTGTGATCTAAATTTTATGTGATCTAATTCAAACATCTAAGTTGATTTTAGATACTATATTTTTATTAAATGTGTTAAATTAAAATGTGCTTATGATCCAATTAAGAAATTTAATACATGTAATGATCTAATTTAACACAACACACATAAGATTTGAATAGTATGTAAAAACAAAGTAATAATTCAACACAATCAATAATTACTCTACAAATTTCAACACACAAGGAATATTTTTCAAGAATGAAGCAAAGCAAGATAAAATAGAAAAATTTCTACTAAATCTAACATCATGCTTTTAATATACATACTATTCATTAAAGATACTAAATGTAATATCTACAAAAATGTACAACATCGATAGGCTCTTTGAGAGGTGTACCATCTATTTCTATTAGTGTATATACACCAGACCCATATATTTCATCAATTACATAGGGTCCTAACCAATTTGGACTAAAATTTCCATTTTCATCCAAGGCGACATTAACATTATGTTGATTCCCAAATAACACCAGATCACCATTAGTAAAGGAACGAGGGATGGAATTATTGTTCTAACTACATTACATTTTTTTCGAATAGGATTGAAGGTGCTCAAGAGCATTGATGCATTGTTCATCAAGAATTTCAAGTTGTTGTAATCGTTTCTTTTTAAAGTATTTATCATTGATAATCCCTCTAAGATCAATTCTTAATGAAGGAATTTCTAACTCTAAGGGCATTATTGCATCAACACCATAAATGGGTAAAAGTACAAAGTTGTGTCACACTTTTATAAAGGAAACGACCAACACTAATCTAACTTTTAAACTTGAATCACTAGAAAGTGACATATATGTTTTGAATTTTGAAATCATGTAAACTAATAAAATGTGTATTTTTTAGTATACTTTATGTTTGTATTTTTTTGAAAAAATTAAAAAATTATTTGAATATAGTTTTTTTATAAATTAACACTATAATTTTGTTGCTAATAAAATGTTGAAAACTGATGTTCCACTCGACATCAAGCTTTATATAGTAAACTTTCTTTTTTCTCCTTCAAATTTTTTGTGTATATTTATAATTTGAAACTTTAGGGCATGGATATTTTGTTTTTCAATTTTAATAAATATTTTTTAAAAAAAGAAGTTAAATGTGTGTGTATTAAAACAACGTTGTTTCCACTCGACATCAACTTTTATATTAAATATTCATTTAAAATAGAAAATAATTTATACTATCTTAATCTAGATTCTTTTATCTAGGGCATCATATTTTTTTTATTTTTTTAATAAGTTTTAGTATTTTTCTTGACATGGTAATCAACCTAATATTTTTGTGTTGATAACCTACCTTTAGTAAAAAATAAAAATAAAATAAAAATAATAATTGAACTATTAAAATAAATATATATTTGAAAACTACACTTATGGATCTACAAAAGGGTATTTTTACATTTTTAAAAATATGTTATTTATATGAGTAGGAGTTGTTGAAACTTTAATTTTTTCAATTTTTTTCATTTTTTTAGTAAATTGGCCTCAAATTGGTGCTACATATGCATTTAGCCAACATTTTGAGTTCGAAAAGTTGTGGACATATTTAACTTATCTAGAATGAATCTTAATATATCATATGTTTGACCAAAATTGATTTTTCGTTATAAATACTAAAATTCACTAGTGTTGATGAGTTGGCCAAAAGGGTGACACAACTTTGTACTTTTACCCAAACAAGGTTATAAGGTTTGTTTCTTATAGCTTTTTGAATACTAGTACGATAAGCCCACAATGCATATGAAAATTGAGTGTGTTAGTCATTATTATGTTTGCTTACTATTTTTCTCAAGATTTGTCCAAGATTTCTATTGGTTGATTCTACTTGACCATTAGATTCTTCACATCATTATTCTTAAATGGGGTCCCATTGTCTAAAACTAATGTAGAAGGAAGGCCAATGCGAGCAATAATGTGTTCTAATATGAAGCGACAAATTGCATCAGCTTTTGTGGAACGAAGACGAATTTATTATACCCATTTCATGAAATAGTCTATTGTGGTAATTATAAAAATGTGTCCAAAGGAAGAAGGTGGTGATATTTTTCCAATGAGATCCAAACCCCAAACCAAGAATGGTTGAATAAGAACATGGGCATGAAGTTTGGAAGTAGGAGCATGGATCAAATTTTTATTTTAGTATTGAAAAATGTCGTTGTGTACATTTTCACACTTGACTTTGGAATTTAATTAATGATAATTTTGACTTGATATCACCTTCATCTAGTGTTGTGAGGTGTTTTACACATCCACAATAGGTCTTGGCCCCCTTTTAAGCTAAATTGACTTAACTTTTCCCTAAATGTTGTAAAGTGTATTTATTTACACCTTCACATTAATTTTAGGAGGCTTGTAAACTAAGGTGGACCTAATCTAGTGGTGTGATGTGTTTTACACATTCACATGGGATTTAGGGCCCTTATAAGCTAAATAGACCAAATTTTTCCTTAATTTAGTGTTGTAAAGTGTATTTATTTACACTTTCACATTGTATTTTGGGCCCTATTGCATTTATGACCTTTATATCATCATTAATAGGTCCCTATGACCTTATATTGTGCATCCCAAGCCCTATTTTAACTAAATATCTGATAAGATCAACATATAAGCCTAATTCCTTGATTCCCAGATACTTTAGGACAAAATATCCCCTATGGGACCTATTCACCACCTTGGGTGAATGAGTCCCATCCAGGTGGGACTCATTTTTCCAAGATGGTGAATGAGTCTCATTTGGCCTATTTTTAAGGTTCTAAGTAGGAAAAGTGGGTTTTTAATTCAAATTTCTTCTATGTCAGCAACCTTTGGCATAAAATAAACCTTCATTTGAGTGCTTTCCTATATAAACAAGCTTCCAAATAATTATTTCATCAAGCATTCATGTTATCAAGTCAAGGACTCAAGATTTAAGCACTCCAAGTCTTCACAAGGCCATGAAGATTACTTTCAAGATCAATTCTAAGGCATTCAAAGGTAGAATTCTTCATTAATTGTCGCAAAAATTAAAGATCTATCATCATGTCAAACATTTCAAGCATTAAGCATGTTATTGAGCTAGTTTTGTGATGTACCATTGGGGATCCAAGATGAAGCATTATTTTACAGCTATTGTCAAGATCAAGATCTACATCCTTCATGACCATTTCATGTTGAGATACAGATTTACAAGACATCATTTATAAGACATCATTCAAGGTATCATTATTCATGTTTCATAGCCTACATTCATGTTTCATGTCCTTGTTTCATTGTTTCACCATTTGGTTTAATTACCTAAAAGGGTTTTGACCAAGGCAAACCCCTATTCCCTAGTAATCAACACTTTGCTCTCTTTTTTTGCATAATTGGAGATCTAGGTGATTTGAAGACTTGAAGATCATTGAGGATTAGGTTGCAAGGTTGTTGGAATTTTCCCCCAATTTGCAAGGTCATAATATTCACTAAAAGGTCATCTATATCCCTAAAATGAATGTTTCAAATCCAAGAACCTACAAGAATAGATTGAGTAGACGAAGAAGAGTAGATTCAAACTTTGAATTTCTAGAAAACCCAAACAAGACTCATTCACCATAAGTGGTGAATGAGTCCCACTGTAGGTTTTCTTAGAGATATTTGTAGATTTGGCTACCCATATTCTTGAAACTTTCTCCTATGTAGAAATCCAAAACTGGGATTGATTCACCCATAATGATGAATGAGTCCTAGTAGGAAAAAATTTTAGGATTTATAAAATTTCCAATCTCCTTTCAAGTCTCTACAAGTTTCTAGGTGCACACATTCTATTTTGCAACTCTTTGTTTTGTTTTACACACTTTTCTTGGTCATTTTGTAGGTCATTGCACCAAGCTAGCGTTTAGTGTTGCATCTTTCATTTCATTGTATTTTCCAAGTTTAAACTTGGTGGTGAACCACACATTCAACCTTAATTAATCTATAAACATATCCTAAGATACCCTGTTATTAGATCTCTTCCTTCTTTCTTCATTGGATTGAGATCTCTAGGGAATCCTTGAATGTTAGTTCGAGGAAACTGATGTTCTATGCCTTAAACCATAAAGCATCCATTTTCCACCTTACATTTTGGTGAACCTGCATTTAAAATATCTCATTTTTCTAATTTGGAGTGCATCATCATCCTAGATTTATCTTGCATTAACTTTGCATTAGGGTTTTCAAATTAGTTAATTGGAATTCTAGGGTTTCTCAATTTTACATTAGTAAAAGTGCATATAGGTTGCATTTTTGCATCTCAAATCATTAAAAATCATATAAAATTTTCATTTGTACTTAGTCTTTAGGTCATACAACATAAAAATAATAAGAAGCAATTGAAAACTTCTAAAAATTTTGAAAAAAGAAATCCCTACTGGGACTCATTCACCACCTTGGACAAATCAGTCCTAGTGCCCATCTAAAGCTACCTTTTACAACACTAAAAACCTTGTTTTTGCACTTCTATTTGTTGCCATTAACTATCTATTTCACTAGGTTGACTTTCTATTCCATGCATTTCACTAAATCTAGGTTAAATTAGTCCATTTCATGCATTGCTTAATTCCAAATGTGCATTTGGAACATTTCATTTTCAGATTATGGTATAGTGCAATCAGTAAATTACCCTATTTGAAAACTTAAAAGTGATTTTCATTTTAATTCTTTGCATTTTATTTTGAGTTTTCATATATTATTGTTAAAAAATGTTAGCTTTGGTCTTTTCCAAGTTTTCAAAGAAAAAACTAGTGAATAAACATGTTAGTCATTCATTCAATGCATTGCCTAGTTATGAGACTCTCTTAATGCAAAAGAGTGGACATGTTCACACTTTCCTTAAACCTACAGCCCCTCCTATCTATCCTATTTGAGGGAATAATGTGATAGAAGAAGATATAAGCATGGACATTCATGATGATCATAATTGTTCTTCTTCTAATACCTCTCCTTTTAGTGATGAAGGTATCATGGTTGGGAATCATGAAGGTCTTGTTTGCTCTTCTCCTCATTCCTTTTGGGAAAATAGTATAATAATAGAAGATGAAATCATTGCCACAATCTTACTTATCTTACATTCCTCTCCTAGTATTTCCCCTACTTGTGAGAATGCTACAATCGTGAACACCCATGAAAAATGGCATTTGTGAGGATGACATGTTGGTGTTAAGAGATATAATGATGGATATCTTTGACAATCCTACTTCTCCCACTTGGGAAGACATTATAAGGAATAAGGGTGTAATTATAGATAACCGTGATAATCACATTGACTCTTCTCCTAATATCTTTCATAGTAATGTTCAGATGATAGTTTTGTGTTAGAAGATATACTTGAAAGTCATGACAATCTCATTTCTCCCTTTCCTAATGCTCCTACCATTTGGTGAGATCTATTTGAACGAAAGGATTAAATCATTTCCAAGCATGATTCTCCTTCACTTTATGTCTCCCCTAGTTGTGATGAAGCTACTTTACAAAACCTAACCATGGAATTTTATGAAAATATTTTTTATTACTCCCATAAAACTTTCCTCCTAGGGTAGATATTAGAGCACAAGAGAATAAGACCTTAGCAAACAAGAATGAAATCATGGAAAATAATGATAATCACATTTATCCTTCTCATAGTATCTCTCCTAGTTGTGAAGAAGATACATTGATTGATGAAAGTCACACTAATAAAATTTGATTGAAAATCTGACAAAAAATCATTGGAATTTCTATGCCATTTCGTCAGTTTTTTTTGGTCAATTTTTCAACGAAATTTGAAATGTCGAAATTCCGACCCAGCCAATGATGTTGGGTCAGAATTTCAATGTTTCAAATGTCATAAAAAATCGACGAAAAAATACTGACGAAATGGCATTGAAATTTTGACGAACTTTTGTCAGATTTTGTGTCAAAATGTATTAGTGTCATGATAATCTTATGTGTCTCTCCTCCCCTAGGGAAAACATTATGGAACAAGAAAATTTCATCATTGATGAGGGTATGTTCAGGATCATGATGGGCCAAAAAAGTGGCGATATGATGGGTATGTGGTTGATGAATTTTTTTTGCCAAAAATTAATGAAACGAAAAGGGTTTTTAAAGGAGATTCTCATATTTCCACCAATATAAATTATGCTTTACTATGAATTTAATAAATTATTATTATTCATTTTCTATTTGAATTACTTAAAGCCCTTATTGATAAGCTTATTGAAAACATCTATAGCTTTCAAATGGTATGACATTTTTGAATCAAAACATGCATCACATTTTATGCTTCGATACTATAGGACTAAAAATAAAAATTGAATTTCATGAATTTTTGACCAAGTTAAGGTGGTCAGACGAGAGGTTTTATACTTTTTAAAAGTTGTAATAAAAAATTCATAATTAATTATTTACTTGGAAAAAAATTATAAAAAAATATGCATCACATTGGGACATGAGTCTTCTACTTATATCTAAAATATTATAAAAAAATATTATCATTTTATTGTGGTTAGGGTGGTCAGACAAATAGCTAGTTCTTATTTTTTCCCTGAAATTTAAGTACTACTGCATTGAAACTTCAAATTTTCACCAAATATATATATATTTTTTAAATAAACCTAGTAATTTAGAAACTACATTCAATTTTCTACAAATTCTATTCTTACATATTTTTGAAATAATATAGATAACTTATTCATGTTTTTAAGTCAAGTTTCCTAACTCTGATTTTTCTAAATTTTTCGCCACTTAAGGGCCTACTTTTTCCATGATGATCCTGCACATACCCATGAACAAGATAATTCAACCATTTATCATCCCCCTAATTCTGCTGAAGTCCTTTTAGAAGAAACAATCCTTGAATGTCAAGAACATCTAGTTTGTAGCTCTCCTAAAAACTCTCCTTCTAGGGAGGATATCATGGGGCAAGAAAATGATAACATTCACAATAGTGATATAGTTTACTTAGATGAAGATGATAAAGTAACATTAGACTCTACTTCACTAAGGGGTGTTAATATTATTGAACCTCAAATCATCCTTTACCCCCATTCGTACAAACTGCAAACTCAAAACAAACTCGAATTCATCCTCTACCCACTTAAGAATAATGTGTCGCAATAGCCGATTCATAATATCATTGCTCATACATATAACATTAGAAACAATCCACAACCAAGACAACCAACCCCAACAACCTTACCTTTTCCTAATCCCATCTTACCTAGTCCTCCTCATCTTCCTTCCCATAGTGGAAATGAGTATGATCTTGTTGAATAACTTAAGAATACTCTTGCAAAGATATCCCTATGGGAGCAAATATAGAATTCACCTAATTGTCACACCATGCTTCAAATAGCCTTGCAACATGTTATGGTCCCTTCTAGTAAAAACCTAAATGTCATAGCAGTTATGATTAAAGGAATAAATGCTAACATTTTTTTTCCACCAAAGTGAGCTCCCTCCTTTGGAAGTTCAAAAACAAAAGGATGCTTTCATGATCATAGCTCAATACAATAGGATAGGGATAAAGTGAACCCTTGTTGACAATGGCTCAACCCTTAATGTGTGTAGTGTAAAAATCTTGGATTAGCTTCATGTGGAAAAATTAAAAAATTCAACGTGATTCCTTGTCTATCCATGGATTTGACAATGTAGGAAAATAACTGGTTGGTGTAATAACTTTACCTATTAAAGCTAGAAAGGCCACATTAGAAACATCGATCCATGTTATTCCACATGATATTTCATATAATCTTCTTTTAGGTAGATTGTGGATTCATGCAATGAATGGAGTTCCTTCTACCCTTCACTTTAAAATGAAATACATGTACAACAACAAAGTGTACACTTGAAGCTAACCCTTACCCAAATAGTTGTTTGAACATTGAGAAAGAGAAAGAAAAACCTTTGAAAATATTAACACCAACTACACAAGTGGATCATGTGCAACAAAAAGAAAAAGAAAAAAATATTGAGGAAATGATGAAGCTATTAGAAGATTATTGAGGTTCCTTAGATTTCAAACCAACATTCATGGGCATGTATGAGATCATAAACAAAGATTCAAATAAGGGAAAAGAAAAAGTAGTAATGTCAACAAAAAATTTGAAAGACCATTCAAAAGCATCCACTTTAACCACTAAAGATGAAGAAGCAAATTATACGACAAATTTTGACGACACTAACTATCAACAACCACTGAATCCTAAAGAAATGAAAAACTTTATGGAAAAGGTTATGAGCTTATCAAAGAACTTGGATATAGTGGAAAAGGATGTTGTAAGTTAGAGAAAAAAGCATCCATGTACCTATAGAGCCTAACATGCAAGAAACAACTCATGGTCTTGGCTATTCCTTTCATATAAATCAACCCATCAAACAAGCCTTCGATTAACATTAACACTTACAAAAGATTCTTCTAAGCTGACTTTAACAGTAGTGCATCCTAAACTGATAGACACTAGTGGTCTTGATTGTTATCCTTTACAAGAAATGAATGGTAAAAGTACAAAGTTGTGTCACACTTTCGGCCAACTTTTTAGCATAAGTGAATTTTAGTATTTATAACTAAAAATGAATTTTGGTCAAACATATGATCTAGTAAGATTCATTCTAGATAAGTTAAATATGTCCACAACTTTTCCAACTAAAATTGTTTGCTAAATGCATATGTAACACCACCTTGAGCCCAATTTACTAAAAAGTGAAATTATTTAAAAAATTTAGTGTTTCAACAACTCCTACTCATATAAATAAAATATTTTTAGAAATGTAAAATTACCCTTTTGTAGATCCATAAGTGTAGTTTTCAAATATATATTTATTTTAATAGTTTGATTAATAATTATATTTTATTTTTATTTTTTACTAAAGTAGGTTATCAACACAAACATATTAGGTTTATTACCATGTCAAGAAAAATACTAAAACTTATTAAAAAAAAGTAAAAAAAATATGATGCCCTAGATAAAATAATCTAGATTAAGATAGTATAATTTTTCTTCTATTTTAGATAAATATTCAATATAAAAGTTGACATTGAGTGGACACAACTATGTTTTAATACACATACATTTAAATATTTATTTAAAAATATATATTTCTTAAAATTGTAAAACAAAATATCCATGCCCTAAAGTTTCAAGTTATAAATATACACAAAAAAATTTAATGAAAAAAAAGAAAATTTACTATATAAAGCTTGATGTTGAGTGGAACATCATTTTTCAACATTTTATTAGCAACTAAATTATAGTGTTAATCTATAAAAAACCATATTGAAATATTTTTTTAATTTTGTCAAAAAAACACAAAACATAAAATATACTAAAAAATACACATTTTATTAGTTTACATCATTTCAAAATTGAAAAAATATGCCACTTTCTAGTAATTCAAGTTTAAAAGTTAGATCAACCTTGGTCGTTTCCTTTATAAAAGTGTGACACAACTTTGTACTTTTACCCTGAAACAAATAATGAAATCCTCACTTAATGCAAATGTCATCTCGCAAAACACTAATGATTGAATTCATTAGATTTTACATCCTCCTTTCAAGGAGAGAACAAAATATTACAATCTAAGGAGTATTATGTAGGTATGACAACTAATTCTAAGCAAGAGATATCTTTTCCACAAAAAAATGAAGCATCTCCTACTTTTGATCAAGAAAGTATCTTGTTGAGACTCCTCCAAGATCATTTGATATCCCTCCCTCCAAAACATGAAATAATTTTTACTAGAAGAGTTCATTTTGTGCATATCATAGAGTTCATGGTCATTCTACTAATGAATGTAAGGCTTTGAGTAACAAAATTCAATATCTAAGGGAGTGTGGTGTTCTTCCCTATGTTGAAGTGCCTGATTCCTCTAATTGAAACTTAATTTCATCATTTTTGCCTCATCCTTGTCCTTGTATGTCACTTGTCATCGTCTCTTTTGGCTAGTTGATCACCTTTCATGTACATAAAAGAGAAAGCATGGGATGTGGATGACATGCCTTAAGTTGACTCGCATGTGACATACTCATTCATAATAAAGTCCAATTCAGAAACATATGACTTGGCATAGGGATTTTTGAATAAGTTCTCATGTCTTCTACTACTTTAAAGCAATTTCTCACAACAATGGTATTAGCAACTGCTTTAAAGTGGGGGCATACATCGACACTCATGTTTCATTATGTGATTTCTTTCTTCTTGCGATGCGTCCTTTTCTTGGTGGTGTCAATGAGCTTGACTTCCTCTAACGACATGATATTTCTTTGAATTTTTCTCTCTTGGAAACATTAAGTACAATGTTCCCTAAGATGATACCTTGTATTTTTCCTCTCTTGGAGACATTAAGTACAATGTTCTCTAAGATGAGACCTTGAATTTTTCCTCTTTTAGAGATGTTAAGAACAATGTTCCCTAGGATGAGGCCTTGCATGAATTAATTAAAATCCCTTTGAACAAACCTTACACTATTTTGCACTTTCTATGAGTTTAAAGCATATAAATTTTTTCTTGCCTCATGAAGCTTGAAGTTCATTATTGTGTGGTGCCTTATCAAAGTTATCAGGAGATATAACTATTGGTATGGTTTGAGCAGGAAGCCTGACCGAGGCATGAATTTCCCCATAGCCACTCGTGTGTGTGTGTGAGTGCATACCAGACAAATTTGTATATGTCTCACCTCTTTAGATACTCACCCCATGGTTGACCTAAAGTTTCATGGCTGTGGAGTGAGTGCATTTTAATCAAATCACTTATCTTTTTCTTCTTTTATTCTTTGTCTATGACATTATATTATTGTGTATCTTGTTTTGGTGCATACCATACAACTTGTGAGTGTCCTTTTGTGCTTATGTTCCTTTGATGTAAGATCTTGGATCTTGGTGGCTTGATTACCTCCTCCATATTTGTTATGTTAGACTGTCTACATTGGTACGATTGGACCCCTCTTGAACGTCTACTTTAGTGCGTGTTTTAAGCAAGTTCATCCTCTCACTGATGTGGGGGCTAAATCTAGTGTCCAAAAATATGGTCATATACATTTTCAAATTTGACTTTAGAATAATTAATGATAAATTGGACTTGATATCACCTTGATCTAGTGTTGTGAGGTATTTTACACATCCACATTAGGTCTTGGGCCCTTTTTAAGCTAAATTGACATAAATTTTCCCTAATTTAATGTTGTAAATTATATTTATTTACACCTTCACATTAATTTTAGAAGGCTTGTAAGCTAAGGTGGGCCTAATCTTAGTGTTGTAATATGTTTTACACATTCGCATGGGATTTAGGGCCCTTCTAAGCTAAATAGACCCAATTTTTCCTTGATTTAGTGTTGTAAAGTGTACTTATTTTAACTTTCACATTGGATTTTTGGCCCTATTGCATTTATGAGATTTATATCATCATTAATAGGCCCCTATGACCCTATATTGTGCATCCCAAGGACTATTTTAACTAAAAGTCTGACAAGATCAACATATAAGCCTAATTCCTTGACTCCTCGACACTTTAGGAATAAAAATAGCCTCGGTGGGACCCATTCACCACCTTGGCTGAATGAGTCCCATCCAGGTGGGACTCATTCGCCTAGGATGGCAAATGAGTCCCATTTGGCCTATTTTTAAGGTTCTGAGAGGGAAAAGTGGGTTTTTAATTCAAATTTCTTCCATGTTAGCCTTTGGGATCTAATAAACAATCATTTTAGTGATTTCCTATATAAAAAATCTTCCAAATAATTATTTCATCAAACATTCATGTTATCAAGTCAAGCACTCAAGAGTTAAGCACTCCAAGTCTTCACAAGGTCATTGAGGTAGCTTTCAAGATCAATTCCAAGGCATTCAAGGGAAAAATTCTTCATCAATTCTTGCAACAATTCAAGATATATCATCATGTCAAGCATGTCATCTATTGAACATGTTATTGAGATAGTGTTGTGATATAGCACTGAGGATCCAAGATTGAACATTATTCACACCTATTTTCAAGATGAAGATCTACATCCTTCATGACCATTTCATGTTGAGTTGTAGATTTGTAAGACATCATTTAGAAGACATCATTCAAGGCATTAGTGTTCATGTTTCATATTGTATGTTCATGTTTCATGTCCTTGTTTCATTATTTCATCATTTGGTTTAATTATCTAAAAGGGGTTTGACCAAGGGTAACCCCTATTCCCTAATAATCAACACTTTTTCTCTCTTTCTTTGCACGTAATTGTAGATCTAGGTGCTTTGAAGAATTGAAGATAATTGAGGATTAGGTTGCAAGATTTTTTTAGTTGTACCCCTATTTCCAAGGTCATAATCTTCACTAAAAGGTCATCTACAACCCTAAAACTAGAGTTTCAGATTCAGGAACCTAGAGGAACAAATTGAGCAGACTAAGAAGAGTAGATTTAGACTAAATTTCCAAAAAATCCAAACTAGACTTATTTTCCACAAGTGGCGAATGAGTCCCACTGTAGGTGTTTTTTAGAGATATTTACAAATTTGGATACCCATATACCTGAAACCTACTCCTGTGCAGAAATCCAAAACTAGGACTGATTTGTCCAGAATGGCGAATGAGTTCCAATAGAACAAAATTTTAGGATTTGCATAATTTCTAGTCTCCATTCAAGTCTCTACAAGCTTCCATGTGCACGCATTATGTTTTACAACTCTCTATTTTGTTTTACACAGTTTTCTAGGTCATTTTGTAGGCCATTTCATCAAGCTAGGGTTTAGTGTTGTATCTTGCATTTCATTTTCTTTTCCAAGTTTCAAATTGGTGGTGAACCCCTCATTTAGCCTAAATTAATCTCTAAACATATCTAAAGATACCCTATTGTCAAATATCTTCCGTCATTCTTCATTGGGTTGACATCTCTAGGGCATTCTTGAATGTTAGTTAGAGAAGAGTGATATTCTATGTCTTAAACTCTAAAGCATCCATTTTCCACCTTACAGTTATGTTCTTGAAATTTTTGATGCTTCTTAAATGATCAAAACAATCTTGTTCCATATGTCTCTAATAATATCCTATACAGAATATTTTTTGAACTAATGATCTTCCTCCAAAATGTCCCCCACAAGCACCAACATGAGCTTCCTCTAGGGCTATAGGGATCTCTGATTGTTTAAGACATCTAAGTAAAATACCATCAAAGAATCATCTATATAAAACATCTACTAAGATGACACATCTAGTAGCAAGTTTTCAAATATGAGCTATAGTTTTCTTATTGGTTGGCTCAAAAAAGGTACCTTCTTTTAAAAAGTTGAATTTCTATGTGTACCATTTGTTAGAGGCTTTAATATTAGTCACTAACACTTGTTTCACTTTTTCATCTATTGAAGGTCTTACAATCATATGGATGACAACTATAAAACCCATAGAAGAATCATCAAGAGATACAAGGGAAGTGATGCATGCCATTGCATCTGCATGTTGATTATCTTTTTGAGGAATATTTTCAATGGTATATGATTCAAAGCATTCCAAAAATGTCATCATGATATTTTTATATTGAACTATTTTGTCATGTTTTGCTTGATATGATCGATTAATTTTTTAATGACCAATTGGGAATCACCAAATATCTTAAGGTGTTGAATGTACCTAAGGATAAAGTTGCACATATTAAAACAATTAAGGCTTCATTCTCTGTAATTTTATTTGTGCGTATGAAGTTTAATCAATAAGATAAGGAAATAGGATTTCTTGAAGGAAAAATTATTATAACCCTTGCTTCAGAGCTAGTTCAACACTTAGAACCATCAAAGTACAATTGGCATGTTTCCTTTTCGATAGTCAACACACTTTCCTCAAGGAATGAGTCCACATTAGGTAATTTTAATAGAGAAAGAGTGTCAACTAAATGGTCAGTCAAGTCTTGTCCTTTGATTGTGTTTTGAGAGATAAATTTATTCTTGATCAAACCTAGTTAACAACATAACCCATTTAGCTAAGCATCTAGATAATTCTGTTTTAGAGGGTCAAAATTTGTAACCACATGAATTTCTACATTTAGTAAATAATATCGCAATTTATTAGTAGCAAAAACGAGCCAAACATTATTTTTCTATCATTGTATATCGAGTTTCATAATCAAATATAGTTTGACTAATGTTATAAATAGGATTCTCTTTACCATTATCATCTTGTTGAGCCAACAATGCTACTAAAGCATGGGTAGATGTTGATATATAAAGTATAAATGTTTTTTCTTGAATGACGAGTTGTAAAATAGGAGGGGTAGCGAGATACTCTTTCAAAATTTTAAAATATTTTTTACAATCCTCATTCCATTTAAATTATGATTCCTTCTTAAGAAAATGTGTAAAGGGTAAGGTCTAATCCACCAATGATGCCAGAAAATGAAAGATAGTTTGAATCCTTCCTTGTAAAGTATGTAATTGAGAAATGTTGTTTGGAGGTGGCATGTTAATGATAGTATCAATCTTCTTTTTTTCCACCTTAATGCCTCTATGGGATACTATAAAACCTATCATTTTTCCACTATCAACACCAAAGACACACTTTTTCAGATTCAATCTCATGTTGTACTTACACATTCTTTCAAAGATATTTTGAAGGATTTTAAAATTGTCTTAATGAATTAATGATTTAACTAGAATATCATCAACATAATATTCAAGAATATATGTATGTAATCATGAAATATCAATGTCATAGAGCTTTGATATGCTACATATAATCAAATCCCACAAGGATATCTTAGCTCTTTGATATGTTGAATTTTTTTCTGAAGCATGTTATGGTAATTAGGTAAAGCTTGAATCAAATCCCACAAGGATATCTTAGCAGGAGTGTTTTTAACTAATGCAATGCAACACAAACTAATGCAATTCCTAGATCTAGGGATTTAATGGACTCTAATTTAAAAAATTAAGATGTACAATGTTAGGTTCAACAAAATGAAATGAAGAAAATAGGTTAGGGTAAAATGGGGGGATTGAATATGTGATGCACCTATCTTTCTTATTTCATTAGGAAAAACAAACCCCCAAAGGTAAGATTGACTTTCAACCCTCAAGTGAGTTAACCTTAATGGAGATCTTGTTGTTTTCCTTATGACAAGATAGGGTAAAATCTTCCTAAACAACACTTTGGGGAGAAAAACTAAAAATAGAAAATGAACTCAATTATGCAATGTGAAACTTGAATAATCAATTTAAAGCATAAAACAATCATAAACAACAAAATTTTGACTGATTTGAGAAGGATAAGACATCGTGCACCTATCATCAAAAGTTGTTGTTGAGTTTCCTGTTGGGAAAGATTTTCCCTAGGGCAAATGGGTCTTGCTAGCCTTTTCTAAAACTTCAAAATTTGACTTTGTAGCCTATGATACACACTTCCTTCCTATACCTATCAATCTTTGCTTTCAGATTTGGACCTATAGCAAAACTAAAAATTATGGTTTGCTTGTATGGGGGTTTTCCTTGGTCAAACTCTAAGTTTGGTAATTAAACCTTGATAAAAAAAATACAAATCTAAAACATGAATATGTGAGTGATCCCTAATCTTAAGTGTGTCTAATATTGTTAAGAGCTAAAATGAAAAGAAACCTTTTTCAAATGTGTTAGAATAAGATCCCTAAATGAAGATGAATAAGGAATAAGAGACCTAGTTAGGGAGAAATCAAGCACCCTAATAGATCAATTTTTTTTTTTATTATACATTGCTTTTGGTATCTAGTAGAATGAAGATAGAAGATGGAATGACTAGGAAAAAATTCCCTAGATCAAGGAAAATGGCTAGTTGCATGTCCCAAAACCTAGAATTTTCCATGATCCTCAATAGGCATCAATCTTCAATCATGAACAATGGTTGATCGATCTTCACAAAATGATCTTGAATACCTGAAAAAACAAATGAAATGATCTTGAATACTTGCAAAAACAAATGAAATGTTGCTCCAACACTTCAAATTTTCTTTCTTGAATATTCTCCTTGATTGATTTCAAACTTTCTTCTTGATCATCACAAAAATCTCTTTTCAACCAAGTTTGAAATGATGAAAATACTAGGATTTATATGCTTCCTTTCTAATTTCCCGATTATGAAATCTCAATAGTCAAAATTTGAAACATGAATATGAGACTTTAAAATGCTACCAAAAAAATGTTTAAATTTTAAATTTGGATCTTAAAGGGGACCCATTTTTCCACAGGAAAATGAGTCCTAGCCTTAAAAATCTAGGATCAATGTGTTTTGGGGCTTTAAATTATTTAAATGCAATTATTTAATGCATGTTTCAATGTCAAAAAATGATAAAAATAAGCCTTGGGATGCATAATAAATAGGTTTAGGGGACTATTTATGAAGTGTAAAAATGCATAAATGTGAGGTCCCTAAAATAGGTCCAAATTAGGTTTGAAATTGTACTATCACATAGAAGGAGTGCAATTATGTACACTACATTAGCTAAGCCCCTATATGGAAAAACTCTTCCCTGTCTTTCATGTGTGAAAGTTACAAATATGAAGTGAATTGGAGGAGGATTGAAGGCCTAATTTCTCACTCAAGCATTCAAGACCTACAAGTCAAAAAATAAAGGAAGGATTTTATCAATGACTGATGTTCTGTTAGTGACCACATAGAAGAAGAATTTATAGACCAAGAGCAATATGAGATTGAAGTTTGATTTTTTATAGCTTCTTCCTAGTCTAGGGCACCCAACACCATTTTCCAAATATTTCAAGGTAAAATTTATGTGCCAAATTCCTCTATGTATACCCCCTACTATTTTGAACTTTATTTCTATTTTTCAATTCTTTATTTTGTAGAAATAATCTTAGTTTGCTTCATTTTCATAATTAACCTAGGTACATCATTACATTTTCAAACTAATTCAATTAATATTCAATTAATCATATCCAACACAACATCCTCCCAAAGAAATAAAACCTTAATCCACCATTTTGGCTCTTCCATTGAGCTTAGTAACCAAGTAGGTGTTTGAGATCAATTTAATTCCCACTTTTCCTTTGTGATATTGGAACTAGTGTCATTTAGGCCCTACATCCCTTTTTCCAATATTACAATTATTTTATGATTTTTTTATTTATTAATTCAGATGTTGCAATAAAATTTCAAATAAAAGATCTATATGACTCGTCTCTTCCTCACTTATCTTTCACATGTTTTTCACAACCTTAGCTTAATTTAGGATTAGCATCACCTTATTGACTATCTAATTAACAATTTTTTATTTTAATAGTAAAATTATTCCTAAATTACTACTAGGAGGCCTTTTTAATAATATGTATCCACTAATAGACTAGAACTAGACAATTAGGAAATAATTTAAAGTTATAGTTATGAACATTGCGAATGTGTTTATCTTTCAATCCAACAAGCTCCTTTTAGGATCAGAGTGATAGCATAAGCACATCTATGTGTTACTACAAAAAGCATAATAATCAATTGAGCTTTGGGTAAAAGTACAAAGATGTATCACACTTTTATAAAGGAAACGACCAACACTGATCCATCTTTTAAATTTGAATCACTAAAAAATTATATGTGTGTGTGTGTGTGTGTTTTGAATTTTGAAATGATGTAAACTAATAAAATATTTACGTTTTAGCATATTTAATGTTTGTATTTTTTTGAAAAAATTAAAAAAATATTTGAATATAGATTTTTATAAATTAACACTATAATTTAGTTGCTGATAAAATGTTGAAAAATAAAGTTACATGAGCTATCAACCTTTATATAGTAAATTTTATTTTTTTTCCTTCAATTTTTTTGTGTGTATTTATAACTTGAAACTTTAGGGAATGGATGTATTTTTTCCAATTTTGATCAATATATATTTTTTAAAAATATTAAAATGTGCACGTATTAAAACTTAGTTGTTTCCAATCAACGACAACTTTCATATAAATTATATATCTAAAATGGAAAAAAAATTATACCACCTCGATATAGATTCTTATATCTAAGGCATCATATTTTTTTTCAATTTTTTTTAATAACTTTTACTATTTTTCCTTGACATGGTAATCAACCTAATGCTTTGTGTTGATAACCTACATTTAGTAGGAAAAAATGGAAATATAAATAATAATCTAACTATTAAAATATATACATTTTTTAAAACTAAACTTATGGATCTACAAAAAGGTATTTTTTATATTTTAAATTGGACTCAAAGTGGTGCTAAATATGCATTTAGCTAACAATTTTAGAATGAATCTTACAAGATCATATGTTTGACCACAATTAATTTTTAGTTAAAATTACTTAAATTCATCTATGCTGATAAGTTGGCCAAAAGTGTGACACAACTTTATGTTGATAACCCTTTCTTGGAGTCTAGGACTTTGCTATTAGGAAATTTGGGGTATTCATTTTCCATAGTTGAACTTAATTTCCTTTTAGGAGAGGTGATATAGTTTAATATTTCATCTAAGTTAGCAAACATGTCAAAATGCTCATATACACTTTCTAAAAGTTATAATTTAAAATATTTTGTTTATTATTATATGTATTTACTATTTTCTACTCAATATAGGTTTTTCTACAGACATAAAGGTGTTTGTTTGACACATATGAAGACACAAAAAAGTAGAGAAAATTTCTAAAAATACTACCACCATCCATAATGATGTGCTTGTTTAAAATTATAATTAATTTGAATGATAATTATGAATGTTAATTATTTATGTTCAAGAAATTAAGAATTTGTCTTATTTCTAACCTATTTTATGCAAAATTAAAAATATTACTAGTGAAACATATTGTAAAGTATAAGGAATAATTTATTAACAAATCTTTAAAAACTAAGCCAATTATTTTTTAAGGCTAATAATAATAATTTATTTATAAAGTGTCAATATCATTTGTTTACATGATTTTTAAATTCTTAACAATTTAACTTTCATAGGTGACAAAAAGTAAAAATTTGGTTATATATGTTAATTTGAGTGTCACAATTAGACTAAAAGATGGGATACATCTTTATGTTGTCATTTAAGTAAAAGTTGATCTAAAGAAAAAATTGAAAAGGAATCCAAGAGAAACACATACTTTTGAAGTAACTTATGCATTTGAAGAGAAAAACAAATCCACTACTTTCATATAGATTCAACACTTTTTGCAACTTTGAAATTCTCACTCTCAATTCCTAATCAGTACAACAAATGTGTGATCATTGCCTACTTAATGTGACAAACTCATAATTAGAGAAATGATAACAAGTGCTTGAAAAGTCAAATAATGAATTGAAAAAGTGTCCCAATTGAGAGGTTTTGAAGGGTTGGCAATTAGAGCCTACCTTGCATCATTCTATTTTATATTTTGCTAGCTTATTTTCATGATTTCAATCATCATCAAACTTCTGATAATAATATATTTTATTTTGAACACTTATAATTTATAGTAATAATTAATCATTGAAATAAATTTGTGAGCCAAAATTAACACAAAATACATTATTAATAAAATTATTACTGTATAAAAGAGGAAAAAAAGCTTAGTATATGACTTACCGTTACCAACAAATGATAGGATAGTTATACATTCATCCTTGAGATGACATACATCATACATCATAGCATTGCAGTTTGTCTGCGAACTGCATAATACTTCCCTCCATGGAACACACACACACACACATCGAATAACACTTAGTGAATTGATGACCAAAGTACTCGGGACCCTTAACAGGGAGGGACAACAAACAGAAACTTCTACA